>CM050163.1:17276074-17675969 GCA_027410445.1 Discoglossus pictus | reverse complement strand
GTGATGGATCAGAACACAATAGTCTAAGTTGGTGAAGTGAAATGAGAAAAATATATACATAAAACTATTTATTTTAGAAATAGAAAACAGAAATTTAGCATGTGCATATGTATTCACCCCCTTTGTTATGAAGCCCATAAAAAGCTCTGGTGCAACCAATTACCTACAGAAGTCACATAATTAGTGAAATGATTTCCACCTGTGTGCAATCTAAGTGTCACATGATCTGTCATTACATATACACACCTTTTTTTAAAGGCCTCAGAGGTTGCAACACCTAAGCAAGAGGCACCACTAACCAAAAACTAAAATGAAGACCAAGGAACTCTCCAAACAAGTAAGGGACAATGTTGTTGAGAAGTACAAGTCAGGGTTAGGTTATAGAAAAATATCCAATTTTTTGATGATCTCCAGGAGCACCATCAAATCTATCATAACCAAATGGAAAGAACATGGCACAACAGCAAACCTGGCAAGAGACAGCCGCCCACCAAAACTCACGGACCGGGCAAATAGGGAATTAATCAGAGAGGCAGCACAGAGACCTAAGGTAACCCTGGAGGAGCTGCAGAGTTCCACAGCAGAGACTGGAGTATCTGTACATAGGACGACAATAAGCCGTACGCTCCATAGAGTTGGGCTTTATGGCAGAGTGGCCAGAAGAAAGCCATTACTTGTGGGAGGCATGTGGGAGACTCCCAAATTGTATGGAGGAAGGTGCTCTGGTCTGATGAGACTAAAATTGTACTTTTCGTCCGTCAAAGAAAACTCTATGTCTGGCGCAAACCCAACCCAAATAACACCATCACCACAGTGAAACATGGAGGTGGCAGCATCATGCTGTGGGGATGTTTTTCAGCAGCTGAGACTGGGAAACTTTTCAAAGTTGAGGGAAAGATGGATGGTGATAAAAACAGCGATATTTTTGAGCAAAACCTGTACCACTTTGTGCGTGATTTGAGTCTAGGACGGAGGTTCACCTTCCAGCAGGACAATGACCCCAAACATACTGCTAAAGCAACACTTGAGTGGTTAAGGGGAAACATGTAAATGTGTTGGAATGGCCGAGTCACAGCCCAGACCTCAATCCAATAGAAAATCTGTGGACAGACTTAAAGATTGCTGTTTACAAGCACAAACCATCGAACTTGAAGGAGCTGGAGGATTTTTGCAAGGAGGAATGGGCAAAAATCCCAGTGGTAAGATGTGACAAGCTCATAGAGACTTATCCAAAGCGACGTGAAGCTGTGTTTGCTGCAAAAGGTGGCTCTAAAAAGTATTGGCTTTAGGGGGTGAATAGTTATGCACATTGCCTTTTTCTCTTATTTTGTCCTAATTGTTGTTTGCTTCACATTTAAAAAAAAAAAAACATCTTCGAAGTTGTGGGCATATTCTATAATTAAATTATGCAAATCCTCAAACAATCCATGTTAATTCCAGGCAACAAAACATGAAAAATGCCAAGGGGGTGAATACTTTTGCAAGGCACTGTAATTCTATCAGCTTGGTAGGAGTGAAATCAAACTATAGCTGTCCCTTGTATTTTTAACTATTTAATACCAATTTTTTATATTTGGTGAGTGTTAACTCTTAAAGGCACTATCAAGACAGACACCATCTTTATTTGTATCAACAGTTGGAGCTCACCCATAGATATTATTATCTTTTATTTGTAACGGGCAAACATATTCCGTAGCGCTGATATTCACAATATTACAGAGAATTGTCACACAATGAGTACCATGATGCAACTCATGGTATTCTGAGTATTGTAGTGAAAAGGTGGACACTCTGTAGTATCTTTTAAACTTTTTACAAATAAATAGCCTCTTTAAATGAGGAATGGGAAAAAATTGCGTTTATCCTTTTGGCTATTTATACAATGTCACTTTTGAGTGTATGATGCTTATCTAATTCTTGGAAGTGATTACAGAGATAGTCTTGTGCAATATTGTAATGTCAGTCTTGTACTGTGAGCTCACATGGTTGTATGCACCAATGCAGACACTTAGCACTTTATAAGCACCCTTGTACAACCCGTAACAAGCTGTAGTAACTTGCAGTGCTCTAATGTCTCATCTGTACAAGTTCACATTAGTGCAGAGGTTTATCTCATATTGAGCACAAGCTTACTTCTCTCATAGTTCATCCAAACAGCGAGGTAATGGTGTGAACAAAATTAACCATTCTGAGCATCCAGTTCACACTATAGTTTAAAAAAATGTTTTGAGGGATATAAAATAAATAATAAATGGAGAAATAAATTATACAAATTATAATCCAAACATTATTATCAGTGACATTCAGACGTTACAAGCATAAGTGAGGCATCCTCTTACCTTATTATTTCTCAAACTGAACTGGTCCAATATAATTTTAATTTTTTCATTTTCAGGAGCCCACATGTTGAAAAAACCAATTTGTTCATATGATTTGCTTTTGTTGTTATTTATAATTAAAGTATTTATGGAATACAGTGAGATCATATTCCCACTGTTATCAAAAGAAATATTCTTGTTCATCGCATTCTTAAAATAAACTCTCTGTACATAGTTCTGTAACTGAGAAAATAATATCATAATAAACATTGCAATATTGAGTATTTGCTCTTATGCTAATATGAAGGGATTTTAATTATCAGCTGCTATTCAACCAAAAAACAGTGTACATCACCCTCAAAATATATATATATAAAAAAATAACAAATAGAATATAAAATCTAGAGTGGTGAGAAGATGTTTTATTTTGGTGACTGGGCAACATTCATTGGGAGTGTAACGGAACCCATCACTGTTTTACCCTGTTTATGGTTATTTAATTCTTGGTTAAAATATGATCCTAGTAATATACTTTATGTATGTGTGTTTATGCTCTGCAGAATATTGGCCCCAGGCTGGTGCAGACCTTGGCAGGAGAGATAATCCTGTTACAGATAAGGACGTGTATTCATTCTCAAACATAAGAACAGAGACAGCTGATTTAATTATTGTCTGATTGTATCAAGGAGCCTCAGGGAGGGGTGACCACACCTTTTGTTCTCTTTATGTGTATTGTGTGACCAACTATGGGGGATGTGGATTGCCTGTGGGAAGAGATGAGTATAAATATTTCTGCACATAACAAAATAAAGTCAGTTCTGCTCCTGAAACTGTGTGTCGTCCAGTTATTGGGATTGCGGTTTGTATATTGCTATGATTTTACCTGTTGGAAACCTTGCCTGTGGATTTACCATTTACTTGTTCCTGAGCCTCACTGGGATTATAAGTGGAGATAACCTGGGGGATATTGCCTCTCCGCTACATTGGTTGGCAGCGCTGGGATCCAGACTCACAGAGGAACAAGCATAAATGGAGTACGGATGGAGATTGATTTTCCCACACTAAAACGCTCCACGCTAAAAGACCTCCTGAAGGCAAGGGGTATACAAGCCAGCAATAAGAAGAAAGCGGTACTCATTACTGAGCTGATGGAGGAGTACCGAATGGACGGAGATTCGGTTCCCGAACAGGGGGATTCAGGAGAAAATTCGGAACAAGTGGAGTTTCGGAGGCAGGTACAATTTCGGCTGTCTTTTTATGGGGAACAACCTTCAACAGAAATTATTTCAAGGACCATGACAGAAGTCCAGGAATTTATGTTGAGGAAACAAACAGCCCCAGAACGCAGCTCTGCAATAAATATGCCACAAGAAGGTAAGCCTAAGATACCATACCAGGCTTTTAAAACGTATGTGGAGGCAGAGGAAGATATAGACGCTTTCCTGCAGGATTTTGAAAGACTGTGTGCCCTGCATAGAATCAGCACAGAGGACTGGGTACCAATTTTGGCAGGAAGGCTAACGGGGAGGGCAGCCGAGGCATATCGTACTGTACCTAATGAGGAAATAAGGAACTATAACAAAGTAAAGGAAATTATTCTGGCCAGGTATACTATAACACCAGAAGCATACCGGCGGAGATTCAGAGACTTAAAGAAGGCGGAAAAAGACTCACACGCAGAGTGGGCATGCAGGCTACAAAGGGCAGCACTTGGGTGGGTACAAGCGAGCAAGGCACGGTCCATAGAGGATGTGATACAGATGATGCTGTTGGAGCAGTTTTATGAGGGAGTAACTGGCGAGGTACAAGAGTGGGTAAGAGACCGAAACCCTACCTCCCTCACCGAAGCTGCCAGGAAGGCAGATGAGTACCTAGATGCACGCAGGCATCAAAAACCGGTAACACCAAAGACTCCTTTTAAAACCTTTGGGGGAACCAGCTACACCCCAGCCCCACCGAGAACACTGCCACCACCACTACCGCCCGCTGCACAGCCACGTTTCCACCAGCCCGCTTCTGGCCCCTGTCACCACTGCCAGAAATGGGGACACTATAAAAGGGAATGTCCCCAGCTGCGAGACCGGTCCACCTGGATACGTCCAGGCCCACCACCACCGAGAGCAGCCGCAGCCCACCACTACCAGGACATAGTAGCCACGCCATATGGTTCAGCTGTTCCCATTACAACCGTGGAACAATGGGAGGTGCTGCACGAGGCAAATCCAGTCCAGGCCAATGCTGATAATCGGCAGCATCACAGGCAGACCGTATACCTGGAGGGTAAAGCGGTCCAAGGGCTGCGAGACTCAGGGGCTACCATCACCTTGGTAAAAAGTCACCTGGTTTCAGACCAGGCTAAACTTAACAAGACTGTGGCCGTCAGGGTAGCCGGGGGAGCAGTATACCGGCTACCCACTGCAAGGGTTCATTTGCATTGGGGAGCGGGGGCAGGGCATGTGGAGGTGGGGTTGATGCCGCAGTTACCAGCGGAGGTTTTATTGGGGAACAATCTGGGGAGGCTCACGTCTGCTTTTGAGCCCCAGACCCCCACCACAGGAGAAGCTTACCCTGTGGTCACCCGCTCACAGACCCGTACCGAGGACGATCCTACAACAGGTCGGGAGACCCAGGTAAGACACAAGCAGACACTTAGCACTAATGCCACAGAGAGACCCATAGCGTGGAACAACCCCGAAGAGCTTGGGAGGGAAACTAGACAGGACCCCAACCTCCAAAAGTACCAAGCATTCGCCGACGATAGAGTGGATGATCGGGAACGTTTTATATGGAAAGGAGTTTCTATGGGACAGAGATTGTGGCCCACCTTTTGGACACTGGGATCCTGGATTGTTGGGATGGGATCCTGGATTTTTTTGGGTGGGTGTACAGGGGAAGAACAGTGGGCCCTGTGCAATAGGGGCCCGACCACGAGCTGGGGGAGGAATGTACTCTGCAACTTGGGATGGTTTTGCTAAAGAACTTCAGTTCATTTGGAAGGCTGATGCTTCTCGGCTTCATTATTTAATTGTCTGAAACCAGTTTGTAAAATGTATTTTCCCTCCGCTTGAAATGTTTATTGCTGTGAATGCTGTATGAAGTGTGCGTTTGTTCTTGAAATGTGAGTAAATGTGAATTGCAGTAATGCTGATGGGTTGTCAAACTAGAGAATTGACCAACAAATACTTTTGTCCGGACATCCCCAGGCCGATCCGTTGGGATCAGACCGTGTATGCCGGCTTATGGTCACGGGGGAGGTGTGTAACGGAACCCATCACTGTTTTACCCTGTTTATGGTTATTTAATTCTTGGTTAAAATATGATCCTAGTAATATACTTTATGTATGTGTGTTTATGCTCTGCAGAATATTGGCCCCAGGCTGGTGCAGACCTTGGCAGGAGAGATAATCCTGTTACAGATAAGGACGTGTATTCATTCTCAAACATAAGAACAGAGACAGCTGATTTAATTATTGTCTGATTGTATCAAGGAGCCTCAGGGAGGGGTGACCACACCTTTTGTTCTCTTTATGTGTATTGTGTGACCAACTATGGGGGATGTGGATTGCCTGTGGGAAGAGATGAGTATAAATATTTCTGCACATAACAAAATAAAGTCAGTTCTGCTCCTGAAACTGTGTGTCGTCCAGTTATTGGGATTGCGGTTGGTATATTGCTATGATTTTACCTGTTGGAAACCTTGCCTGTGGATTTACCATTTACTTGTTCCTGAGCCTCACTGGGATTATAAGCGGAGATAACCTGGGGGATATTGCCTCTCCGCTACAGGGAGTGGGGAAGTATTTGATATGGACAGGGCATCTGCTTGCTTCTGTAGTTTGGACATAGTAGTCTTTCTGGAGGTGAGGACAATCTTTACAAGATATCATTTTTAAAGATGATGCTATGTATTGGTTGATGGAGAGAGTTTTGGATATGGTGGGCGTTTTAGAGTAGGTTGCTGGTGAAAGGGGGACAATGCAGAAAAATCCATGTGATAAAGGTGATGTGACCAAGCAAGGTTTGTAGCTCTTTTATTCTGCAGCACCTGGACTTCCAATATGACTATATGATAGACTGGAGACTCCTCATCTTCTTATCAGGAGGCTGTCTTCCATACATTCAGAATCAAGCGTGATTCCTAGAAACTCAAACTGGTGAGAAGGGCCTTACGTCTTATCCTTTGTGAATGAGACACCCAGTTCTATGAAGAGGTTAATTGATTTCTGTTGGCTTTTTTGATGTTTGAGAGGACTTTCTGTGTAGAGAAATTCATCCAAGTAATGTATGGCAATGGTACATTGCTTGACATTCAGTAAGATCCAGCATAAACTTTCAGCAAAGGGATCAAATAACATCCCCCTATCTAATATACAATACTAATTATCTAATATACATCCCCATATCTAATATACATCCTCCTATCTAATATACAATACTATCTATCTAATATACATCCCCCTATCTATCTAATATACAATAAATACTATTTATGTACAATACATCCCCCTATCTATCTAATATACAGTACATGCTATCTCTATATAGCAACCCTAATTCTAAGCTACAATAAAATAATTAAGACCACTTACCTTTGAGATGTTTCTTCAGATCACCAACCTAGGGTAAAAAAGATTAAAAAAATTAATACAACACGTTTACATAAAATAAATAAACATTCTAAATATTCTAATTATTCTACTCACCTTTCGAGCATGTCCCGTCCTCCATCTTTGCTTCTGCCGCGCGGCCCCTGTTAAAAAAAAACATTACATTAGCACACATACATAAACATAAAACCAAGTAAAATTAACACAATCTACATTGTACTTACCTCCCCGCGATGTCTCCGGCCTCCTGGTGTTCTGCCCCGGAAGCATAAGAGCAAATACTCAATATTGCAATGTTTATTATGATAAACTGAGTGTTCCAGAATAAAATTGGCAATGGTGGCTTCTGATTAGCTGAAAACGCTGTCTATCAAATTCAGCCAATGAGAAGACGCAAATTGTGAACCAATGAGAAAGGGATACACCCCAAAATCCCACGCTGATTGGATAACGCACCTGTCAATCTTCATGTGAACCAATCCGAAGGCTTTATTGCCATCAGCGAATCACAACGGGATACACCCCAACGTACTGATTGGTGAAGACATCTGCGCCTTCCCATTGGCTGTGATACTGATTGACATTGACAATAGCCAATGAGAAGGCGCAAATGCCTTCACCAATCGGTACGTGCGGGTGTATTCCATTGTGATTGGCTGTTGTCAGTGAAACCAATAAGAATGCGCAGATGCCTCCAGCCAATCACCCTGTGGGGTGTATTCCATTGTGATTGGCTGAAGGCATCTGCGCCTTGTGATTGGTTTAAATAAAGATTGACAGGTGCATTATCCAATCAGAGTGGGATTTTAGGGTGTATCCCTTTCTGATTGGCTCACACATTGACGCCTCCTGATTGGGTGAATTTGATAGACAGCATTTTCAACCAATCAAAAGGCGCCATTGCCTATTTTCTTCCGGAAAAATCTCCGGGAGCCTCATTAGCGTCGGGGATGTCCGTGAGTGCGGATGTGAGTACTTTTTTTTTTTTTTTGCAGAAGAGTAGGAGGAGGAGGCCGGAGACATTGCAGGGAGGTAAGTACAATGTAGATTATGTTTATTTTATTTTGTTTTTATGTTTATGTATGTGTATTAATATTATGTTTTTTTTAACAGGTGTCGCGCCGGCGAATAAGGACGGGACATGCCGGAAAGGTGAGTATAATATTAGAATGTTTAGAATGTTTATTTATTTACTGTAAACGTGTTGCACTAATTTTTTTTTTTTCCCTAGGTGGCTGATCTGAATGGACATCTGCAAAGGTAAGTGGTCTTAATTATTTTATTTTAGCTTAGAATTAGATTATTTTAATATATAGATAGCATTTATTGTATGTTAGCTAGGGGTATGTGTTTTATATAGATAGCATAGCATGTATTGTATATTAAATTGTGTTATTTATTTAGATAGATTGTGTGATGTATATTATATAGATAGGATGTATATTAGATTATGGTATTTATTTAAATAGATTGGGGGATGTATATTAGATAGATAGGATGTATTGTATATTAGACAGGGGTGTATTGTATTGTATTTAATTTCATTGTATTTAATTGGATTGTATATAATTGTATTGTATTGTATTGTATTATATTGTATGTATTATATTGTATGTATTGTATTGTATGTATTATATGTATTTGCTTTTCAGGTGTGTAATTTTTTTTTCTGTATTGGGGGGTATAGTGCAGTGTAGTGTTTATATTTAGTGTCATGATGGTCCTTGAGGACCGTCATGGCACTTATGTGGCTAACGTTGGCTTGTAACAGGCCCATAATGGTCTTAATATACCCTTATGGGACTGATGGGGTTAAATAGAGGCTTATGAGTGTATGTATGGATCCCCATGAGTGACAGGGTTAATTCGCGGTTTATGGGGGTCTGTATTGACCCCCATGAGTGAGGGGGTTAATTAAGGGCTTATGGGGGGCTGTATTGACCGTCCTGAGTGACGGGGTTAATTAAGTGCTTATCCCCATCTGTATTGACCCCCATGAGTGACAGGGTTAATGAAAGGCTTATAGGGGTCTATATTGACCCCCATGAGTGACAGGGTTTTAGAAGTGCTTATGGGGGCCTGTATTGAAACCCATGAGTGACAGGGTTAATGAAGGGCTTATGGGGTTCTGTGTTGACCCCCATGAGTGACAGGTGTTAATGAAGGGCTTATGGGGGTCTATATTGACCCCCTGAGTGAGGGGTTAATTACGTGCTTAAGGGGGTCTGTATTGAACCCCAGGAGTGACACAGTTAATGAAGTGCTTATGGGGGTCTGTATTGACCCCCATGAGTGACAGGGTTAATGAATGGCTTATGGGGGTCTATATTGACCCCCGTGAGTGACAGGGTTAATAAAGTGCTGACGGTGGCCTGTATTGACCCCCATGAGTGACAGGTTTAATGAATGGCTTATGGGGGTCTGTATTGACCCCCATTAGTGAGGGGGTTAATTAAGGGCTTATGGGGGGCTGTATTGACCCCCTGAGTGAGGGGTTAATTACGTGCTTAAGGGGGTCTGTATTGAACCCCAGGAGTGACACAGTTAATGAAGTGCTTATGGGGGTCTGTATTGACCCCCATGAGTGACAGGGTTAATGAATGGTTATGGGGGTCTATATTGACCCCCGTGAGTGACAGGGTTAATGAAGTGCTGATGGTGGCCTGTATTGACCCCCATGAGTGACAGGTTTAATGAATGGCTTATGGGGGTCTGTATTGACCCCCATGAGTGAGGGGGTTAATTAAGGGATTATGGGGGGCTGTATTGACCCTCCTGAGTGACGGGGTTAATTAAGTGCTTATCTCCATCTGTATTGACCCCCATGAGTGACAGGGTTAATAAAGGGCTTATGGGGGTCTGTATTGACCCCCATGAGTGACAGGGTTAATGAAGGGCTTATGGGGTTCTGTATTGACGCCATGAGTGACAGGGTTAATGAAGGGCTTATGGGGGTCTATATTGACCCCCATGAATGACTGGGTTAATTAGGGGTTTATGGGGGTCTGTATTGACCCCCAGGAGAGACAGGGTTAATGAATGGCTTATGGGGGTCTATATTGACCCCCATGAGTGACAGGGTTAAAGAAGTGCTTATGGCGGAATGTATTGAAACCCATGAGTGACAGGGTTAATGAAGGGCTTATGGGGTTCTGTATTGACCCCCATGAGTGACAGGGTTAATGAAGGGCTTATAGGGGTCTATATTGACCCCCTGAGTGAGGGGGTTAATTAAGTGCTTATGGGGTCTGTATTGACCCCCATGAGTGACACAGTTAATGAAGTGCTTATGGGGGTCTGTATTGACCCCCATGAGTGACAGGGTTAATGAAGAGCTTATGGGGGTCAGTATTGACCCCCATGAGTGACAGGCTTAATGAATGGCTTATGGGGGTCTATATTGACCCCCGTGAGTGACAGGGTTAATGAAGTGCTTATGGTGGCCTGTATTGACCCCCATGAGTGACAGGGTTAATGAAGGGCTTATGAGGGTCTGTATTGATCCTCATGAGTGAGGGGGTTAATTCGCGGTTTATGGGGGTCTGTATTGACCCCCATGAGTGAGGGGGTTAATTAAGGGCTTATGGGGGGCTGTATTGACCGTCCTGAGTGACGGGGTTAATTAAGTGCTTATCCCCATCTGTATTGACCCCCATGAGTGACAGGGTTAATGAAGGGCTTATGGGGTCTGTATTGACCCCCATAAGTGACAGGGTTAATGAAGGGCTTATGGGGGTCTATATTGACCCACATGAATGACAGGGTTAATTCGCGGTTTATGGGGGTCTGTATTCACCCCCATGAGTGAGGGGGTTAATTAAGGGCTTATGGGGGGGCTGTATTGACCGTCCTGAGTGACGGGGTTAATTAAGTGCTTATTCCCATCTGTATTGACCCCCATGAGTGACAGGGTTAATGAAGGGCTTTTGGGGGTCTGTATTGACCCCCATGAGTGACAGGGTTAATGAAGGGCTTATGGGGTTCTGTATTGACCCCCATGAATGACTGGGTTAATTAGGGTTTATGGGGGTCTGTATTGACCCCCATGAGAGACAGGGTTAATGAATGGCTTATGGGGGTCTATATTGACCCCCATGAGTGACAGGGTTTTAGAAGTGCTTATGGGGGCCTGTATTGAAACCCATGAGTGACAGGGTTAATGAAGTGCTTATGGGGTTCTGTGTTGACCCCCATGAGTGACAGATGTTAATGAAGGGCTTATGGGGTTCTATATTGACCCCCTGAGTGAGGGGGTTAATTACGTGCTTAAGGGGGTCTGCATTGAACCCCAGGAGTGACACAGTTAATGAAGTGCTTATGGGGGTCTGTATTGACCCCCATGAGTGACAGGGTTAATGAATGGCTTATGGGGGTCTATATTGACCCCCGTGAGTGACAGGGTTAATGAAGTGCTTATGGTGGCCTGTATTGACACCCATGAGTGAGGGGGTTAATTAAGGGCTTATGGGGGGCTGTATTGACCCTCCTGAGTGACGGGGTTAATTAAGAGCTTATCTCCATCTGTATTGACCAACATGAATGACAGGGTTAATGAAGGGCTTATGGGGGTCTGTATTGACCCCCATGAGTGACAGGGTTAATGAAGGGCTTATGGGGTTCTGTATTGACGCCATGAGTGACAGGGTTAATGAAGGGCTTATGGGGGTCTATATTTACCCCCATGAATGACTGGGTTAATTAGGGGTTTATGGGGGTCTGTATTGACCCCCATTAGAGACAGGGTTAATGAATGGCTTATGGGGGTCTATATTGACCCCCATGAGTGACAGGGTTAAAGAAGTGCTTATGTGGGCCTATATTGACCCCCATGAGTGACAGGGTTATTGAAGGGTTTTTTGGGGGGTCTGTATTTACCCCCATGAGTGATAGGGTTAATGAAGGATTTATGGGGGTCTATATTCACCCCTCGGAGTGAGGGGGTTAATGAAGTGCTTATGGAGGTCTGTATTGACCCCCATGAGTGACACAGTTAATTAAGTGCTTATGGGGGTCTGTATTGACCCCCATGAGTGACAGGGTTAATGAAGGGCTTATGGGGGTCTATATTGACCCCCATGAGTGGCAGGGTTAATGAAGGGCTTATGGGGGTCTGTATTGACCCCATGAGTGACAGGGTTAATGAAGGGCTAAGGGTGGCTATATTTACCCCATGAGTGACCTGGTTAATTAGGGGTTTATGGGGGTGTGTATTGACCCCCATGAGTGACAGGGTTACTGAAGGACTAATGAGGGTCTATATTGACCCCCATGATTGACAGGGTGATAGTGTATACATATATATTTTTATAACAGGTCCTTTAAGGACCTTTATAGCCCTTTAAGGACCCGTAACGCGGGAATTTAGAATTTTCATTGCAGCGGGGGTCCCCGATCGTGTGCGATTGGGACCCCCTCCGCGATGGTTAATGTGGGGTTAATGCAGGTCTCCGAGCTTATATCGGATCCCATGGGGTTAATGCGGGTTTCCGAGCTTATCTCAGATCCCTTCTTAGGTAAGTTGTAAGTGGCTGGGCGGTCCTGGGTCTTTGAGGCTCGTTTTCGTTTTTTTCGGCAGCCATTTTTTCTTTCGCTTAGGGTATTTTCGTGTGTCTAAACTAGGGAATTTGACTTAAATGGAGGTGTAATTTTACTTTCAGAGGTCCTGGATGCCCCCCCCCCCTTGCTATGGGTAAGCTTTTAATGTATTTTTTCTGAGTATTTGGTGTTTTGACTTTTTTTAGGTGCGTGTGGTTCGGCCATTATGGTCGTTTTTTTTCGTGCGTGTGAGTTTTTGTTACGTTAAGGTTGGTTCCGAGGTTGTTTTTTCTAAGTCGTGCGTGTGTGTGTCTGGGCAGTCCTGGACTCTGAGCCTCGTTTTTGTTTTTTTCGGCGGCCATTTTTTCTCTCGCTTAGGGGATTTTCATGTGTCTGAACTCAGGAATTTAGACTTAAATGGAGGTGTAACTTATCTTTCAGTGGTCCTGGATGCCCCCCCCCCCCCCCCTGCTTTGGGTAAGCTTTTTATGTATTTTTTGTGAGTACCGTATTTTTCGCCCTATAAGACGCACCGGCAGATAAGACGCACCTAGTTTTTAGAGGAGGAAAACAAGAAAAAAAAAATCTGAATCAAACACACCTACATTACACACAAATATATATATATATATATATATATATATATATATATATATATATATATAGATACACATACATACATATACATATATATATATATATATATATATATATATATATACACATACACACATAAATATACATATATATATATATATATATATATAGATAGATACACATACATACATATACATACATACACACACATACATGCACACATACACACATACACATACACACACATACATACATACACATACATACATACACATACATGCACACATATACATACATATACATACATATACTGCAGCATTTGGGAGCCCTTGACCCTCCCTGACCCTCCTGATCCTCCTGATCCTCCTGATCCTCACCTTTCTTCTGATCTCTGCCATCTTGATCTCACCCCAGCGCTTCCTACAAGCACTCCTCGTGTACTGCAGCGTTGCGTGTGTGACGTCACTAGGACGCACCGGCCGACGCGATGCTGGTAGGAAGCGCTGGGGTGAGATCTAGAGGACAGAGGCAGTGTGAAAATGTATATTCGCCGTATAAGACGCACCAACTTTCCTCCCCCAGTTTTGGGGAAGAAAAAGTGCGTCTTATACGGCGAAAAATACGGTATTTGGTGTGTTTTGACTGTTTTTAGGTGCAAACGGTTCGGCCGTTAAGTCGTGTGTGTGAGTGTTTGTTAAGTTAAGGTTGGTTCCGAGGTCATTTTTTTCTAAGTCATACGTGTGTGTGTTTTTAACCACGTGTGAGGCGCCTTTGAGCCTCCACCACCGCAAATGCGGACCCTCGCTTCGCGAGGGGCAGCATTTGCGGACAAACACATCCGAAGTTGACGACGAATCGTAGTTTGACAACTATTATATGTGATAGGTATCATCTTTAATTTTTGTTTTTTAATAATCATGAATGAGGAATAAGCCTAACTATTTATTAGATTGCATTGTCTTCTTTGTAGTAGAAAAAGAAAGGGAAAACAACCAGAAGGGAAAGCAAAAGGAGAGCAGAAGGAGAAAGAAAGCAGACAAAAAGTGCAACACAGAAGATGACCAGCAGAGGGAGCAGAGGAGAAGCAGAATAAAAGCTTGGGGTGGCAACTGGCAGCCAGAAGAGGGAGCAATGGGCAGGAGCGCCACTAAGCAAATGAGGAAGGAGAGAGACAAGAGAGGAAGTCAGATAGAAGAAGGAGACAGAAAGCATGCCCAGGAGCAGAAGGGATGCAAAAACAAAGCAGGATGTGTCAGACTGCTACAGCAGCCAGAGGAAGAGCAGGGGGAGCTGGAGAAGAAAGAAGAAGCAACTGGGAAAATAAATGAATGGATGCAAAGGGAGAAGCAGGGAAATGACAGGAGAGGTGAGGAGGGCCACAGCAGTTGGCATGGTGGAGAGAGGAACCAAGAGGCAGACAAAGAGGCACGCAGAGACACGAGGAACTGACATGGATAAAGAAACTGTACAGCACTTGCAAAATGACAAAAGTAAAGGATGAGAGGGACGAGTGAGGAATTTAAAGGAGGAAGAAGATCCCCTATGACAACTCCAGGCTTAATGCACCTGATTACAGTGACTTGCAAAAGTATTCACCCCCTTGACTTTTTACCTATTTTGTTACCTTACAGCCTTAAGTTCCATGTTTCATGTGATGGATCAGAACACAATAGGTTAAGTTGTTAAATGAAATGAGAAAAACATATACATAAAACTATTTTTTAGAAATAGAAAAACAAAAATTGGCATGTGCGTATATATTCACCCCCTTTCTTTTGAAGCCCATAAAAAGCTCTGGTGCAACCAATTACCTTCAGAAGTCACATAATTAGTAAAATGATCTTCACCTGTGTGTGCAACCTAAATGTCACATGATCTTTCCTTACATATACACACCTTTTTTGAAAGGCCCCAGAGGCTGCAACACCTAAGCAAGAGGCACCACTATACAAACACTGCCATGAAGACCAAGGAACTCTCCAAACAAGTAAGGGACAATGTTGTTGAGAAGTACAAGTCAGGGTTAGGTTATAAAAAAATATCCAAATCTTTGATGATCCCCAGGAGCACCATCAAATCTATCATAACCAAATGGAAAGAACATGGCACAACAGCAAACCTGCCCGGAGACAACTGCCCACCAAAACTCACGGACTGGGCAAGGATGGCATTAATCACAGAGGCAGCACAGAGACCTAAGGTAACCCTGGAAGAGCTGCAGAGATCCACAGCAGAGGCTGAGTACCGGACATAGGAATACCATAGTTGAGCTTTATGGCAGAGTGGCCAGAAGAAAGCAATCACTTTCAGCAAAAAACAAAATGGCACGTTTTGAGTTTTGCGAAAAAAGGAATGTGGAAGACTCCCAAAATGTATGGAGGGAGGTGCTCTAGTCTGATGAGACTAAAATTTTACTTTTTGGCCATCAAAGAAAACATAACACATCATACCACCCAAAGAACACCATCACAACAGTGAAACATGGTGGTGGCAGCATCATGCTGTGGGCATGTTTTTCAGCAGCCAGGACTGGGAAACTGGTCAGAGTTGAGGGAAAGATGGATAGTGCTAAAAACAGGGATATTCTTGAGCAAAACCTGTACCACTCTATGCGTGATTTGAGTCTAGGATGGAGGTTTACCTTCCATCAGGACAATGACCCCAAACACACTGCTAAAGGAACACTTAAGTGGTTTAACCTTCCTAGTGGTAATCCCAAGTATGACTGGGGGTTAATCTTCTCTTCCTAAATCGGTAACCCAGAGTCACACTCAGGTTACCGCAGGGAGGATGTGGAGTGGGCCCAGTGCTGCCGAGTTTACCTGGGACCCCTCAGCTCACCATTGCTCCTCCCATCTTCCTGCTGCTCCTCCCCATCTTCCGTCTCTCCATATTCCTCCTCTCCATCTTCTTCCTCCTCCTCCTCCCTATCTTTTTCCTCCCCATCTTTTTCCTCCTCCTCCTCCCTATCTTCCTCCTTCTCCTCCTCCCCCCTTATCCTTCCTCCTTCCATCTCACATCTAAAGTCTTCTTCTTAGCCTCTGATCAGCTCCTGCTGCTGATCTGAGGTGGGACATATAAGGGGGGAGACCGGGGAAATGGAGGAGGAGAAGAAGGATAATGGAAAGGGAGGAGGAGAGGGGGAAGGGTTAATGGTGTCTAAAGGCGCTATGACTAGAATGTACCGCGTTAACATTCTAAATACTGAAATAATCACACCGCCAGGAAGGTTAAGGTAAAACATGGAAATGTGTTGGAATGGCCTAGTAAAAGCCCAGACCTCAATCCTATAGAAAATCTGTGGTTTGACTTGAAAGATTGCTGTTCATAAGCGCAAACCATCCAACTTGAAGGAGCTGGAGCAGTTTTCCAAGAAGGAATGGGCAAAAATCCCAGTGTTACGATGTGGCAAGCTCATAGAGACTTATCCAAAGCGACTTGAAGCTGTGATTGCCGCAAAATGTGGCTCTACAAAGCATTGACTTTTTCTGTTATTTTGTCCTATTTGTTGCATGCTTCACAATATAAAAAAAAAACATCTTCAAAGTTGTTGGCATGTTCTGTAAGTTAAATGATGCAAATCCTCATACAATCCATGTAAATTCCAGGTTGTGACAACAAAACCAAAACAATGCCAAGGGGAGTGAATACTTTTGCAAGGTACTGTATTTACGGCAATTACTTTTTTCCCTTATTTTTCATAATACTCTTCCATATGGCACTGTATCAAAGGGCTTTTTGCAAAATCCAAAAAGACTACATCCACTGAGTTGCATTGATCCGAGTTTCTACTAAATTCCTCATAGAAACTAATTAGCTTTGTTTGGCATGGCCCATCCCTCATACATACATGTTGACTCCTACTTATGATCTATGATTCCACATAGAGAAACCTCTGATAACACCTATGACATCATCACATTAATAAATCAGGCTCAGAAAACATTTAAAGGGGAAGATTAGGTATATGAGGTACAGGGAGACTCTGATAGTATTTAGAATCTCAGATTAAAAAGATAACTACAATTAGAGGCACAATATAGGGATGTCTACTCTCCCATTTACTCTTTGTGCTATGCGTAGAGACCCGGTCTGTGGCTGTCAGTCACCAAATATATCTGGCATATCAACTAACTCCTTTCTATAAAATTAGTCTGCTTTAAGTTTTAACCTTGCCCAATAGTAAATATAATAAAAAGTATTAAGTAAATATATATAATGTAAAAAGTAAGTATTCAGATGGACTACCTCCTGTATCAAATATTTGGGCAGAAACATCAGTTCAACCAACTCTGCACTATATTATTTTAACTTTACACCACTGATTACGCAACTTAAATATCTACAATGCTGGCAAAAATATCATGTATTGGAAGAAATTATGCTTGGAACATTAATATAGTATCTTTTTCAAATACTGCAGATCACAATTAATTTATCAGACAAATGTTTTTAAAAAGACATCCTGCACTTTAATTTGCAGGGCCAAAGAGGAAGAGTTAGAATTTTCAAAGCTCCACCTGGTAAGAAGAAGAGGAAGATTCTAATGGGGGAAATGCTGGTCTCCTCAGGACTGCTCTTTATAGTATTGGAGCATACGACAATGGAGGAGAAACTGTCCGGGATTCCTTAGGTGGAGAGAGAGGGAACCGCTGGGATTGAGAGGTTAGCTGGGGCTTGGGCTGGATCTGAGGTACAGGGAGGGTCATCACATCAAATCATTTTCACAGGTATTAATATAAAACAATACATTTAAAATGAGATCAAACCAGCAAAATTAGACCAAATGCACTGAAAATCATAATTACATTGAGTAACATTAAATTCATTAATAATTAATGTAGTTAGAATGTTTATATAAAACTAAAACATTTTTGCATTCAAGTGGTTGGTTGTAAACTCTATGTCTCAGAGATCAATTTTCATGTGTATTATGGGAAACATTAAAGATTGATATATTTGGGAAAGTGATTCCTTAGTCTGTGTGATGATTGCTTTGCTCCCTGAGGTGTTGGGAGCAACATGGTACATTCTGACCGCACTCTCCCATGCTATGTCACAATGTCTGTCCTGACTTTTGATGGTGGCATAATATATCCTGGGAATCCTCCTGACTTTCTGAGGTAATAAAGATAAATAACATTAATTTGTTTTACAACCCTAGAGTAATAGACTATATTCAACTTTCCTTACTTAGACCTGAGACAAAGCATCTGCCCACATCAGCTTTTCTTCCCCCAACCTGGAATTCTGATGGTGGAGGGCATTCCTATTCCTAGGTCAGAGGCCATTGGGGAAGGAAATATTCAACATATTTCACACAACTATAGAATATAAATGCACAAATTAAACAAGACACAAGGTATTCACATTAGTCGGTTTTAGCTAACATTGAATGCCCATTTTGATAGCATTGGTTTTTAACAATCAGATGTGTAAGAATTACAGATAACAGTGGTACATTGCTCCTTTACTGTCCCCATGCCACACTCACGATCACCATTCACAATCTCCAAGAGCCCATCCATTAGCTCCAATCAATAATAGGGATCCTCTCCAAGGGCACAAAATACCCTATCCAGGCATCATATTGCTTCTCCAAGGCAATCTCTTTAGATTCCAGTTACTCCAGCCAGCCTAACAGCTCATGGCCCTGCCCAAATCCCAGGAACGCATCCACTGCTTTAGAAGGGCCATTTACTCACAGTCCTTTGATTTCCTTGTCACCTTGCTCTCCTCATCTCTGTCTCCTGCAGGTTTCTGTCCCCACTGGAGATGGAAGTTTCACATCCACTGGAACTGGGGAAGGGCATCTAAGTACCATTCTCATTTCCCACTGGATCACCTGCACTATTTGTGTGTTGAGAGTCACCAGATGATCTGTGGTTAGCTGTTGCATAACTACCCTCCACACCTGGAACCTCCTGGACACCTCATCCTCCTCAGCTGCAGATAACCTGGGGCCAGAGACTAAGGCTGGGGTGACCTGCACAGCACCTTCCTCCAGTTTGCCCTCCCCCTAGCAAGGTTCATTCTCTAGTCTTAGTTCCTCCATCATGTCCTTGTAGATAGCCATCCTTCTGCTGGTTACCGGACTGAGATGCCGCCACTGCCAACCAATATGTTACGACCCAGAAAAAAGGGTCTCAGTACATCAGTACACCCCTAATTTTCCTACTGTAGCTTATAGGAGCAATCTGTAGGTTGTGTCTTTATATTCATCTCAGCACCCAGCCAGATCATAACATGATTCATGGAGAAACAGGACAATCATATCACACCATTTCTTACTGTATATATCAAACTGGTGTGTATTACATAAAAGAGACTTTACAAAGCACCAAAAGATCCACCTCCCCACGCCTTCCTCCCCCGTCATTCTTTCCTGTCAGATATAAATAATCTGGTATGTGTCTCAGTCCATAGGTTGGGTTAAATTTATTTTAGTCCTCACACCTTATTTGCTTTAAAACCATAAAGCAATAAACTATCTTCATCTAAGACCAGAGACAAAGCATCTACCCACATTAACTTCCCCCACATTAGCTTCCCCCCACCTCAGATTCTGGTAGTGGAGGGACACCTATTCAGAAGTCAGATGCCTGGCAAATGGCTCTTGCTGGTTTTTACAATATTATGTGTTTATATGTGCTAATGTGGAGGGAAACCTCTAACATATTTCATCCAACTTTAGAAAATAAATGCACAAATTAAACAAGCAACAAAGTATTCACATTAGTAGATTTTAGCATAACATTAAATGTCCATTTTGATAGTCTTGTTGTTAGCAATCAGATGTGTAAGAGTCCAAAATAACAGTGGTACTTGTTGGGTGCAGGGGGTCCCATCATGGCCCCCAAAGCTGTACTAGAGTTAAGTACAAGGCAAAAACAATGTTAACAAATTGCAGATGAGTGAAGGGCCTTGTCTTTGAGTGTGTCTAATGCTTTCCCTAAAGCACCTTGCAAGATTACACATGCAAACTTACAATATCTTCAATAAACAGAGAATATTTATGAAAAGATCACTTATGAATGGAATAAATGCTTTTGTTAAAGACCTTGTGTAGCGACCTCTTGCATAGCAGCTGTGCAATTTAGTTCCTTGTGGTTGTCTCCTTCACTCCTTGTCATACAAAAGGCTCAGCAAGACATCTGTTTCAGTTCTCCAAGGCTTAATTCTCCAGTTGGCTGTCTTACTAGATTTTGGATTAAGATCTCACAGAATGACAAGTGAATATTACTCTCAGAACCACAAGGACAACCTCTCTGTGTTAGCTTCCTTAGTCCAAAATTGACAATTTGTTTGCACAAAGCCAGATAACTTTATACAGGGTGAAACAATAGAAGGGGTTAAAAATAAACAGAAAATGCATGAACATATAAAAAAATACACACACACAATTTAAACACAATACGCTTAGTAGATATTAACTTTATACAATGTGTCAGATAAAGTTTAGGAATTGTGTTATCACCCCAGAGAACCTCTTGTGAAAATATCCAAACACAGTCCTTTCAATCCACAAATATAAATATATATATATACACAACAAAACAAATGTGTATCCAATTTACCACTATGACAAGAGCAAACCTCCCCCATAGCATACTGAATCATGTAATATAACCAATACAATTACTTTGTTAGGGTGGGGGATAAGACCGAGGGTTCATGGCAGGTAGGATAGTATGTAGGCCTGGGGTGGGATGGCACCACTTTGTCCACCTGTGTAGCAGCCCAACTAGAAATAGATGACCAGAGCCCATAGTGTAATAGTAAAACACTATTTAAGAGAAAACAAAACAACAAAGTCAGAGGTGCTCATCAGAGAACGAACCAACCTTAATAGGTTATTTCTATAGCCATGAGAAGCCACTCTGAGAGCAACCTCTTTTAGCTCACTTGTGCCCTTCCCAGGGAGAAATATCCTGAAATATATCAGTCTGGTCCCACTCAAAAGAGTGACCCAGCCCCGAAATACCAGGCAATTCTACCCTGAACAGGAGAAACAGCAAACCCCAGACACGTTTCAGCCTTTATAGGCCGCATCAGTGAGGTGCAGCTGAACTCCCTAAAGCACAGTGAACAAGGGGTCCACGTCTGGAGTCCCCTATTACCCTTAGGGAGACTAAACCCTAAAGGTAATTTGCATATACAAAACAACAAAGTCAGAGGTGCTCATCAGAGAACGAACCAACCTTAATAGGTTATTTCTATAGCCATGATAAGCCACTCTGAGAATGACCAGACTGAGATACTACAGGATATTTCTCCCTGTAAAGGGCACAAGTGAGCTAAAAGAGGTTGCTCTCAGAGTGGTTATCATGGCTATAGAGCTAACCTATTAAGGTTGGTTCGTTCTCTGATGAGCACCTCTGACTTACCTTTTTATTTTTTTTGACTATTTAAGAGAAGGGTAAGGGTTCGTCATGGCACTAATTTACTATTATTATTATTATCTTTTACTAGCGACTTGCCCGTCATAAATGATGGGGCAATAAAATGTGAAGCCATGGCAATGCTGTTTGCCATACAATGCAAAGCTTTTTCTCCTCTGAGGGCCTTTGGCGCTCATTGTGAGCCTCTCCTCTCGTGTACTTTCGGCGCTAATCGGAAAGACAGATATATATATATATATTTTTTTTTTTTTTATTAATAATAATAATTAATTTATTAGTTACTTAATAAATTTATATACTTTACCTATTTCTAATTAATATATCCAGCCTGAAGAGCTAACAATCTGTTTTTATTTTCCTGCAGCATACAATGTACAGTTGTACTGTTGCTGCCCTGAGTAGAAAGTGTCATCAATGTCACAACTGTGCAATAGAAATAGGCTATGTGCGCAAGGGCAAACCGTTGGTTTAGTTTCCCATCCATGCAGTCCGGGGTTGTGTAGCCTCGTTTTCATTTTTTGGGGCGGCCATTATTTTTCTCGCTTAGGTGATTTTCGAGTGCCGAAACTCAGCGAAATCAACTTAAATTTGCGTTCAACCTCACTCCCAGATGTACTGGCTGTTCCCCTGTGCTATTTGCAATGATTTTGTTGTATTTTTTTTTCTGTATTTTTTGTGTATTTCATATTTTTTGGTTTTAGCGGCTCTTCCCCTATCCTTGTATTTTTCCTATCTTGTATAAAGTCCTGCATCTCATAATTTTTTTTCTCTAGGTCCAACGTTCGTCAACTGCTTGCAGCCTAAGGTGGTCCTGCGTGTTTCAATGTGTGATTGGCTCTCCTCGCTTCACGTCACGTGTGAGGGAGGTTGAGGAGGGAGGTTGAGGATGAGGGGGGTTGAGGAGCGGGGTTGAGGAGGGGGTTGAGGAGGGGGGTTGAGGAGGGAGGTTGAGGATGAGGGAGGTTGAGGAGGGGGGTCCTCCACGTTCCTTCCGGCTGCGTCAGGACCCGGCCAATGCTAATGACATGACGCGCATGTGATGTCACGTCATTAGTACATGCCGGGTCCCGGAAGGAGCGCAGGTGAGCAGAGGCGCAGCTGCTGATGAAAGGTAAGTAAGGGGAAAGGGAGAGGGGGAGGTAATTAGAGGGTTAAAGTGAGGAGGGGGGTTTAGGATGAGGAGGGGGGTTTAGGATCAGGATGGGGGGTTGAGGATGAGGATGGGGGGTTGTGGATGAGGAGGGGGGTTGAGGATATGGGGGTTGAGGATGAGGATAGGGGGTTGAGGATGATACTATTCCCCCCGCCGATGTGGCGCAACTCAATGGCGCTGAATCGAGGCCATCAATATGTTCAGGGAAAGTACATCATTTTCCAGGGGAGCAATAAGTGCTGCAAATCTCCTCTCCAGTTCTCCAATTTGAGCTTACAGAGAGGCAACATGCTCACACCTCTCATAGAGGTATGGACCCTGGATCAGTTTTTCCAGTAGTTCATACATGTGGCAGGATGTACACTGAGTGAGGTTGCCCCTGAACTGACTCATATTTACAAATGATAAAAAATACTACAGTTTGACTCTTTTCTTTGAACTTCCTCCAGCAAACAGTCACAAACAAGGCCCAAACTTATATGCAAGTATAACCCAGGCAAAAACACTCCCCTCTCACATGTACCAAATCACTGCACACAGGAAATAAGCACACTTTACATGTAATTTAGATGCACTCCCATTCTGCATTGCTACCTTATTGTGGTGACGGAACTTGTGTACCTTAATAAAGCATTGAGCTATACCATGTAGGTTCACCCAAGGTGGGCAGATCATAGTAGAGAGATCAGACAACCCACTACAGTATCTTTGTCAAGAAAACCAAATAGATATGCACAAACAGAAACATGGTGTGCTGTATCCATATGGTCACAGAAAATCAGGCACGATTACAGGACTGAACAACAACAAAGTTTCACTGCACCACCATTTCTCCGTGCTTTCCATAACAGAGACCCACTTGATTTATACACATGAGTCCTGTGAAAAGATTCAGAAACCTAGCTAAACATGTTCAGACACCTAGCAAACATGTGTATACTGCATAGTTAGAATTGTTTTATCTATTCCTAATTCAATTAGTAAAGGGACACAATGGGCCATATTCAATTTGAAGCCTGCACCTCGATCGCAGACAGCTGAAGGTCTGCAGGTGTGTTGCAGGCTCCCGTTGGTCTCCAATTGTAATGCTATTCAATTGCTGAAGGGCGAGAGTTACGGGCCTGAGCCTCAAGCCCGTAAATCCCTCCCATGGCTGCAAACTGTTATGTGGCTGGTCGAGATAAGATCTGCCATTATGATCCAATCGCGGTATAATGTAGTGCGACACAGCCTCTCAGCCAATAGAAAGCTGTCTAGCCACAGATGATTGACAGAGGGAGATTACACATTTGCATTCAACCCACCCATGTGTTGACTGTGTTGTATTTTCTTTTGAAGTAGCACGCAGATCCCGGAGTTGGAGGTTAGGTTCTATTGAAGAGAGTGTAGGAAAGATTTGAGAGAGGTAGTTTGCGATTTTATTGATTTAACTTCTATTTCATATGTATTTACACTTAATATTGCTTACACATATTTACAGATTACACATATTTGCAATACACATAGTTTAAAGAACACACATAGAGACATATATACAGTAGTTAGGTTATGCACCCCCTCCTATCCCATCCCCCACACCCTATCCCCCAAAATACATATACAGTAAAACATTATTTTATTTATCCTTATTTTCATTTTGGGATATAATGGAGGGAGGAGAGAGGAGGGGTGAGGAGTGGAGAGTTGGGGAGAAGGAGAAGAGGAGAGTGAAGGAGGAGAGGGAGGAGCAAGAGGTGGCCATTGGGAGTGAAGGTGGGGGGAGGAGGTGAGGAGTGAGGTGGAGGAGGGAGAGGAGGTGGAGGAGGTAGGAGAGAAGGGAGGAGAGTAAGAAGAGGAGGGAGGACAGGAGGGAGAGGAGGGAGAGGAGGGTGGAGACGAGGGAGAAGAGGAGGAAGAGGAGGAGGAGTAAGGAGAGAAGGAGGAGGAAGAGGAGGAAGAGGAGGAAGAGGAGGAAAAGGAGGAGAAGGGAGAGGAGGAGGAGGAGGGAGATAAGTAGAGTGTAGTGGTGTTGGAAGGTGGGCTTGATCATCAGGCACACAGAGGGGAGGGACATTGGTTAGGGTCCTGATCCTGGGGGTGGTAGTTCAGGGAATGGACAGGCCCCAGGGAAAGTTCAGGGAAGCAAGGGTTCCCATCCACATCTTGCAGGGGGGAGGGAACTGAAGCCAGGGCCTAATGCTTAGGCTTGGAAGGAGGTAGCAGCAAAAGTTACTGCAGTAGGCACAGCGCCAAGGGATATGAGATCTATCAAGTACAGAATTGAAGACATCAGGGCCAAGGGAAGGAGGATGATGGCTAAGAAGGACAGATACTGCAGCGTGACCTATAATAAGTGGGAGAGGGTCGCAAGGGACATTACCCGCCACTGAGCCCGGTTGCCCAGCAGGACCCAGCCTCCCTGTAAGGTGAATATCACATATACCAACATGCCATCACATGTGCATTGCACACACTACAAATGTACATGATGACCAACAAGGACACTGACATGTCAGCTCCATGGAATTAACAAGGGATATATGGATGCATCATTAAATCCATGAAGCTGACAAATCACTGTCATTCCTGGGCACAACAACAGCAATCAATAGAGAGTCCATATCTTGGTGTCCCCACTACGGCCTATGCAGTTCCAGGTTGCAGCTGGAATCAAGATAGCTTTAGGAACCAAGAACGATCAAGACCTTAAACCTAAGAATAGATCAAATCTGGCATATTATAGCTAATCTAAGAGAATCACCCAAGTTCAAGCCTAAATGTCAGATAGTTTGGAATGAACACATAACAATGAATTATTCATCATAATAATGACATATACCTTTATTTTCTATCTTTTATCATCCAGGAGTAGGTCTGGGTCCAGTGTTGAGCCATAGGCAGGGGTGTCGGCTCCAACTCAGCAGGAGCAAGCTCCCGCCCTGCAGGAACCGGTGCAGGGGGAGGAGGAAAGAGTAGGATCTGAGGGCCCTGGATCAGAGGAGGAGGAGGTATTTTGGGTGGTGGGGTCACAGTCCTGTCCCCGTCAACCGTGTGATTAGTTTGTTATCCTCCTCTGCCTTTTTCAGTTGATCACTTTTTTTCTGTCACCACACTGTATGTCTGAAACTGGATTGGAGTACACAGTCCAGAGGTTGAATCATCTGTTTCATTGAGCAGATCTGGACAAGTTGTAAGTGCAATGCACATTAATGGTTTCTTTACTTAAATGGAGTGATTTCTGATGATCCTTTTTTTTCATCAGATTTTGGTGGCAGTGATGTAGTGACCACATGTGACCCTGGTAGGTGCTATGCATCATGTTATTCTAGGCTATCACACTACCCCCTTTAGGTATTCCCATATCCCCCCTCCCACACCACACCCATGATATTAATGCACAGTCTTGACCATTTCTGACCATTATGGTCTGTTTAAAAAATAAAGCTTTATTATACCGTTCTAACTGTGTCAGTGTGATTTCAATGGTTGGGGTTATAGGATATCCACATACATCACAATAGTGTCACATCCCTATATAAGTTAACATGCAATAGATCAATTCATATTTAAAAAAAATCATAGTCAGATTAGCATTAGATATCATATAATACTAAATATCACACATAATAATAATAAATGGTTAATACACAGGCCAGGTCCAATTAGTGATACTCTGGAGTATTATCATTCCCCTAAGGGTCTAAAATAAATATAACAGGTGATACTGGAGTGGATTGCTAGTTCCTTTTCTAGTGGACTGTGATTTGTCTGACCTCTCTGTTATGCTGTGCCCTCCTAGAGTGGCCCTACATGGTATAGCTCACAGCTTCATTGCAGTATACAAGCCCCTTCACCACCACCACTTAGCAATGCTAAAGGGGACCAGAGGAACATACACCACACTAATCAACTCTAACCCATCAGGAGGGGATACAAAATGATATGGAGTCTTTGCAGAGGAAAGTGCATCAACAGCCAATTCAACTCCATCAGGGGTAATCTCGGCTATGCTGATCCTGGTAAGTCCCACGCAATTGGCCATGGCCATGTGCCAAGATGGCTAGTCTTTCCTCTTTTGCTATTCATCAATACATACATCACAATAGTGTCACATCCCTATATAAGTTAACATGCAATAGATCAATTCATATTAAAAAAAAAATCATAGTCAGATTAGCATTAGATATCATATAATACTAAATATCACACATAATAATAATAAATGGTTAATACACAGGCCAGGTCCAATTAGTGATACTCTGGAGTATTATCATTCCCCTAAGGGTCTAAAATAAATATAACAGGTGATACTGCAGTGGATTGCTAGTTCCTTTTCTAGTGGACTGTGATTTGTCTGACCTCTCTGTTATGCTGTGCCCTCCTAGAGTGGCCCTACATGGTATAGCTCACAGCTTCATTGCAGTATACAAGCCCCTTCACCACCACCACTTAGCAATGCTAAAGGGGACCAGAGGAACATACACCACACTAATCAACTCTAACCCATCAGGAGGGGCTACAAAATGATATGGAGTCTTTGCAGAGGAAAGTGCATCAACAGCCAATTCAACTCCATCAGGGGTAATCTCGGCTATGCTGATCCTGGTAAGTCCCACGCAATTGGCCATGGCCATGTGCCAAGATGGCTAGTCTTTCCTCTTTTGCTATTCATCAATTTACATTAGTTTGGATTGCTGAGTGGTGGTGATGAATGGGCTTGTGTAGCTGAATGAAGCTGTGAGCTATACCATGTAGGGCCAGTGTTGGTGGGCAGGTGATAGCAGAGAGGTCAGAAAAATCCCAGTCCACTAGAGAAGGAACTAAAAACCCACTCCAGTATCTTTGGCATGTAAACCTTATAGAACAGCACAGGCAGAGACCTGGCAAAATGTGCTTAAGTCCATAGGGTCACAGAGAGTTGGACATGACTGAAGGACTGAAAAACAAATAATTAAAATGTTCACTGGGTACTTTATATATGCTTTGTGGCAGGAAAATATGACCACTATTTGTGTTCCCAGTGAGAAAGGGTGAATATGCCAGCCATTTGAATGTATTTGTATTGCAATTTGATGATATAGTGTTTCTTTAATAGCTTTCAGCATGTGGCAGCATGGCTTTTCATATTGGCATTTGCATGACCATTACAACCAATGGGGAAAAATAAATTAAATGTTTTGCAATATTTGATATTTGGGAGTTGTTGTGCATCTAACTGTAATGCTTGCCATTGCTTTCCCCATGTTTTAAAATGTATTGGTGTCTTTATATTGTCATTTACTGTGTTACCAACTAGTCTATAAACCCTTTGCGGGTCCTATTTGGAGCCTGTAAGCTTTGGGCTGCCATTTGGCGTATGCTAGCTTTATTGCGGCTGCGGTGTTGAGCGAATTTTGCAATTGAGAGATCAAAGGCTTCTGGCGACTGTAAGCTATGAGTTTAAGCAGCTCCATGTGTTCAAGCCCGTAACTCAGAAGCCATTCAGAGCCAGCAAAAATACACAAATTGAATAGCAAAATAGCTTGCAAGCTCACATACGGGCTCCTGGATCTCCCGAAATCTCAATTGAATGTGGCTCCATAAAGGTAAAACAAGTAATGCACCTCAAGTATAAGTTATATCTAACATGTTTGAATCCATATTAGCCAAGCTGTATACAATCCATTAATTTCTTTCTGCTATGTTCTAGAGGCTGCCATGTTAGTCTGTCTTGCTCCACCCATGTCTGACAGTCTCTTGCTATGTAAATTATACAAGCTGTGAATATGTCTCCAGAGGCTTCCTATTGGTGTACATGGTAATATGGTGCTGGAGGTTTCTTACCATTATTTATTTATCTTATTAGCTTAGATATTGATATGCCAAATTGTAATTACCTGGTGCTTATAATTATAGTCATGGACGTTCTTTTCAGAAATATTATTTTTAAGGAACAAATGCATATTGTGCAGAGCGTGAGCCATGGCGTATACAGAGTTGTACACTAGAAATGAGACGTCAGCAAATGCTACTTCAATTTGTTCTTTTTCAGTGCAGTTTTTAATAACCATTTTATATGTTTGTTCGAAAAAAATATTCTGTAGATGGTTTGATGATAAGCATTGGTGTGTTGCAATGCACAGATTTTCCACTAACTTGTCTTTGAAGTGCTCTGGTGTGCAGATTATATTTGGAATATTTTCCATCCCTGGGATTTCCATTGTAGGGACATGAAAATATAAACTAAGATTAAAACAATTCAAGTCTGTGTCTAATATGTAGCTCACATCTATAACTGAGTTAAGTAGAAAAACCAGAGTCTTATCATAGAGAGATGTAGAAACATGTTTCAAACTTTCCATAATTACAGCTGAGAGAGTTCCACAAATAACAATTACTGTAGACTTTGCATTATGAATTGTGCTGCTGATCTCATCATAATTAGTTATCCCAGTCTTTATCTTAATGATGTACTCAATGCAGATCCCATGTTCACTTGTCTGTTTAATCAGCTCCTCAATGTCTTG
Organism: Discoglossus pictus; assembly: GCA_027410445.1. NCBI lineage: Eukaryota > Metazoa > Chordata > Amphibia > Anura > Alytidae > Discoglossus > Discoglossus pictus. The sequence continues at coordinate 17,646,872 of CM050163.1, read as the reverse complement.
TCCTCCACTCTTCTCATTAGACACAAGGACCCCAATCCCAGTCCATGTAAAATATTCCAGGAGTTTAGCAATAGCATAATAATGTACCCTGTTATCTTGGAGTGCTCGAAATAACGAAGGGTAAAGATTTCTGTCTCTTTCAGCAAGATCTGTTGCACCATGTGTGATCTACAAGAACAAGGATTAATGGTACATTGATTTCTGTTAATACTAAAATTAATTATACACTTAATTATAAAATGTTGTTGAACAGTTTTTCCTAATATGTCTAGATCTACATTAAATAATGTTTTACATGACACTACACAGTGTATAAAGCTGCACCACAAGTTGACATGCCAAGGTTTTTGTCCAATTATTCTATAGTATGTTTTAACCTGTGGTTCCCAAACCTCTCCTAATGCCTCTGTAGAATGATCAAGATTTTATTGTAACAGTATGTGAACACAGGTGGGGAAATAAAAGGCTCCATTTACTGTTGAATACTATAGGTTTGGTAACCAATGAGATATTTTTTGTCAACACAGTGCCCTATACTGCAATCTTATTTGTTCTTGCTAATTTACTCACACATTTATTTAGGTTCTTTTCTTTAGTATACACAAGGGAGGTACCAGTGGTTGGTTGGGCCACTGCAAGATAATGGGGTTACATTACCTTTGCCAAATAATTGGGTAACGCAAGAAGAAATTCAAACGAGATTGGAAAACATAAATATTAATAAAGCCCCAAGTCCTGATGGACTACATCCATGACTAGAGATGTCGCGAATAGTTCGCTGGCGGACTGTTCCCGGCGAACATAGCATGTTCGCGTTCGCGGCGAACTGCGAACATATGCGATATTCGACCCGCCCCCTATACTTTATCATTGAGCAAACTTTGACCCTGCATGTCACAGTCAGCAGACACATTCCAGCCAATCAGCAGGATACACTCACTTCCAGAGCCATCTACCTCATGGACAGCAGCCATTTTGGAATCATAACTAACTTGCAGTCTTACTGAGAGGAGACTGAGTGTAGGTGATACTGCATCAATAGGGAAAACCATAGCTAGGCTACTGTACACAGTGTGCAATAAAGTCCTGAAGGACTTTTTTGATCTCTGCTGCAAGGACACCCCTGTGTCTCTTCCCCCCCTTATCATCATCCTCCCCTCACCTTAGCACCCAACCCTAACACCCCTAACACTTATCCCTATGACCAAACACCCCTTACACTTATTCCTAACATGCCTCACCCTAACAACCCTTACACTTATCCTTAACACCCCTCACCCTAACACCTAACGCTAACACCCCTCACACTTATCCATAACAACCCTCACCCTAGCCCTAACACCCCTCACACTTATCCCTAGCACCCCTCACCCTAACCCTAACACCCCTCACACTTATCCCTAACACCCCTCACCCTAACCCTAACACCCCTCACACTTATCTCTAACACCCCTTACCCTAACACCCCTCACACTTATCCCTAATACCTAACCCTAACATCCCTCACCCTAACACCTAACCCTAACACCCCTTACACTTATCCCTAGCACCCCTCACCCTAACCCTAACACCCCTCACACTTATCCCTAACACCCCTCACCCTAACCCTAACACCCCTCACACTTATCCCTAACACCACTCACCCTAACACCTAACCCTAACACCCCTCACACTTATCACTAACACCCCTCACCCTAACCTTAACACCCCTCACACTTATCCCTAACACCCCTCACCCTAACCCTAACAACCCTCACACTTATCCCTAACACCTAACCCTAACATGCTCACCCTAACACCTAACCCTAACACCCCTTACACTTATCCCTAGCACCTCTCACCTTAACCCTAACACCCCTCACACTTATCCCTAACACCCCTCACCCTAACCCTAACACCCCTCACACTTATCCCTAACACCCCTCACCCTAACACCTAACCCTAACACCCCTCACACTTATCCCTAACACCTCTCACCCTAACCCTAAAACCCCTCACACTTATCCCTAACACCCCTCACCCTAACCCTAACACCCCTCACACTTATCCCTAACACCCCTCACCCTAACCCTAACACCCCTTACACTTATACCTAACACCCCTTACCTTAACCCTAACATCCCTCACACTTAGCCCTAACACCCCTCACCCTAACACCAAACCCCCTCACCCTTATCCCTAACACCCCTTACCCTAACACCACTCACACTTATCCCTGTGTCTCTTCCCCCCCTTATCATCAAGGGAGTGAGGAGGATGATGAGGGAGGGGAAAGAGACACAGGGGAGGATGATATGGGAGGGGGGAAACACACAGGGAAGGATGATGAGGGAGGGGGAAACAGACACAGGGGAGGATGATGAGGGAGGGGGTTAAGAGATACAGGGGAGGATGATGAGGGAGGGGTAAAGAGATAGAGGGGAGGGTGATGAGGAAGGGGGGAAAGCGACACAGGGGAGGATGATGAGGGAGGGGGGGAAGAGACACAGGGGAAGATTATGAGGGAGGGGGAAAAGAGATACAGGGGAGGATGATGAGGGAGGGGGGAAAGAGACACAGGGGAGGATGATGAGGGAGGGGGGAAGAGACACAGGGGAATATGATGAGGGAGGGGGAAAAGAGACAAAGGGGAGCATGATGAGGGAGGGGGGAAAGAGACACAGGGGAGGATGATGAGGGAGGGGGGAAAGAGACACAGGGGAGGATGATGAGGGAGGGGGGAAGAGACACAGGGGAGGATGATGATGGAGGGGGGAAGAGACACAGGGGAGGATGATGAGGGAGGGGGTAAAGAGATACAGGGGAGGATGATAAGGGAGGTGAGATGATGATGAGGGAGGGGGATGAGACACAGGGGAGGGTGATGAGGAAGGGGGGAAAGAGACACAGGGGAGGATGATGAGGAAGGGGGCAAAGAGACAAAGGGGAGGATGATGAGGGAGGGTGTAAAGAGATACAGGGGAGGATGATGAGGGAGGGGTAAAGAGATATAGGGGAGGGTGATGAGGAAGGGGGGAAAGAGACACAGGGGAGGATGATGAGGGAGGGGGGGAAGAGACACAGAGGAAGATGATGAGGGAGGGGGAAAAGAGACACAGGGGAGGATGATGAGGGAGGGGGGAAAGAGACACAGGGGAGGATGATGAGGGAGGGGGAAAGAGACACAGGGGAGGATGATGATGGAGGGGGAAGAGACACAGGGGAGGATGATGAGGGAGGTGGGAGGATGATGAGGGAAGGGGGGTTAAGACACAGGGGAGGGTGATGCGGAAGGGGGCAAAGAGACACAGGGGAGGATGATGAGGGAGGGGGGGAAAGAGACACAGGGGAAAATGATGAGCGAGGGGTAAAAGAGACACAGGGGAGGATGATGAGGGAGGGGGGAAAGAGACACAGGGGAGGATGATGATGGAGGGGGGAAGAGACACAGGGGAGGATGATGGGGGGGTAAAGAGATACAGGGGAGGATGATGAGGGAGGGGTAAAGAGATACAGGGGAGGGTGATGCCACAGTCCAGGTGTTAGTCCCCTTAAAACAACTTTTCCATCACTATTGTGGCCAGAAAGAGTCCCTGTGGGTTTTAAAATCCGCCTGCCCATTGAAGTCTATGGCCGTTCGCCGGGTTCGCGAACATTTGCGCAGTTTGCTTTCGCGTTTCGAGAACCGAAAGTTTTATGTTCGCGACATCACTATCCATGACTAGATAAAAAGCAAATGTGATAGTTATCACATATATAGTTGTCGTACTGCAAGTTGTCTTCACGATTTGCCAGCCTCAAAAAGCAAGGCCCGCAACTGCGGTGCTCGCAAAGAGAATGAATAAACACCTTCAGCGTTCTTCACGAGGCCCGTGGGACATAGGCTGCAATGAGCACCACAGGTGTGAATTTTGTTATTGATGCTGGGAATTCTGTTTGTTGGAGTAAGTTATTTTCATAACTTAGAAAATCCTTATGCTACACAAGACCACAGTCATCTCTCGGTCTAAACCAAGGGCTAAAGGTTCTTCCTGCTGTACATAGGTAAAATGAATTGGGCATACTTGTGGGGAGAGTTTTGGGCAATAGGCCATTCAACATACACAGTAACACTTAACCCAAGCCAGTAACACTTAACCCAAGTCAGTAACACTCATTGTGAGGCCCCTCAACTACATGGGTGGAGGGGGAAGGCTTGCTATGACGGGTAATCACGAGGTGATCATTGCAAAGCAAGAAAAGTTGTGGCTTGCTAAAAATGGCAATGAGCTGTGAAGCCGCTCATTGCGGGGCTCATGATGAGTGCCGGAGGCACTTATCACGAGGCCTGCAAAGTACACAGGGGAGAGGCTCATGATGAGTCGCTAGTATTTAATAAGGGAGCAAGAAAAAATCTGGTGAATTATAGACCTGTAAGTCTCACTTCTGTAATGGGAAAGCTTTTAGATGGATTAATAAGGGATAGTATACAAGCATATGTCTGTTTGAACATATTTATGGATTTATGAGGGATAGGTCATGTCAAACAAATGTACTGTATATACTCGAGTATAAGCCGACTTAAGTATAAGCCGGGGCACCTATTTTACCACAAAATACTGGGGAAAATGAGTGACTCGAGTATAAGTCGAGTGTGGGAAATGTGCTTCCCCCTGTGTCCCTCCTCTCTCTCCCCTGTGTCTCTTCTCCCCTCTCCCTCCCCTGTGTCTCTTCCCCCCTCTCCCTTCCCTGTGTCTCTCCCCCCCTCCCTTATCACCCTCCTAACCCCCCCCTTATCATCCTCCCTCCTCCTTCTCAACCTCCCTCCTCAACCCCCCTCCTCATCCTCAAACCCCCATCCTCAACCCCCCTCCTCATCCTCAACCCCCTCCTCAACCTCCCTCCTCAACCTCCCTCCTCAACCTCCCTCCTCAACCTCAACCCCCCATCCTCAAACCCCATCCTCAACCCCCATCCTCATCATCAACCCCCCATCCTCAACCCCCATCCTCATCCTAAACCACCCTCCTCATCCTAAACCACGCTCCTCAGCCGCCTCTTAAACCCCCTCCTCATCCTCAACCTCCCTCCTCATCCTCCCATCTCATCCTCCCTCCTCATCCTCAACCCCCCTCTTCAACCTCCCTCCTCAACCCCCCTCATCAACCTCAACCAAAACCCGCCTCCTCAACCTCAACCCCCCTTCTCAACCTCAACCCCCATCCTCATCCTCAACCCCCATCCTCAACCCCTCATCCTCAACCCCCTCCTAATTCTAAACCCCCTCCTCAACCTCCCTCCTCATGCCCCTTCCTCAACCTCAACCCCCATCCTTAACCTCAACCCCCCATCCTCAACCCCCCATCCTCATCCTCAACCCTCCCATCATCAGTGCCCCCCTCATCAACCTCAACCAAAACCCGCCTCCTCAACCTCAACCCCCCTTCTCAACCTCAACCCCCATCCTCATCCTCAACCCCCATCCTCAACCCCTCATCCTCAACCCCCTCCTAATTCTAAACCCCCTCCTCAACCTCCCTCCTCATCCCCCCTCCTTAACCTCAACCACCTCCTCAACCTCAACCCCCCTCCTCAACCTCAACCCCCATCCGAATCCTAAACCCTCCCGTTCTAATCCCAACCCCCCCATCCTAATCCTAAACCCTCCCCATCCTCATCCTAAACCCCCATCCTCATCGTAAACCCCCTCCTCATCCTAAACCCCCATCCTCATCCTAACCCCCATCCTTATCCTAAAACCCCATCCTACTCCTCATCCTAAAAACCCCATCCTCATCCTAAACCCCCCTCCTCACTTTACCCCTCCTACTCCTAAACCCCCCTCCTCACGTTATCCCTCTAAATACCTCCCCCTCTCCCTTTCCCCTCACTTACCTCCATCCCTCCCATAAGCTCCTTCCTGCGTCGGGACCCGGCATATGCTAATGACGTGATGTCACATGTGCGTGATGTCAGAGAGTGGTTTAGAATGAGGAGGGGGGATTAGGATGAGGAGGGGTTGAGGATGTGGAGGGGGGAGGGAAAGAGACACGGCGGGCTACAGAGACACGGGGCAGTTAGAGAGACACAGGGTGTTAGAGAGACACCGGGGGGTTAGAGAGACACGGGGGGTTAGAGAGACACGGGGGAGAGTGACTTGAGTATAAGCCGCAGGGGCCCTTTTCAGCCTTTACAAAAGGGCTGAAAAACTCGGCTTATACTTGAGTATATACAGTATTTAGTTTCTTTGAGGAAGTTAGTAGGAACTTGGGTCAAGGCAACTCAGTGGATTTAGTCATTTTGGATTTTGCAAATGCTTTTGATACAGTGCCACATGGAAGACTATTGTGCAAACTAAGGCATGCAAGAATTGCAGTAAATATCTTGTGATGGATTTAGAACTAGCTAAAAGACAGGTGGGGTTCCCTGGTGGCCAAGCAGTTAGGATGCAGGTGCTTTCACCACAGCATCCTGGGTTCTAATCCAGCCAGGGAACCAAGAGGCCACACTGGTCAGTACTTGGATGGGAGACCACCTGGGAAAACCAAGAGCTGTATGCTGTGGCCCACTGGCAAAGGAACTGACAACCCACTCCAGTATCTCTGCCATGAAGACCAAGTAGATTAGTATGGTGTGTTGTCCATGAGGTCACCGAGTCTTAGACACAGCTGAGTGAAATCCATTTACATGTACAAAAGACAGGAAGCAAAGCGTTACTGTTAATTAAATAATGCTTTGTCAAGTGAAATTTTTGTGCCAATAGGGTTTCAACTGACAAGATTACATCCTTTTAGGTTAGAAGTAAAAAGATTCCACCTTAAGGGTTCTTCGCAGTAAGGGTAGTTAATCTGTGGAATTCTCTACCAAGGTGGAGGTGGTGTTATGTGCTTATATAGAGCCCTATTCAATTAACCAAATAAAATAAAAATAAGGCCCTGAGTATCTAATTTATTGAGAAATGTAATTCCAAACACAAAGACTTAATAAGATATCAAATAAAGTCTACTAAAGTATGACACAGATGTCAGACTCCTAATCCACCAATATAACCTATATTTATGATAGAAATTCCTTCTTATTTAATATTTTTTATTAATAGGGTTAAATGCACATACTAAATGATGGTCTGAACCAGTCACGCATTACTGTCAAGGACTCACTCTGTTATGAAAACACTAACACCATATGGTATGAGTGATTTTATTATTTATTTAATGTCTATAATGTTTATAAGCAGCACTTATTTGTGGTGTGGGATAAATATCTGTTGCAATGTACCTCCTCCAGCCATACTGTTTAATTGTGTCTGCAAATCAGAAATTTAGATTGTTTGTACAGAGCAGACAATATATGATGACGAGACTAAAAAAACTGTGCACAATTTAGCAGTTTAACCCAGCGCTATAGTAATTCAGTCTCTGACTATAAATTTGTTAAATCGTGCTTAACTGTATAGTGAAATGACAGCACTTTTATCAAATATGCCAATTAGCCATTATATTTGACTAGCGACTTGCCCATCAAAAATGACAGTCAATAAAATGTTAATACTGGGAATGCTGTTTGCCACACAAATGCGTCTGTGACGCTCCTAACTTATAATATTTTTTTATTTATTTTGTTAACAGTCAACTTGTCTTCCAACAACTGGCAAACAATAATTTTTTAAACATATTACAAGTTTTAATCGTCATTTATGCAGGAATAATGTAACAATGGAAAAAGCTTGTATGAATAAATAGTTGTAAACCATTAAATAAATGCTTTGCAACATGCAACTTAGATTTGAAAAATTAGTAAACCATTTTTATTAACAATACTAACATTTTTAAATCTGAGGTATGGATGAGTAACATAACATTAGGTCAACTTTATATGAATGAGTATATGAAACCATTACATAATGTTTTTTAACATGCAACTTTTATTTAAAACACTGTTTATCCACATAAGTATTAAATCCAGAGGAAGGCAAACAGTAAAAAAAAAAACAAGAAAACTTAGCCAATTGCATCAAAGAAGGGAAAAAATTAATTCCGTCCTAATCCCAACTGGTGATCGGATTACTCAATCAATACTCTTTATTTAATTAAACATTTCATTTTTACAACAAAGGATCATCCTCCTACTAACATGAATCATTAATTATATACACTGAAACAACTTTTGTGACCTTCGTAAAAACAATTTTAACATTACAAACATGAAGTTAATGTATTAAACTTTAAACACTATAATAGTAATAAAAAGCAAAGTAACTGTTTTGAGGGGCCAATCCTGTCAAAAGGCCACTTTCAAGACATTTCAATATTTTTTGTTTGTGCATGTCCAAATGGTTCCCTTAAAAAGAGTCCAGCAGACTTTTAATTTTGTCTGTTGGATATAACCACGGTTTATTGGTATTGTTTTTTTTTCCCTTTTCTTTTTGTTGTAGTTTTGTAAAATTGAACATAGAGTTTTGTATATGAAATAATGGTCCTCTAAAAAGAGCCCAAGTGACATAAAATGTCTTCCTGGAAATGAAACCACTATTCTCTATGTTTACAAAACCTCATAGTACACAATGTTTTTTGTACCATTGTCCATTGTGTAATAGATCACCCTGACATAGGTTGTCTTCAACAGAAACGTTAATATCATCTGGATTTGTGCACCTTGAAAAAGCAGCATAGATTTGTCCATGTGCAAATACAGGTTCCTGTTAAAAAATACCAACAGACTTTTAAGGGATCCTTGGGATTTATTTATGGTCATGGCAAATGCCATGATAACTGGAAATTTTCTCCTTTGAAGGACAAAAGGCAAACCAATCTCACTTGGAGCCAAATCAATTCTTAGTATAAAAACGTGTTCACCTTTATGGGTACCAGTCATAATTTCTACATGTATGAAATGATCTTTTAAATCATGCACAATTAATCTGGGCCCATTACAAAGTCTTTTTTTTAAATTAATATTTCTCAATAGCATGACAATTGGCCCTTTTTTCAATTGCAAAACATGTGGTGGCATTCCAGATGGTGTAAAAGAATTAATAAATTCTATACTAAAGTTAGATTCACAGAACAGAATCTGCACTGTAATAGTTATTTTGGGGTACATTGATGAATTTAAAAATGTTGTTAATTACATTCAAGGCATCTATATTTTTGGATGTTAATATCACTTTGTTTGCTATGTAATCATTGTTATTGAGAATGTTTAGAAAAATTGCTGACCATTTGTGATGGAATTTCAATGGTGTCATTGGGTAAATTATTTATCCAATTTGAATGAGCCAATCATTGAATTTGTTTTGGCCTTCAGATCTCATATTTAATTCTAATTTGAGGTGTATAACTATTTTCTACAGTTTACTTGTCTTGATATATGTTTCAATGATGCCAGTCCTATTTCCATGTGGCACAACAGTTAATGTTTCCCTAACGTCTCCTCCTAACAACATCATCTTTCCACCAAATAGCAAACTTCTTTTAATAATCTATCAATACATTGCAAGGCACAAGGCATGACATGACATCATTGTTGCTTCATCGATGATAAATAATTTACTTTTTTTTTTTCTTGTAAAGAATTCAGTCGAATATCTGACACTGATGTTTCTAAAATGGGAACTGGCAGGAAAATCCACTATGCACAGTTATGCCACCTTCTAACAAAAGTGAGGCAATTTCAGTTGTTGCAAATTACATTACTATTTGACCCTATGCTCAAATGTAACTCATCAAACAATTGTGCAGATAAGTTTTTCCTGATCCACCAGGGCCATCTAGATAGAAATAACAGTCTTTGACAATTTTATCATCTGTAGCATTTGTTATGGCATTAAATGCAATTGTAAAGTATTTTGTTCCAGGGGCCCCTCCGGAGGAGACTAAAGGAAGGACGGGGACATCTCGTATAGGTAAGCTTAATATTTAGAATGTTTATTTTCTTATGTTGTGTTTATTTTAGAATTATTTTATGTTTCTTTTTTTCCTAGGAGTGGGACCTGTGGCAGGAACACCGTCGTCGCTGAAGGAATATTGGGGCAAGGTAAGTGGTTTATTTGTTCTATTTTAGGTTAGATTTAGGGTTTGTAATGTATTTTGATAGGGTGTAATGTATGTAGATAGTGTTTAATGTATTTAGATAGGGTGTAATGTATGTAGATAGGATTTAATGTATGTAGTTAGTTTAATACTGTATTTAGATAGGGGTTAATTTATGAAGTTACGTTAATACTGAATGTAGATAGGGGGATAGTTGAACTGTATTTATTGATGTACTGTAATGTTATGTGTCTGCATGTATTTTCTTTTTAGGTGAGTATTTTTTTTTCTGTAGTGGTGGGGTGTTTTTATTTTTTGTAAACTAGGTTTTATTACTTTCAGTAATGTGTTTTTTTTATTTTATGTAGTGTTCTTTTTTATTTTCTATAGTGTTCTTTCTTATTTTATATAGTGTTCTGTTTTTTATTTTTAGCAATGTATTTTTATATTTTCAGTAATTAGGTGGGTTTTTATTTTCAGTAATTAGATTTTTTACTTTTTTTTGTAATTTGTGTTGGGTAGGTAGTGTAGGTGTTAATAGGGTAGGGTGGGAGGGGGTTTATATGATAGGAGTTTACTGAGTACATTGGGGGTTAAATAGGCCCAGTTAGGGTTATATAGCCCCATTTAGGGCTAGAAAGGCCCAGTTAGGGTTAGATAGTCCAAGTTAGGGTTAAATAGGTACTGTTAGGGTTAAATAGGTTTATTGGGTCCAGATAGGGTTAACAGGGCTTAGTATGGGTTAATGGGGTATAGTTAGGGTTAATAGTGTAGTGCTTAGACTTTGTGTCATGAGGGTCCTGGAGGACACTCAATGCACTTATGATGTTATTATAGGGGCTAATTAGTGTCCTATAGGGGTCTATATAGACCCATATTGGACTGATGGGGTTATATAAAGGCTTATGGTTTTCTGTATAGAGCCCCATGAGTGATAGGGTTAAATAGAGGCTATGGGGGTTAGTATAAACCCCCATGAGTGACAGGTTAATTAGGGGCTCATGGGGCACTGTATGTAGCCCCATGAGTGACAGGGTTAATTAGGGGCTCATTGGGCTCTGTTTAGAGTCCCATGAGTGGTAGGGTTAATTTTTATTTAGCGCGGATCCCTTAAGGACCCGCAAGGTGGGAAATTTGTATTGAGAATGCAGTGGGGGTTCCAGATCGTGACCCCCACTGCACGGTTTAATGTGGGTACATTTCAGAGCATTTGGTAAAACATTTCACCAGCATTTGGTAAAAAAATTTAGGTGCCGGTGGGAGTACTTACAGTACCCCCGCTGCTGGCCTTACCTAATTGTGTGCTGTGCGCCTTTAAGGACCCAAGGCGGGTAATTCAAACATTTTAAATGTGGTGGGGGTTTAGTAGTGACCCCCACTGCAAGGGTTAATGTGGAGCCCCTCTGGGGGTACCCCAGCATGGGGTTAATGTGGACACACTGCGGGGGTCTGATTGGGACCAACGCAGAAAGGGGTTTATGTGGGGACCCTGCGCTGGTCCCAATCGGGGCCCCTGCATCATTGGGGTCTCATGTGGGATTGTGTGGGGTTGTTAGGTGCACTGGGGACTAATCAGGGACCATACATAAGGGTTTTTAAAGCCCTTGCGTGTCCTCCTCAGCACACGCCGGACTGGGATTCTTTTTCAGAGTGGGAGGGATTGTACAACTGAATAGGGATTTGCATTTCTGGGCGACAAAATTGAGAGAACAAAGGCTGGGAGTGGTGAAAGCTCTGAGTTGCAGGTTGGCCATTTTCACAGGGCCATCACTCGGAATCCGATCCAAGCTCGCAAAATGGAGGAAATTGAATAGCAACATTGCCTGTGATTTCCAAATGCGACCTGGGATCTAAAAAATGGAGCAATTGAATTGGGCTGAAAGTGTCCCTCTTGCTGAGAAACATTTATGAGATTCTGTTGTTCTGATGGGGCACGCCAAATGCACTACATGTAAAGTACATATTGTACATACAGTACATATGCCCATCCCTATGTCCCCTTCTTTGTGCTCTGCCCCATTTGCCCACTTTGATTACCATGCCACCCCTCCTGCTATTGCCATAATGCACCCCTTACCCTCTGTAGTCCCTGTGCCCATCCTCCTTCTTTCTATACCCCTATGCCCATCCCTAGCCCGGTTCCACCCCAGGTCTCTCTCTCTCTCCTCCCAGTAATGAGGGCTTAGTCCCGGAGGAGGAGGTGGTGCCCTAGCCCCGGACGAGGAGGAGGAGGTGCCATGCCCTGCTGCCCGAACCCCCGGACAGAGTGGGGAGTTGTCCCTGGAAGAGGTATGATCAGCCCATCAATGAGGAGCAGGCACAGCCTGTGTGTTACCAGTGCTCCTGGGACTGGTATTTCCCATGCACGCTATAGTCTGGCTCATGCTAGCGCACATCTGTCATGTGCACGGTTTAACCCTGCATGCAGTAATCGTTTTGTTAGTTTGTCTGCACGCTTTTAATGTGGCGCTTTTGTCCTGCGCTGGAATTTCTGGAAACTGGGGCAAAGATAACGAATTGGCAAACATTGTTACATTGTTAAATCAGAACAGTATAGGACTGAAATAGATATCTTTCATTGATTCCAGGAAGCTTTTGTTCTTAGATTTGGAAACCACAGTGGATGAAAACTTTAACATCCAAACAAGAACCTTTTGCAAGAGTACAACAACAAATAGTCTGTTATTGAGTAGGAGTATGAATAAAACATTAGAAAACAAACAGGAAAGGTATATATTAAACATTTTGGAACATGTCTATTCAATTGTGAATACAAACAACTTTCAGGTAGCCTTTATGGTGGCCCAGCATGAGAATATAGAACATAAGTGCAACCTTTTGGAGGTTCTGTTTGAATCAGTTCTGTAAATCAGTGCAGTGTTTTCTGTCCTGTTGCAGTAATCAGTGTACAGGTGAGAGTGGGTGTAGCTTGGCCTGTGTAAGTTATATCTGTGTGCATTTGTGTGAGGTTCTGTTTGAATCAGTTCTGTAAATCAGTGCAGTGTTTTCTGTCTGTTGCAGCAATCAGTGTACAGGTGAGAGTGGGTGTGGCTTGGCCGGTGTAAGTTATATCTGTGTGCATTTGTGTGAGGTTCTGTTTGAATCAGTTCTGTAAATCAGTGCAGTGTTTTCTGTCCTGTTGCAGTAATCAGTGATACAGTTGATAGTGGGTGTGGCTTGGCCGGTGTGAGTTATATCTGTGTGCATTTGTGTGAGGTTCTGTTTGAATCAGTTCTGTAAATCAGTGCAGTGTTTTCTGTCCTGTTGCAGTAATCAGTGATACAGTTGAGAGTGGTTGTGGCTTGGCCTGTGTAAGTTATATCTGTGTGCATTTTGTCGTGTTCTGCTGAATCAGTTCTGTGAGGCAGTGCTCATTTATCATTGTACAGGCGAGTAGGCAGGGTCTATTTTAACAAGGGAAGTGTGAGCTTGGGAGCTTGCAATCATTTCTAGTGTAAGTGTAGTTAGTGTGTAGTAGATTGAATAAAAGGCGGAAATCCAAAGGAAAGGGGTATTATAAGAAAAAACAGAAGACAAACGTATATATATTTTTTTCTGTTTTGTTTGGGTTAAGGTGTAGAAAAGCAATCTTTATACAAATACATTGATTTGTTTTCTCACTGTATTTTTGTAACTGATAATCATGAGTCAGTCCAGTGACAACTTTACTCTGTGTACATCCTGCCAAATGTATGCACTACTGGAACAGATGATCCTGGGTCCATGACAGGTGTGAGCATGTTGCCTCTCTGGAAGCTCAAATTGAAGATCTGGAGAGGAGAATTGCAGCCCTTATTGATACTGCTCCACTGGAAAGGGATGTGGTGCTCACGAAGCACAGTTTAGCTGGGCCTAGTATGGAGGGTGGAGCTGGGGCTAGTGAGGATGTCCAGGGAGGTAGCTGGGTTACAGTTAGAATGGGAATCAGGGGGAACAGGAGGAGGCAGGCCAGTTCTGAGTTGGCAAACACCAACAGATTTGCCAGATTGAGTGAAACTGTTGGGGATGTCCATTCAGGAATCGCAATGCCAGATAGAGCTGTTCCCTCTAACACCCAGGAGGTGGTAGGGGACTCTATTATTAGGAGGGTAGACAGGGTGATTTGTCACCCAGATGCCAGCAATCGAACAGTTTGCTGTCTCCCTGGGCTCAGGTTCGGCATGTTGTGGATCGGGTGGATAAATTATTGGGAGGGGCTGGTAATGAACCGGCGGTCTTGGTACACATTGGTACCAATGACAACATTAGTGGAAGATGGAGCATCCTAAAGAATGATTTTAGAGAACTATGGAATAAGTTTAAAGCAAGGACCACCAAGGTAGTATTTTCTGAAATACTACCAGTGCCACGTACTAGCCCAGGGAGGCAGAAGGAGCTTAGGGAGGTTAATGTGTGGCTAAAAAAGTGGTGCAGTGCAGAGGGTTTGGGGATTTTAGAGCACTGGGTTGACTTCTCACTTGGGTACAATCTCTATAGCAGGGATGGATTGCACTTTAATGATGAGGGAACTTTTGTGCTAGGGAATAGGATGGCAGAACGGCTGGGGGAGTTTTTAAACTTGTAGGTGGTGGGAGGAACTATATAGAAGTATTGGGGTAAATAGGGTAGAGAGGTAAAGGGATGAATTAGTTACCCATGGGGAAGGAGAAGGGGGAAGGGATACAATAGACAATAGGGAGGTATTAATAGGGGCCTCAAATACAATGGCAAGCACTTCACAATGGCAGAGCCATAGCAACATAAAGTCTATGCTTGCTAACGCAATAAGTTTGCCTGGGAAAATGGATGAGCTAGAAATATCAGCATTACAAGAAAAATGGGGCTTAATAGGCATTACTGAAACATGGTGGGATGAATCTCATGACTGGACTGTTAATCTGGATGGTTATAACCTATTTAGGAAAGATAGGGGGAGTGGGAAAAGAGGAGGAGGGATCTGTCTGTATGTTAAGCCTGAATTTAAGCCTATAGTTAGAGAAGATATTTATGCTGGCACTAACGGCATCATTGAATCTTTGTGGGTTGAGCTAAATAATGGAGGAGCTAATTCTAAACGCATATTGGTGGGAGTATGCTATAAACCCCCAAATATGTCTGAAGGTGAGGAAATACAATTATTGTTACAGATTGGAAATGCAGCTAAGCATGAGCAAGTTCTAATAATGGGAGACTTTAATTACCCTGAAATAAACTGGATAAATGAGACCAGCAGCTCAGCTAAGGGGAGCAGGTTCTTGAGTACACTCGGGGATCATTATCTGGCCCAGGTAATACAAGAACCTACTAGAAATGGGGCCATCTTGGATTTAGTCATCACAAGTAATATTGATATAATATCAAATGTTAAAATAGGGAACCCTTGGGAAACAGTGATCACAACACAGTATCATTTGAGATTTAATACAAAAAACAGAGTTGTAAGGGGCCAACAAAAACTCTAAATTTTAAAAGGGCTAACTTTAATGGGCTACAGGCAGCAATACTACATATAGACTGGGACAAAGAACTTACAGGGAAAAATATTGAAAATAAATGGACAACATTCAAATCCTTACTAAATAAACATACTTATCGGCATGTACCATGTGGAAATAAAATGAAAAGGAGTAAATCATATCCCATGTGGCTTAACAATGACTTAAAGATCATGATGAGGAAAAAGAAACATGCATTTAAATTATACAATAAGGAGGGAACAGAGGCAGCTTTATGTGACTATAAGGAAATCAACAAAGCTTGCAAAAGGGCGATTAGACTGGCTAAAATAGAAAATAAGAAGTCAGTTGCAATGGAAAGTAAGACTAACCCTAAAATATTTTTTAAATATATTAATGGGAAGAAGGCAAGGAAGGAAGCTATAGGAACATTACAATGTGACACAGGCCATCTGATAATTAGGGACCAGGAAAAGGCAGATGAGCCATTTAGGTTCTTTTCGTCGGTATACACAAGTGCCAGTGGTTGGGACACCGGAACATAATGGGGCTACACTACCATCACTTATTAATTGGTTAACGCAGGAAGAAATCCAAAAGAGATTGGAGAAAATAAATGTTAATAAAGCCCCAGGTCCTGATGGAATACATCCA
Source organism: Discoglossus pictus (assembly GCA_027410445.1). NCBI lineage: Eukaryota > Metazoa > Chordata > Amphibia > Anura > Alytidae > Discoglossus > Discoglossus pictus. Next base: position 17,630,794 of record CM050163.1, on the reverse strand, counting down.
AGGGTACTGAGGGAGCTGGGTTCTGTAATAGCCAATCCGGTATATCTAATCTTTCAAGACTCACTTACTACAGCGTCTCTACCGGATGACTGGAGAAAAACAGAGGTGATACCTATATTTAAGAAGGGATCTAGAGCAAATCCGGGGAATTATAGACCAGTGAGTCTCACATCTGTAGTTGGGAAGCTTTTAGAAGGGTTAATAAGGGACAGAATACAAGAATATGTCTATTTGAACAAGATCATAGGTAGCAGTCAACACAGGTTTATGAAGGATAGGTCATGTCAGACCAATCTAATTAGTTTATATAAGGAGGTTATTAGGAACTTGGATCAGGGCAACCCAATGGATGTAGTCTTTTTAGATTTTTAAAAGGCATTTGATACAGTGCCACATAGAAGACTAGTGAGCAAACTAAGGGATACAGGAATTGCAGTAAATATCTGCTCATGGATCGAGAGCTGGCTAAAAGACAGGAAGCAAAGGGTTGTTGTAAATGGAACATACTCCGATTGGTCTAATGTGATAAGTGGGGTTCCTCAAGGTTCAGTATTAGGTCCTCTCCTTTTTAATATATTTATTAATGACATAGAAGTAGGACTCGAAAGTGGTGTCTCCATTTTTGCTGATGACACTAAGTTGTGCAAGGTAATAAAATCAGATAATAATGTACTTTCCCTACAAAGGGATTTGCATAAATTTGAGAAATGGGCGTTTAAATGTCAGATGAGATTTAATACAAATAAATGCAAGGTTATGCATTTGGGAAATGAAAATAGCCATGCAATCTATAATCTTAATGGAGCAAATCTAGGGGTATCAGATATTGAAAGGGATTTGGGAGTACTAGTGGACAACCACCTAGTTAACAGCGCTCAAAGCCAAGCAGCAGCTGCAAAGGCAAGTAAAATATTAGCATGTATTAGGAAGGGTATAGAAGCCAGGGAAGCAAATATAATTCTGCCGCTATACAAATCCCTAGTACGCCCTCATTTGGAATATGGAGTACAATTTTGGGCACCACTTTATAAAAAGGACATTTTAGAGCTGGAAAAAGTAGAGAGAATGGCTACAAAACTAATAAGGGGAATGGAGGGGCTAAGTTATGAAGAAAGACTAACCAAACTAAACTTTTTTTCGCTAGCAAAAAGGCATCTACAAGGAGATATGATTACCTTATTTAAATACATCCAGGGTCAATATAAGGTTTTGTCAAGTAAATTTTTTGTAGCAAGAGATTTTCAACTGACAAGAGGACACCCTTTGCTGTTACAGGAAAAAAGATTTCACCTTAAACAAAGAAAAGGGTTCTTCACAGTTAGTGTGGTTAAACTGTGGAATTCTCTACCAAAGGAGGTGGTAACAGTGAATTCGATAGACAACTTAAAAAAGGGGATAAATATATTTTTGAATAAAGAGGGCATTCAAGGCTATCCTACATAACTAGCGAAGGAATATTGATCCAGGGAGAAATTTGATCACCAGTTTCTTGGGTCAGGAAGGTATTTTGCTTTTTTTCCCCTTATGAGACAATTGGCAAAGTTTCTATGTTTTTTTTTTTTGTTTGCCTTCCTCTGGATCAATTAACAATTAATAATAAATAGTCCACTTATTAAAAAGATCAATAGAGATCTAAAAAGGTTGAACTTGATGGACTAACTCTTTATATATCCTCCAATACTATACTATTAATACATTTTTAACAACAAATTAATTAATAACTAATCCACATATTGCAGATCAGAGGAGATCTTAAGAGGTTGAACTTGATGGACTGAAAGTCTTTTTTCAACCTTAATTACTATGTAACTATGTAACTATGTAAAGATATGGGAATATATAAAGCTTCTCTGACTGAGAGAAAATTAGATACTGATAAACAATTACTGAAATGTGAAGCAAGCAAACTGAATATCTTATTTCCAGTTAATGAGGGGTTCACAGTTTTTATCTTTTCTCTTATTTAGTTTAATGTATACAACTCTATAGGAGCCAATATGCCATACATTTAAAAATGGCTCATATACTCTTGCAATACAAAGAAATGACCACATCTTGCAAATGATAGCTCCACACAATAGCAAATAAGTGATCTTTTCAGGTTCAAGACAACATGATCATACAATGGTTTTCTCATATACCATTTTCTCTTATTTCAGCTGGCAGGAGGTCTGTGTCCAGTACTGAGCCAGAGGTTGGGGCACCGGCTCAGTCCAAGCTGGATGTGCTTGATGGAGCCCCCGCCCATCATGATCCATCTCAGGAGGAGGGGCCAAGGATAAGAGGGCTTTGCAGATCAGGACAGCGGGCGGTAGTTTCCCCTGTCAGCCCCACCTGCCATGTTAGAGCCCACTGGCCCCTTTCTTCCCCAGATATTTTTGCTACCTGGGCTTTCCTGGGGGACTGGTACTATGTCCATGTCACTACCATCAGCTCCCACTACTGGCAAGTCCTAATAACCACTACCACCCAGCCCACCACCACCCCAAGGATTCCAGCTGGTCCTTAGCACCTCTCCATTGGGTTACAACCACCACCATTGCCTCCTCCATTCATGGTCTAGCCAGATGTCCATCCCGACACCCACCCTAGACACCACCATGTGGGTGATATTGATCCTTATTCTGGTGCAAATGGACGTTATCCTGGGACTTGAGACCAGCAAATCCTCCCACCCAGCCTTAGTGGGCCACAGCCAGAGGTGTCTCAATAGGAGGTGAGGAGGCACAACCGCCAGATAAAGACTTAGCCCAGGCTGTTTCAGGCTGTGCAGAACAAGAACAATAACAGAACTGGTTGTAAGTATTATTTCCTCCATCCCAGTGGCCTCCCATACACATCCACAGCTTGGCCCCTCCCCATCTTCTTCCATGCCTCCCAGGTCTCGGATGCCAACCATTCAACCCCACTTGACTTTGGACAAGGCGTTGTGGCACAGGATGGAGGCGCTGTGTCCAGGCAGAGGAGTAGATAGGGGCTGCACCTAGGATTCTATTTTCTCAACAGTACCCCTCAGTGAAAATGTATTGTTCCAAATGTTAACATAATCTAGCATGGTTACACAGTAGAGGATCATGACCTATGTGATGTTATATTTTGTACCCAGGTAGCTACCCACCATCATATGGTCCATGATTCTGCTCACTGTGGACAGATAGGGTTATGTTTAACATTTTGTAATTTCATGGTCACTGAGCATTGCCATTGAGAAGGGATAGTGCAGTCTCCTTGTTTTTGCCAAAATTCAGGTCCATGGAGTCATTCTCTTTATTTGCAAGCAGTGTTACCATATAATTTAAGTGGCATATATACTCAGTGGCTATCAGATAGCCATTCCATCAATTACATCCTCCCAGCAGTATAATCTCACATGCCATTAATCAAATCATATATCATGTTTTAGAACACATGATTTTTGATAATTTTCGTATATGCCAAAGTAGATATGGTGTAGAACTTTCAAAGTCAGAGAATGGAATGTTAATAAAAGCCAGCAATAATACATGCATTAGTTGTAAAAAAAAAAGTCATCCCATCATCAAAATGAGAACAGATAGTTTTGTCTGATGTGTGTAACAGATATTATGGCATCTAACTTTTGACTCCTCTCCATTTTAATGTATACCAGATGTGTGGCTAAACAGTATCAGAGAGAGATGGTGATAGTTCTCTTGGCCCAGTTGAGCAGCTGAGCATTCCTTGAGAGATGCCAAATCATTACTAATGGTCATAGCAAGTGATTTATCATGACAGAGACATATTGATTATCATGGCTTGTAGTTGATGTTCAGGCAAGTTGGTTTATTGTTACAGAAACAATATTTGCACTGAACTATAAATACAGTTTTTGTGACTAGATTTTACTCCTCCTCTGCCTTTTTTTTAGGTTGGGACCACCTTTTTCTTAATTTTTTGGACACACTGTATGTGTGTAATATAATTGGATTACATAATCCATTGAGAAGCTAAAGACATGATGTATGTGCTATGTGCATTACTGGTTATCCAGTGTTGGATGTGGGATTGCAATGCATATGATTATTGTTACTGTGGTGTAATGATATGATATGTATCATTATTATTATAGTTTTACCTTTATCCCTTTAGCTTTTTCACATTTTCTCAAACAACCTCTTGTCCTCATGGATCTGTGCACACCACACCCAAGATATTAATGCATGGATGGATACATTTATAACTTTGCTCTGTGTATATAATAAACAATGATATTGTTATACTATTATAGATGTAAAGTATTTTTAATGGTTACTGATTTGGGACATCAACAGTAACAATAATATTTTTGTATGTTGATCATCATCCTGTATACCCATCCCTTCATGCATTTAATGACTATAAACATATGTTTGTTTGTTACTAAATTTGTGTTACTTAGTAATTGATGTCATGGTCAAGTGCTTCCACACACTATATTATAAATGATGTTATATCATAATACTTTACATCAATTCACATATTGGTGCACACAAAGCCTGAATTCTGCATGAAGTGTGACATGATGATGAAATATTTATTCTTTTCATACCAAACCAAAGTTATGTGATCCTTCCAGGACATTAACAGTGACACAAGCATGGTTTGCAAGTGATCACATGTATTAATATGTCCAAAGTGTGTTCAAGCACTTTTGTTAATGTTATTATCATTGTTTTCTAAAGCATGAGTTAATATCATTAGTGAATTTTGGGAGTTAATACTTTTATAAATATACATTATGGCACCGAAGGGTTTTTTAAACATATGACATGTATAATTAATAATTAAGTGATACATAAAATGTAACTTTAATTTCTCACCATTATTACTGGTATACATCTTGCCACATGCACACCAGCAATGGCGTGGTACTTGACAGGACAGGTGTACCCAGGATACCTGTTTATGGGGGTAAGACTTCTGTTGCTACATGTGCCTCTCCACAGCATCCTTGTGTGTTTGGTTGGCTTTCCTGAACAACTTAGCCACATTAGTGCAAGCCCCCTTGTCATGATTTGTCTCTATATACCCTTGTCTCTGTGCCTATAACACCATGTTTCTTACATGCTGCATGTGAACAGTCAGAGCCTGGCCTGTGATATCCACTTTAACATCCAGAGCCTGATCTCTAGTGATATACTGTACCTGGGGCATTTACCTCCCGCATTTATCATCTTTAACCAGTCCTTCAAGTGTGAACCCAGTGTTTAATGCCTCATGCTAATGGGATAACATATCTCATACCCCAGTGTATTAGACCCAAGGTTATTGTATAGATGACATACCTTCCAATGGATGTGACGTAGGTGAGCGCTAGCGTTACTGTGCTTTGGTGAATATACTGTTGCTGAATATCGTTTGGGTGTGTCTATCCTTTTAACAGTGAGTGCTTCAGAGCATCTGTTGTGGTCCATGTGTGTTTGATGATTGATATTAACCTCTTGCGTACTGTGCTCAATGTTCCCCTGGACATTGTAATATGTTATGTAGTGGTGTCAATAGTTTGTATTGTAAAATACTTATTTTGACTCAAACATATTAATAGATATATGTTTTTTTTTGTTATGCATTATTTTTAATGCACTTATATGCTTTTTGATGCTATTTAGCCAGCTTTAAGCAGTGCATCTTCTGTTCCCATATGTTTGATGAGTCACATGTGGAAAGTGAAAATGAAATTGTTTTTAATTGCACATGTGTGCCTATATCAATAATAAGCTTTTAATACTTATGATTTTCCATGCATTTTTTACTGTTTTTGTAATTCTTTAGTGTCTCTTCAATTGATGCTATAGCTATTAGAAATTGTTTTAAAACTATTTGTCAGTGGTATTTAGTAGTTGTAGATTTTTGTTGAGGAATATTATACTGTTCCAATGTATTGGTCTTCTCAGTAAAGTGCTCAGTGCTAAGTAAATTCTGAATAGAATAGGGATTTTGTGTAAAACTAACAAAGAGTCACTCATAATATTTCTAATATGATAAAAATAATGGGAAAGCTTGCAGTAATTCGAGGGTCTGGCTGGTCCAGTCAGTCAGGGTAGCTCACTTGCAATCATGCTGATAGGGGTGAATAGAATAGCTAGGGAATGTTACTGAGCACTTTTTGCCCAGGTAACTTTGTGATATATGGAATTGAATGAGGCACTATGTCAACATATTTGTAAAGAGAACACAGCCGTGCATAACAATCAGATGAATAACATCATAGAGTCATATTCATTCACATTCTCCAATGTGATGTACATAATACAATGTAATATATGTGAAAGGGGATGAGACATTGCTTAGATTTTCCATCAAAAAGCACAATGAAAACAGTGATTGCACCCAAGTTGGACACCATTTAACCCAAAAAAATTAATAACATCCAAAAACTAAAAATCAAAAACATCCAGGAGAGGAAAACATTTGAAATGAAGATAAAAAAATATTTAACACCAGAGATACCAGACTTAATATTGACTAGGCATTTTTATTAAATTATCAACATTTCTTGTGACCCTGCCACATTCCTTCCCATGGTGTATTGTTGTTTGTCAAATCCTTAATATTTGAAGATATTTACTGCCATTAATTATATTACTCTTTTTTACTCTTTGCAACCTGGTCTACAAACTCACATACTACCTCACTGAATATCATGTATGATACATCTTTTAGTATGCACTTGTTTGCTTGTCTTATTCAGTATTGCTTCTGACTGATAAAGAGATTACAGGTCTCAAAAGCTTATCTTTCTAGCAAATCACATATATAGTTGTGAGCGTACAAGTTGTTGCTAATGCTTGCGGGCTCGCGTGGCGAGCACGCGGCCCTCGCAAAGCAGGTGCTCCTTGCCAGCAACTGCGACCCTCACAAACTTCACGTCGTAACGCAAAAAAGGTTTTCAGCACATTTGTTTTTTTGTTGGCCACTATCAGGACCATACAAAAGGATATTTTTCATTAGTTTGATAAGTCTTTCACATAAGGATTCCTAAGTGCAGTGCTAAATGAAATACATATAGGACGAAAACACTCTAATTTGGAGCAAAGTTCATGGATTGGTGTGGGATAGAACTGTCTCTTAAATCAAGAAATGCTAAGGACAACTTTTTCTGAAAGAGCGCGAATTGTACAGGACAACGCTACCAGCGTCTAACTGCGTGCCACTGTGGACCGCATGGTCGCTTCCGCCTGACGCGTTTCAACGTCACACAGGACGTCTTTCTCAAAGGGCAAACAAGAGAGTGGCGTAGGGGTGAGGTTTAAATACACTGCGGTTGCTACGGTAACCATAAGCAATATTACAGCATGTTAAATGGAAGAAAAGAAGCAATAAACGAGTATATATATAAAGGATAAGTATTGGGTGTATAAGGCAGGACAAAAAACGCCATTTAAAAAACTCTAATAATGGCAGAAAAAAGTGTGACAATGGGGCAACATATAACAGCCCCAAAGTAACAGTAAGATAAATAGAGGGACATAGAGCCAGTTATAAAGAACCCAAATTAACTGGGTACTTATAAATGTGTAAATTCTAGTGGAAATAATATGATTACAAGGTATTTTATAATTAGATACCTATACACTGGAATGAAAACCTGTATGATATAGTCTAAACCTATAATAAATATGTAAACTAAATAGACTACAACAACAATTAATGTGAATAATAACAAATAAGTGAAAACAAAACCAGAGGATCTGAAGACCTCCAGAATAATATAGTGAAACCGAATCCAAAGAAAAAGTGGTATAGTGTAGTAAACACAATTATAAATTATATGTGTAAGGCTTAATCTCCCTCTATATCCAAATAGAAATGTTAGGTCCTGACTAAATAAAGTGCAAAAGTATCCTTTTATTGAATCCAATACCCTGATAAATTTAATTTTTAATTATCAAAATAGGACTCAAAACTAAGTAAAAGTCTTTACATTTTTTAATAATAAGGTTAAAGTCCTAAATGAAGGCCATGAAATTGAAACCTTCATTTAGACCAAAAGGAGAAAGGGCCTTTAATTTGTAAATCCACTGGGCCTCACATTGAAGGAGTTTGCGGTCTATATCTCCCTGTCTTTGACTCATAGTGTCTTTATCAATGGCAAAAAAGGATAAAACTTTACTTTGATTTTGGTGGTAAAGTTTTACATGTCGTGCAATAGGGGTGTCAAGCATATGTTTAATGCTTAAAACATGTTCCCCTATCCTGCGTCGTAGTTGGCGGCTAGTTTTTCCAACATAGATCTTCTGGCAACTGCAAACCGCTACATATACCACCCCTGTGGAACAACAGTTGAAAAAGTCACAAATTTCATATTTGACTTTTGTTGTTGGGTGTTCAAAAACTTTTGTGGGTATAATGTAACTACAGTACTTGCATCTGCCACATCAAAAACAACTTGATGGGGGTTTGAGCCACATGGTATTTGGTCTTTTTTCTTTAAAGGCACTATGTACCAAAATGTCTTTAAGGTTTTTTTCAACTCCAATATGTAGGTTAGGTGTTAACACCTCAGTGAAGTCTTCATCACTTTTAAACAAGTACCAATATTTGGCAATTGACTCTTTTACAGTTTGGAAATCATACCCAAATGTCATTATGCAGCGAATGGGAATTAGAACATTAGAGATATTTTCTGAAGAGTTTCTTCCATGAAGTAAAGTTGTTCTAATACACTTCCAAGCATATTTAAATGCTGTTTTGAGGCAGGTTTTTGAAAAACTTTTTTCCTTAAATCTTTGTCTCAATTTTTCTGCTTCTATTAGTAATTCTTCGTCTGTGCTGCAATTCCTTCTAATACGAAGGTATTGGCCTTTGGGTATTCCCCTCTTGAGTGGTTAAAAATGTTGACTTTCACACCTCAGTAAAGTGTTTGTAGCAGTATCTTTTCTATAGGCGGTGGAAGATATTTTACCACTCTCATCTTTTTGATCATTAAGTCAAGAAATGTAATTTTAAAGTCATTAATTTTGTGCGTAAATCTGAGGCCCAGTGGATTGACATTTAGTTTTGCCATAAATTCTTCAAATCTACCTTTAGTATCTGTCCATATAAGTATAATATCATCAATATAGCGCCTCCACATAAGGATTGAATCCGTGTATTCAGAGAAAGAGTCACTAAAGACTGTTTTCTCTTCCCACCAACCCAGTAATAGGTTGGCATAACTGGGAGCAGATGGGGTGCCCATGGCTGTTCCTTTAGTTTGGTGTTACCATTTCCCATTGTAGATGAAATAATTATGTTTGAGGACAAATTCTAATAAATCCAAAAGAAAGTCATTGAACTTATGTAAATTAGTGCCTTTACTCTGTAAGAAGAACTTCAGTTTGTTTTTCAATTGAGTTGTACAGTTTATAGGTCACATTAAAGGTGGAAAAAGTTCTGAAATGATTTATCTTTGTCTAGTTTTTTTACAGCACAGAAACGTGACATTTTAACAGGGTTGTGTAGACTTTTTATATCCACTGTACTTATTAAAGTAGATACTAGACAATTGAGATAATATTATTTATCCTATAAAAATTGGGCCCTCTTTTAGGCCTCATGGAAGGCTTGTTTTTAATAAATCCTTCCTTTCCTTGTTTTTAACATTTTAATCGTCGTTGTGAGGTATAAGTACCTAATAAATGAAATACTGTGTATATATTTACTTTATTCCCAACATTACCTTATACGAATTATGACATATCGTCATTAGAGTGAAAAACTCATGGGATTTAGAAAATCCATTTTTTCTTAAAACTCCAAAATTTTCTAAGCGAGAGAGAAAATGTCCGCCGAACAAAACGAAAACGAGGCTACAGCACTATAAACACACAAAACACCACAAGAAACTCGCAAAACACCACAAAAGACATACGAGACACGTTACCACACATTATGACATCGCAAAAATCGGCCGCAACTCGCGGACAGGAAGAAATTCAAAACACAATAAATACACACAACACATACATAAAAAGCTTACCTACAGCAATAGGGAGCATCCAGGACCTCAAAAAATCAAGTTACACCTTCATTTAACTCTAAATAAAAGAGTTTAGACACTAAAAAATTCTCTAAGTGAGAGAAAAAATGGCCGCCGAACAAAACGAAAACGAGGCTACAGCATTAGAAACACGCAAAACACTACAAAAAACTTGCAAAACAACAACAAAAGACATACGAGACACGTTGCCACACATTACGACCTCGCAAAAATAACCTACGGATATTCCGCTAAGACGCATTCCACATATTACCCGCCATTTTAGAACAATGCGGAAGTACACAACTACGCTAACGGTTTGGTCTCGCGCACAAACACTATTACACTGCACACATTCATCACGCTTACACAGCAGCTCCACACCACTAATGCTGCAGCAACATCAAAACAGATTGTCAGCTCTTCAACACAATGATTCCTGCATATATTACTTCAAAATAGGTAAAGTATATTACTTTATTAATCTATTAGTTATTTTATTATTATACACCAAACAGCATTAGCTCACTTACAATTTCATTGCCGTAATTTTTTGATGGGCAATTCGCTAGTACACTATAAACTGCAATAATCTGATTATTCATATATATAAAAATACATATATCTATGTGTGTGTATATAGAAGTGTGTCAGCCTATGAAGTGCTTAATTATCTACTTTATATCTGAATATCTTTTTATGTTAGACAATTGATGTTCAAGTATTTACATGGAGACATCACTGATATAGTCAACTAATGGTTAATGTATAATATCATGTGATTCATTGCAAATGGCTCATGAAGGGAAGCCATGGATTTACCCCCAAAAATCGAGAAATTTCAAATATGCCATTAAGCTTATTTTACCATGCAAATAATATACTTATTGTCAAAGACCCATATTAATTGAGCAAATGGGTACCAAATATTTTAAGTCAATATTTGTTGAACCTAACTAAGAACCCATACATTTACACTAACATAGTATTCAGCTTTAGAACTACTGCGAAATGCATTGCCCCTCTTCACTCACTCACTCCAGTTCCACACACATTATTTCTTCTTTCCTCTGGGGGTCATTTGGGGGTACTTAGGGGTCGCATTGATGACTTTCTTTCCGCCCATCCCCTCTCCTTCCCCTCTCTCTCACCCTCCTTCTCCAGCTCTCCTACTCCCTTCTTTCTATGTCTTCCCACATCCCCTCTCTCTTACACCATTTCTCTCTTCATACTGTTTGTACTTCCTTATACCCTCTCTCTTTCAATTCACATTCTTTTATCTCTCTACTCAAACCACTCTTGTTTATCCTTTGTTGTACCCTTTCTTTTAATAATTAACTTTATATCCAATTATTACTTGCTTGAATGTATTACTTACTACATTCCTGTCGTAAGCCCCTTTAACAAGTGATATCAAATGCAATAAATATCCTCTCCTCTATAACACCTAGAAAATAACCATCCACTCCTATGGCTCTATGTTTTAGATTGTGCAACATAATGGAGTGGAAAACACTTACCTATATAGACTACATGTTGTAACAGTTTCCTGATATACTTTAATGTGAGTGTTGTTGCTGTGGGAGAATGCTTTGTTTTAAGGTTCATACTCATGCCAGCTTCCATATACACCTTAAGCCAGGGCGCAACAAACTTTCTAAAATAAATTAGCGACTTGCCCATCAAAAATTATGGGAGAAAAATATTAGGGCTGGGAATGCAGTCCCTTCAGCACGCACTGCGAACCCCACACTGAGCGCCTGTCCCTGTCTACTTTAATGGCCTCACAATACGCACCTTTGGGTACTCATTGAAAGCCTCTCCACACTCGGAGACCTGCGTCTGCTTCCCCCTCTCTCCCTCCTCTTCCCCTGTGTCTCATTTTCTCTGTCTCTCAGCCCTGTGTCTCTTTCCTCCCCTGTGTCTTTGTCCTCTGTGTCTCTGCTGAAGTTTTGCGTGTCTCGCAATGACTGCTTTTGCTTGCAATGTCCGGTTAATTATTACTGGCTTCAGGTGTGTTTTTACTGGCTTTGACGTACTGTTACTGGCTTAGGGGTTGTTTTTACTGGCTTTGGCCTAATTTTCATCTAGTTTTGTTTTTTTGGCTGCAATGTTTTTCTCTTGATTTGCCAAAAAACGCCAAACATACCTCAAATTACCTTCCAACCTCACTCACAGGCTACCTGGCTCTTCCCCTGTGTTATGTGTGAGTGTATAATGTTTTTTTTATTTCTATTATTTGGCATTTTATAGTGGTCTTTCCTGTTTGGTGGTTCGGCCGTTAAAGTCTTAATTTACTGTCTTACAGCAAAATCCTACAGGCCTCACGATCAGCAGCTGTGGCGTTGATGGTGAGCCATGCAATGATCCAAGTCCAAGTCCTGCAAGGATCTCGGCACAATATTCCTGAGCATTTCCAACGGCCCATGATTACCACATCTATATTTGTGATAGCTTAGTGAGCAATTCTGCATTTTTGATGTAAGCTAGGCCTATGTATAATATTTTGTGGGATAAATATAGAAAGCTGAAACTATCACATATATACAGTAGTTGTCAGCAATACGGGTTGTTGCTAAAATTGCGTGCTTGCATAACGCTGGCAAGGAGCACCAAGGAGCTCCTTGCACTGGTGGAGATGAGCACCATAGGCACTCATCCCTACGATCCTGTACTGCGCTGGTGGAGATGAGCACCGTAGGCGCTCATCCCTACTTCCCGCGGGACAGGCAGTATGGGCCCCAACTGCAAGGTCAGCTGTTTGAAAGCCGTAACCACGAGGCCCGAAGCACTACCTGGTTCCTGCCAGGGGAAAACTCTGCCAATCATTGTGAGTCCCACCAGCCTTGCTGCACCCCCAGTGCAGCACCCTAGTGCCTGCCCCCTCCTTCCCCTCGACCCCCCTTTCCCCCTCTCTCCCCTCACTTACCTTCATCAGCTGCTCCTGCTGCTGTTTATCAGGTCTTCTATGTCGGGACACGGCATATGCTAATGATGTGACGTCCCATGCATATGCCAGGTCCCAAAGACACGATGGACAGCTGCAGGAGTCTCAGGGCTCGCATCACTCCCTCCTCCCTCCCTCATCCTCTCACTTTCTTCATCCTCTCCCTCTCCTAATCCTCTCCCTCCCTTCCTCCTCATCCTCCCTCTCTCCCTCCCCTCATTCTCCCTCCTCCCTTTCCCACTGTCCAATTAATCCCCTCCCCCCTCTCCCCTCACTTACCTTCATTGCGCTGCTCCTGCTGCTGTCCATCGCATCTTCTTGCATCACACCCTCTTCCCTCGCCTCATCCTCTCCCTCCCCTCATCCTTTCCCTCTCCTAATCCTCTCCTTTCCCTCATCATCTCCCTCTCTTCATTCTCTCCCTCCCCTCATCCTCTATCTCCCCTCATCCTCTCCTCATCCTCTCCCTCTCCTCATCCTCTCGCTCCCTTCATCATCTGCCTCTCCTCTTCCTCTCCTCACCCTCTTCTTCCCCTCATCCTCTCCATCACCTCATCCTTTCCGTCCCCTCATCCTCTGCCTCTCCTCATCCTCTCCCTCCCCTCATCCTCTCCCTCCCCTCTCCCTCTCACCTCCCCTTCTCCTCTCCCTCCCCTGCTCCTCCTCCTCCACTAATCCTCCATCCCCTCATCCTCCTCCTCCCTACCTCCCCTCATCCTCCCTCCCCTCATCCTTTCCTCAAGCTTTTTATGTATTTGTTTTTGTGTATTTTTTTCATGTTTTCATGTGCACGGGTTTCAGGCGTTTTTTGCGAGATCGTAATGGGTCATAACGCATCTTGTATTTTGGTTTCTTAACTCCGTAAATTTTGCGAGGTCCGCAGTTACTGGCAAGGAGCTGGCAAGGAGCGCCTTCGGCTACGCGAGCCAGCAGCGATAGAACCCCCTCATGCTCACAACTATATATGTAATGTATAAAGTACTATGTTCCAAATAGGCCATGTTTTTATGTAGCTTACTAGCGACTTGCCCTGTCAAAAATGACTGCAATAAAATTGTAATGCCGGCAACGCTGTTTGCCACCTAATGTGAGCACCTTCGGTGCTCACTGCGAGCCTCTCCCCCTTCTCTCCCTCCTTTGTGTCTCCTTTCTCCTTTCTCTCCCTCCCTTGTGTCTTCTCACCTCTCCTCTCTCTCCCCTGTGTCTCTTTTCTCCCCCTCCCCTGTGTCTCCTCCTCTCTCCCCGTGCCTCTTCCCAACCTACATCCCTCCCCTGTGTCTTTTCCCCCCTGTCTCCCTCCCCTGTGTCTCTTCCCCATCTCCCTCCCCTGTGTATGTCCCCCTCTCCCTATACAATTAAGCCCATCCCCCTTACCTCACTTACCTTCATTGCGCTTCTCCTGCTGCTGTCCATCGTGTCTTCTGTGTCGGTACCCAGGATATGCTAATGACATAACACGCATGTGACATCACGTCATTAGCATATGCTGGGTCACGACAGAAAAGACGTGCTGGACAGCAGCAGGAGCAGCGCAATGAAGGTAAGTGAGGGGAGAAGAAGGGGTGGTTAATTGGAGAGGGGGAAAGGGAGGAGAGAGGATGAGGATGAGGGGAGGGAGGATATTCAGGGGAGGGAGGAGGAAGGGAGGGAGAGGGTGAAATGGAGGGAGGAGGATAAGGGGAGGGAGTAGGAGGAGGGGAGGGAGGAGGATGATGGGATGGAGGATGATGAAAAGGGTGGAGGGAAACAGACACATGCAGGGGAGAGACACAGGGGAGGGGGGAAGAGACACAGGGAAGGGGGTTAAGAGACACGGGGAAGAGGGAGGAAGAGACAAACTGAAGAGGGGGGAAGAAACACAGTGGAGGGGGAAGAGACACAGGGAAGTGGGGAAGAGACACAGGGGATGGGGGAAGAGACACAGGATAGGGGAAGCACAGCAAACAATCACAGAGGGAGTAGAGGGGGAACAGACACAGGGGAGAGAGAGGGGAAACAGACACACGGATGGGGGAGGGGGCAGACACAGGGGAGGGAGAGGGGGACATACACAGGGGAGGGAGATGGGGAAGAGACACAGGGGAGGGAGACAGGGGGGAAAAGACACAGGGGAGGGATGTAGGTTGGGAAGAGGCACGGGGAGAGAGGAGGAGACACAGGGGAGGGGGAGAAAAGAGACACAGGGGAGAGAGAGGAGAGGTGAGAAGACACAAGGGAGGGAGAGAAAGGAGAAAGGAGACACAAGGGAGGGAGAGAAGGGGGAGAGGCTCGCAGTGAGCACCGAAGGTGCTCACATTAGGTGGCAAACAGCGTTGCCGGCATTACAATTTTATTGCAGTCATTTTTGACAGGGCAAGTCGCTAGTAAGCTACATAAAAACATGGCCTATTTGGAACATAGTACTTTATACATTACATATATAGTTGTGAGCATGAGCCGGTTCTATCGCTGCTGGCTCGCGTAGCCGAAGGCGCTCCTTGCCAGCTCCTTGCCAGCAACTGCGGACCTCGCAAAATTTACGGAGTTAAGAAACCAAAATACAAGATGCGTTATGACCCATTACGATCTCGCAAAAAACGCCTGAAACCCGTGCACATGAAAACATGAAGAAAATACACAAAAACAAATACATAAAAAGCTTACCTACAGCAAGGGGGGCACACAGGACCTCAAAGTTACCACTCAATTTAACTCAAAATAAAAGAGTTTAGACACCCGAGAATCCACTAAGTGAAAGAAAAAATGGCCGCTGGAAAAAACGAAAACGAGGCTACAGCCCTCAAAAGACGCAAAACACCACCAAACACCTACAGATTCTCCGAAAGAGACGTACGAGATCCAAAAACAAGGACGAAACCCGCGTAACCACAAAAACATTACAAACACAATAAATACACACAACAAACACATAAAAAGCTTAGCCACAGCAAGGGGGGGCACCCGGGATCTCTGCAAGTGAAGTTACACTTCGATTTAAGTCAAAATTTCGGTGTTTAGACACCAGAAGATCACTTAAGTGAGAGAAAAAATGTCCGCCGAACAAAATGAAAACGAGGCTAAGGACGCAAAAATACTACAGTGACTTGCAAAACGGAAACAACGCTCCAGTCAACTTCACGAGGCACTTAACACACACTATGTGGCACTGATATTAACCACCATTTTACAGGAAAATTACAACTATTAGGCCTGCGGCTGTAACGCAGATTTTACGCTGGAACTCAAATAGCGCATGTGTATTGCGTTCTATCGGTCTGAAGCACCTCAAAGTTTATAAATACTGCCTAATTTCCAGAAAATTCTACATTTCTCCTCAGGTGATGAACAGTGTGACTGGATAGTTAACTGCTGCCGTTACTTCAGAAGATAATTATTTCCTAATTTCCAACTTCACAATCTGCAAATTGAAACTGAGAGGTAAGCTATAATTTTTTTCATTTAGTAAGAAAGACACCAAAAAAAAAAAAGGAAAAAAATAAAACATTGCAAACCTTAACAATGAAAATCGGATTCATGTATAGTGACATGTGAAATGCACATATATGTGTATAGGCTCTACAACAACCTAATCTTAACTCAAAGTAATGAATCAAGTATATTCAAGTGATATTAATTCACAGCAACTCATAGCAAAAAAAAAAAATCTTTCCCCTTTTTTTTACTATTCAAACAGACTCTGCATCAGCAGCGTCGATCAAGACTTTGCACCGTGGACTGTGAAAGAGAATCACTTTTAAAGATCAGAAAGAAAGATGAAGAAGTAAGATAGAAAAATGCATTACATGTAGAAAAAGACCATGCTTTGCAAAATTCAAAATAATGAATATACAATTAACCATTTCACTTTCTTTTTCAAACAGACACTACAAGAAGACTGGCGGATTAAGATTGGCAGGAGGGGACCCTCTGTCATTCAGACAAGAACAAGACTTTAATCAAGGTATAGTATAAGAAGTACAAAAAAAAACTATGTTTAATGCCCACCAATATGAGAATTCAAACGAAAAAATACAAGCCTCAATACAAATTCAAGTGAAACAAAAACACCACAGTTCAAGAAACTTGACAAAGACCTATACAATTTCAACAAAAAAGACAGTTGCACACAAAAAAAACCACAAAGTGGTGGATACAAAACAGGATAGCATACCAAACATTAGCAACATACAGAAAACTAAAGTATTCCTGCTCTTTACTGTACAACAACCTCCAACCATCACCCACAAGCCAAATGCAGCATTCGAAAAGTGGTGAACACAAAACAGGATAGTACAAAAAAGCGCAACAACATATAGAAAAGGCAATTAACATTCCTGTTTACTGTCCAACAACATATAACCCTCACAAACAAGACTAATTAAGCAAATGGAGCATGCAAAATGTGGTGGACAGAAAACAGGATTGTACAAAAAATCACAAAAACCGATAGAAAAATAACTTAACATTCCTCTTTACTGTTCAACAACCTATAACCCTTACAAATAAGCCTAAATAAGCATGCCAAAAGTGTCGGACGCTAAATAGGATACTACTGTTAATAGTTACAACATAGATAAAAGATCATTCAGTCAGCTTTATTCTACAACAACCTTTAACTGTCAACCACAAGCCAAATACAGCATCCCAAAAGTGGTGGACACAAAACAGGATAGTCAAACAAACATTGCTAACAAATACAAAATGTCAATAACATTAATAATTACAGTAAAAAATAGATAACTGTAATATAAAAATAAAATGAAAGTATTTTAAAGTGGTGAATAAAAAACAGCATAGCAGAAGAATTCACAATAACAGATAGAGTTGACAAAAATAATTAACTTTGCTATTCATGAGAAATGCATTCCAAACAAATAACATTTTGCTTTTTCTTTTACAATAGACACGGCGTCAAGACCATCGCACGAAGAGTTCCAACAGCGGATTTAGGAAAATTCTGCTTGAAATCACACTTCAAACAAGGTACAGTATAACAAGTAAAAAAAAGAGAAAACTAAATAAATATGTTTGCTCTGCATCCATGTCAAGAGAAAAAACTAAATAAAACAACAACAATAAGCACCGCAAATTAACAGCTTTAACAAAATATTACTGCCACATTTGCCATTTACCTAATAATTACCTTTTATGTACAACAACATTTAACAGTAAACATGAACTTTAATCTAAAAAAAAATTAACAACATAAAACAGTATAGTCCAATAAATAGCCAAAACACATACAATACAAAATTTACAATTATCAATTCATAGCCACAATTTACAATGTTAACCACAAAAACTAAACACACACATAAAAGACAATACTACAACAAATACTACTAAGACCTAACAAACAACAATATAAACCTTATTTCCAGACCAACAACATATACGCCTTTAAGTTAAATAGAAGAATAGTATTCCACAAATCCCCTGCACTAGAAGTTACAAAGACCAATATATTACTACTATTTTTTCCTCTCTACTATGCCTCTAAGCCAACCGTACAAACCTACAAAATTTAAAACAATGAACAACCAAAACTATATTAAAAAGCTCTTTTAACACTTTAAACCTACTACATCTCCAATAAGCTATAATGCAATTACCTTGCTTGCCATATGCATCTAACCCAAAAAATGACAAAATACAACACATAAAATAGTAGCCAAAAAATTAAACACACTCATTTAACAATAGAAAGCAAGTTTAGCTAAAATAAACTACAATCACATCCAAACTAAGGGCCCTATTAAATTCGAGCTGCGTAAATAATAGGTGAAAACGCAAGTCCTACGTAGTTTAAAAATGAAACCATTTCCGACGCTATTAAATTCAAAGTGCTGCGAGATCCGAGCGATGGATGCGAATGCGCAAACGTTAGGATTTGCGCATGAGTTACGATATCTCGGATCACTTTGCGTATGAAAAGAGCGCGAAATACGTGATACGTACCACTTAACCTGACGGCAGTATGCCTTTAAAAGGGAGCCAAAAACAGAACATAATTGACTGTGCTGTAGCTTTTGCAAGTAGACACACAGGTCTAGGCGTTGGTGGGTTTTTGGAGAGCAAGGAGAGAGAGAAGAGAGAGGAGAGAGGAGAGAATTTCAATTTGGAACTAGCATATAATTTAACCCTTTGTTTACAATACACATAATTACTGATATCACATAATTCACACACATAGATTAATACGTACACATAGCAACACCTAGTGGTAGGCCACTGCACACCTACACCCCCCCCCCCCCCCAAGACCTTCCCCCCCCTCCCCCCACACATAATACTACACATAATACTTGCATCTTTTTTTACCTCCTAAACCAACACAAAGATTATCTTGCTTTATTGTTAATTTTTTTTTGGAGGAGTTTAGAGGAGAGGAGGTGGTAAGCCAAGAGAGGCGCGGAGGAGAGTGAGGAGAACATCTGAGGAGAGGAGGAGGATGAGGAGGAGAGGAGGGAGAGGAGGAGGAGGGAGAGGAGGAGGAGGAGAGGAGGAGGAGGTGGAGGCAGAGGAGGTGGAGGGAGAGGAGGAGGAGAGCAAGGAGGAGAGCAGGGGGGAGGGAAGTGCCCCCAGAGCTAGGCATTCTAGTGGAAGGGGCAGAGGGTCAGGGGCCTGATCCCTTGGTGGGAGGTAGTGGGGATGAGGGAGCGGCCCCAGGGATAGAAGAGGAAGACCAGGCACCGTCTGTAAGGCAACGGGTTGTGGCAAGGCCCAGGGCCCCCAATTACAGCCGAGAGGAGATCCAGGTTCTCCTCAGGGAAATCTGTGCCCGCCAGGGAATTATATGTGGTGGCAGAGACATTAATGCCAGCCAGAGGCAGCAGGCCTGGTCCCAAATTGCCAGAGCTGTGTCGGCAGTAGGGGTTACTAATAGGGACTGGAGGTTAGTGCGGCACAAATTTGACTATTTAAAGATGGCTGTGAAAAGAAAGATGTCCAATGAGGCAGCAGCAGCACGTCAGACTGGTGGTGGGCCCGCGGTCACTTATGTTTATAAGGAATGGGAGAGGACAGTGATGCGCTTCATCCCTTCTGAATCTGTGGTGGGAATACCAGGCCAGATGGACATAGATCGTCCTAACACCCTGCAACGTGAGTATCATATTACACACATGGTTGGCTGAGATTGTGGGGGGATGGGCTGGCTAAAAGCTACATGCTGTATGTATGTATGTATGTATGTATGTATGTATAAATAGGCTTGTGTTCTGGCTGTTGTATATAATGAGCTGTATCCCTCTAGAACAGGGGTGGGTAAGGAGGGCCACATACATGCCGGACTTTCAGGATATCATGATGTATGTATGTATGTATGTATGTATAAATAGGCTTGTGTTCTGGCTGTTGTATATAATGAGCTGTATCCCTCTAGAACAGGGGTGGGTAAGGAGGGCCACATACATGCCGGACTTTCAGGATATCATGCTGTATGTATGTATGTATGTATGTATAAATAGGCTTGTGTTCTGGCTGTTGTATATAATGAGCTGTATCCCTCTAGAACAGGGGTGGGTAAGGAGGGCCACATACATGCCGGACTTTCAGGATATCATGCTGTATGTATGTATGTATGTATGTATAAATAGGCTTGTGTTCTGGCTGTTGTATATAATGAGCTGTATCCTTTTAGAACAGGGGTGGGTAAGGAGGGCCACATACATGCCAGACTTTCAGGATATCCTTTTTGGGCACAGGTGAGTCAATCAGGATGACTGAAAAGGCGATTGGCTCACCTGTGTGGCCCTCCAGGCCTGAACCTGCCCACCCTTGCTCAAGAATTATATGGCCTCCTACACCCCTGCCCACACACTGGGATAATTCACATCCAATTGCACTGTAAGCCCTATGGTTGACTAAAAATTTATGGGGCGACAATAACCATTTCAGACCTGGTAGCAAACCTATCATGTTCATAATTTGTCTCCCTGATATGTCAATTTCTAATTATATCCAGATTGATTGCAATAGAGCAGGGTGTCCAAAGTCAAACTTGCTGTGCTGCGCACAGGCCTGTATATGTGGATTTCCTTTATGTGAACAGATGAGTCAATTAGACTTAATGACTTGGAGAATGATATTCTCAGCTGGGTGCAGCATGGCTATCCACAAATGCAGGCCTGACTTTGGCCTCCACTGCGATCGAGAATAAAAATTTGGCTGTGCGGCATATGTGGATACAGACTCTGTAGCACTGCATGTGTGTCATATACTGTCCTAACCTGGCCCATGTCTCAGCTGCATATTAACAACCATTGCTGGAAACTTGTCCGATTGGTCAGTCTCACACACTGCACAGCAGATGCAGCAGAGCACGTGTCTGAGGCAGATGCAGTACACATTCATATGAGCCATGATCCACAATGCTCATTATGCAGCCCGTGGCTCATCTGTGTAACACAAGCACCACAGTCACTCACAGGTGACCATGATGTCAATGATATGTAAATGCATAGCTGGCAATTGTGTATGGCAACCAACTGAAATATATGTTTATTCCATTGCAGTATCCCCAGATTCAGAAGAGGAGGAGGCAGGAAGAGCTGAAGTGGCCCAGGACATTCAGGAGGGCCCGGGACCATCCACATCACTTGCTCATACGGAGCGGGAAGTGATGCCCGGGCCCTCTTCGGCGTGGCCACCTCAGGGCCTGCACCAGCCACACAATCCTGTGCCTCTCTCAGCGGCTCCACCCTCAGCGGCTCCACCCTCAGCGGCTCCACCCTCATCCTGGGCTCCTCCCTCATCCTGGGCACAGCCCTCATCTGGTGCTCCACCCTCACCCTGGGCACAGCCCTCACCCTGGGCACAGCCCTCACCCTGGACACAGCCCTCACCCTGGGCACAGCCCTCACCCTGGGCTCCCCCCTCATACTGTGCTCCCCCAACATACGGGGCACCGCACTCAGCCTGGGCTCCACCATGGGCCCCGGGAGGAGGTGCCCCGGCAGGAGGTGCCCCGGGAGGAAGTGCCCCGGGAGGAAGTGCCCCGGGAGAAAGTGCCCCGACCACAAGTGCCCCGGCCCCAAGTGCCCCGGCCCCAAGTGCCCCGGCCCCAAGTGCCCCGGCCGGAAGTGCCCCGGGAGGAAGTGCACCGGCCACAAGTGCCCCGGGAGGAAGTGCCCCGGGAGGAAGTGCCCCGGGAGGAAGTGCCGCGGAGTCGCCGGCCGCGGAGTCGCCGGCCGCCCAGCCGCCGGCCGCCCAGCCGCCGGCCGCCCAGCCGCCGGCCGCCCAGCCGCCAGCCGCCCAGCCGCCAGCCGCCAGACCTCCAGGTCCTCTGCCACATCTCCCTGCCCAATTACAGAACATCATGTCTCACATTGACGAAGAGGACCAGGCCCAAAGCCAGCTAGCAAGTCAAATGCTGGCCATCAGTGAAAATCAATTGGCAGTTAGCAGGGCCATCCTGGCTGGAAATAGGGTCATCTCAGCCACCACATGGGCCATATATGCTGAGATGAGGAGGCACAACCGAAGGATGGAGAGATATGAGGAACGCGCAAGCCGGGAGAGACGCGCATTATTGCGTAATCTCCGTCGGCAGCCCATACCTCTCCAGCCTTCGGTGGTCCAATCTCAACCTGAGATGTCTGCCTCCTCATCTCAGACATCGCCCACCCATGAACCCCAGCCACCTGCTGTAGTGGCACCCCCTGATCCCACACCAAGGCGTGGAAGAGGGAGACGGGCCGCGAGCACAGACGGTGGGGGCCCGCTAACACGGAGTAGGAGGTGTTAGGAACATCCGAGAGGGCCTCCTGACCACTCCTCACAGAATACAGATTGTTATACATGTTGACATAATATTGGCTACAGAGTGTGTACATGTCTGGTTATGTTGAACATTTTAACAATTGATGTTCAATGTGGATTGACCTTGAGCTTAAATGCTGTATTTAATCATAATATTGTTCGGAATGAGACATTGTTTTTGTATTTGTAGGTGTTAATAGCCAAATCTCACAACTATGAAGACATTTTATTCATCTTCGAGCAGTACAATACCATCATGTGAGTAAACACTCAAACCAGTTCCCAACGGGCATTCTATCAGGATTATTCCCCACTGCAGATGGCTCTGAAATGAAATATATGACTCCATATCTTTTCACTAAGAAACATGACTGTGTGATCTTCCATTATAATGATCAGTGTCCAGGCTATCAAGTTGCACAGTCCCATTACTATCTGCTAATCCAAACCAGCAATTCCACATAAGTTTATAGCATTCCATCCCGTTAACATTATGAAATTGGCTTCAGTTTTTTCATGTCATCCAAACCAAAGTGGCAATTTCCAGGGTTTGACTTCATGATCAATGTGCATGTGTTTAGGGGTAATGTGAACAGTGTAATCTGTCTGGCCTTGGTACCACCCATTTAGAAGTGAGATGTGATATCAGCATGGCACAACTATTCCACATAGATAGTGATAGTACATTTTGCTGAAGGATTGTGTTCACAGTGAAGCATGCCTTGTCATATTCCACATCCTACGCATATTCCTGGATGGCTGACTGAACAGGATAGAATAAATATGGTTCTTACTGCTCGGAGATGATGTTCATGTTAGTTGGTTTAGAGTAGTGTCAAAAGCAAAAACAATGTACTCTAATAACAGCTTCTGATTGTTCTAACACCTCCTACCTCTGTTTTCCAGATTCATATCATCTATTGACCAATTCACACTGTGTGTGAAATCGCTTAGTATGACATGATCCCTGTTTTATAGTGTCTGTTTATTCTGGCAACCATATGGTTGTTGTATGCGCATTAATGGTTATGTTGATTAGATGTCGTGTTATATGCTGTTGGTTACTGTGGGGTCCTGACCACATGTGACCCTAGGAGATGCTATGCATTACCCTGATGATGTTGTCTGTTTCCTCTTCAGATGTCCTCAGATTTGCCACAGCCCCTTGCCATACTAGGATCTCTTCACAACACACACATGATATTAATGCACATTCCTGTCTATTTCTGTTTGTACTCTGTGTATGCAATAAAGTATGATTGTTATACTGTTATCACTGTTTCTGTGTGTTTGTACCATATCATGCTTTCTAGTTGCGACAATACAGAGAGAATGAAGTGTCATTGTTAAATACATATATCTGTGTGTGTTTACATAGATACATATGCTACATTAATCTGTCCCTTGCCAATATACATGTAGGTGCAAGTTGGAGGGGTGTGAATTCTGAAATCAGGTCTAGAGACCTGCAGGGTTGTATATAGTGACTTGAAGGGCTCAACTTGAATGATATGAATCGACATTCATGATTATGTAGTAATGTCAACGCAGATTGCCCCGAATAGTTACACCACTAACTGATGGTGATGAGCACATCTGACTTTCAGGGGAATTGAATTGTTACATGGTAAATATACAGGATTACACAAACATTGAGTGAAAAAAAATGGTTTATTGTTCACAAAGCCACACAGTGACAAATTACCACTGGCCTGCTCAGTATCATGGTGGAGGTGGGTAGGATACAGAGTTCCAGTAACACACGGAAATAGGGACATGGGGCCAGAATGCACGCAGGGGGGGTGACATTGGTATAGATGATCAGTTGAGGGGGGGAGATACAGTGCATCATCCAACGTGAGGCAATATCAGTTATATTCTTAAATATATCAGGATAACATTCAATATTCAAACCCAACAATACAGAAGGAGATATGCTCATGGGGAGAAGTAATCTGTAGTCTTGTGTGTGCGCTCAACACACACTCCTATGCAACTGCAGAGGTAGAAGTGCTCAATCAGTCAATGTTAGAACCCCCGTAGGTCATGTCACTGGAAATGGCACTATGAGAGAAGACTCTACATACATAAGTTTGGACACTCAGATGGGAACATGACCAGGACCATATCAGTGTGTTCCAAATAATTTCAGGTGTTAGCAGAACTACCAACCAACTGGCCAGTTCGAGGTGTATTCTGTTCTGTGAATGAGCATCTCTATTATCTGCTTTTGCATATTCATAACTGAAGGTAAACGGAACCTCATTAACAGTTATGTTCCAAGGCTAGAGTTACTGTTCCCCATATGTACAGGGAGGATCACATCAGCACTGAGGAAGAGATCTGGAAGGAAGTATGATACAGGCTTCACAATAGTCCAAGTAGAGGAGAGAATGGCAGATCTAAAGCAATAGGGACATATAAAGCGATGTAGAGGATGTGATATCACACCCGATGCAACACATGATGACTGACATCTGAACATACATGATGCAATGTGACATTAGCATAGTCCTGGAACGTGGGAATGCTCATCATTCCTTGTTCTGACCGTGGAAAGGGACTAATCTTTGCGATCTGAAACATAAAAGGAACATGTCAATATTTACATTGCACATGCTCCCGGAGCGCTTACTTCGTCACTTACAGTGGTTATAAAAAGTCTACACACTCCTGTAAACAAATTAGCCAATGAAAAATCATTTCAGAACTATATCCACCTTTAATGTGACAAAAACTGTACAACTCATTTGTAAAACAAACTGAAATCTGTAAGGTGGATGGAAGAAAATATCAAAGAAAACTAATGTGGTTGCATAAGTCTGCACACTCTTATAACTGGGGATGTAGCTGTGTTCAGAATGAAGCAATCACATTCCAAATCGTGTTAAATAGGAGTCAGCATACACCTGCCATCATTTAAAGTGCCTCTGATTAACCCAAAATTAAGTTAAGCTGCTCTAGTTGGTCTTTCCTGAAATTTTCTTAGTCGCATCCCACAGCAAAAGCCATGGTCCACAGAGAGCTTCCAAAGCATCAGAGGGATCTCATTGTTAAAAGGTATCAGTCAGGAGAAGGGTACAAAAGAATTTCCAAGGCATTAGATATACCATGGAAGACAGTGAAGACAGTCATCATCAAGCGTAAAAAATATGGCACAACAGTGACATTACCAAGAACTGGAGCTCCCTCCAAAATGGATGAAAAGACAAGAAGAAAACTGGTCTGGGAGGCTACCAAGAGGCCTACAGCAACATTAAAGGAGCTGCAGGAATATCTGGCAAGTACTGGCTGTGTGGTACATGTGACAACAATCTCCCGTATTCTTCATATGTCTGGCGTATGGGGTAGAGTGGCAAGATGAAAGCCTTTTCTTACAAAGCAAAACATCCAAGCCAGGCTGCATTTTTCAAAACAAAAAAACATCTGAAGTCTCCCAAAAGCATATGGGAAAAGGTGTTATGGTCTGATGAAACCAAGGTTGAACATTTTGCCCATAATTCCAAAAGATATGTTTGGCGCAAAAACAACACTGCACATCACCAAAAGAACACCATACCCACAGTGACGCATGGTGGTGGCAGCATCATGCTTTGGGGCTGTTTTTCTGCAGCTGGAACTGGGGCCTTAGTTAAGAGGGAATTATGACCAGTTCCAAATACCAGTCAATATTGGCACAAAACCTTCAGGCTTCTGCTAGAAAGCTTAACATGAAGAGGAACTTCATCTTTCAGCTTGACAACGACCCAAAGCATACATCCAAATTAACAAAGGAATAGCTTCACCAGAAGTAGATTAAAGTTTGGGAATGGCCCAGCCAGAGCCCAGACCGAAATCCCTGTGGGGTGATCTGAAGAGGGCTGTGCACAGGAGATGGCCTCGCAATCTGACAGATCTGAAGTGTTTTTGCAAAGAAGAGTGGGCAAATCTTGCAAAGTCACAATGTGCGATGCGGATAGACTCATACCCAAAAAGACTGAGTGCTGTAATAAAATCACAAGGTGCTTCAACAAAGTATTAGTTTAGGGGTGTGCATACTTATGCAACCATGTGATTTTCTTTTTTGATTTTTTCTTCACTCTACTTAACTGATTCTAGTTTGTTTTTCAAATGAGTTGTCCAGTTTATAGGTCACATTAAAGGTGGAGAAAGTTCTGAAATGATTTATCTTGGTCTCATTTTTTGACAGCACAGAAACATGACATTTTAACAGGGGTGTGTAGACTTTAGACCTTTTCGATCCACTGTACCGATATATGTTGCTCATTTCATACAAACGTCTTCACTGTTCTTTCCCTACATATGAAACGAGCTACTCATCTGGCTAATGATGTAGGAATATCACATAGATTACACATTAATGCATCTGTGGAGAGCCAAATGTGGTGTTTTACCTTGGACGCAGTCCCAAGCTCATCCACGATGTGATTTGTTCCACCAGGACACGTGCGCTGTGGATCGTCATTAGTTATCACCGCTTACCTATCTGCTGTATCCTGGAAAGAGATAGGCCGATATTAATAAAGTGATTGATGTGTTATTTGTGTCCTTCAGCATACGTGGCCATATTATTACACAAATACTCGCTATGTAGCTTACATTGATGTAGCAGTTCTGTTGCTGGTCATGTTTTTCCATGTCTAGGTTGTTTAAAGAAGAGTTGACACACGACAGCAGCTCTGTAAGGTTAATATGATGTTAGGATTACAGTCACAAATTAGACTAAAGTATGTGTGTATGGTATTTTTCAACCACATTTGGATCCCATTTCATGTGGTTTGGCAGGATCAGACAATGTGAGCAATCCTGGTCCGTAGAGGTTGTAGGTGACTTGAAAAAGGGATTGGGTATCTTTTTACATTACAAAACCAAACAGGCATTAGGGGCTATCCTGGATAAAGAGATAGGGAGTATTGATCCAGGGATGAATACGATCACCAGTATCTGGGCTCAGGAAGGAATGTTATATTTTTCTGACCTGTGTAGACAATTGGCAAAGCTTCACATTTTGGTGTTTGGTGACTTCCTCTGGATCAATTAACAATAATTCTGCGTATTGCAGATCATACTAGATAACAATGTAACGTGGGGCATATATACATGAACATAGTGGGATATATAATCCACTCAAATTATCTATGCCATTGATGTTTCTAACCGTCAGTACTTAAGATGTGTATGGGAATGTGTGCTTACTTACCTATAACTGATCATGTGGCTTGTTCCAGTGTACAAACATTGACAACGTCAGTGAACTCTCCTCTACTGTGGACTGGTTGGAATTCTGTATGACAAGGGAGATGGATAAAGGTGGATTTGGGAGTTAGGCATAATCCAGATACATTAGACTGTATTCCATGCATATTGGGTATGTACTTACATGTGAAGTACTCACGAATTAGGCGGGCACGTTGTTGTGACCCCTGCAGATTATCCACTTCAGGGTGAAATAAAGGCTCTTCCTCCACAGGTAGCGGAGCCGCATCAATGTCCCCCAGACAGTTGGCCTGTAGTGCTATATTGTACAGACAGCAGCAGGCAACGATGATGCAACAAACTTTCTGGGGCTTGTATTGTAGAGCCCCCCCAGTGGAATGTAAACATCTGAAGCGCATCTTTAGTACACCAAAGGTGCACTCAATTACATTCCGGCAGGTTTTATGCGCAGCATTATACCGCACCTCTGCCCGAGTATGGGGATTGCTCACAGGGGTCAACAACCATGGCAAACACCCATATCCTGCATCACCTGGTGAAAATAAAATATGATGTTGATATGAATAGGATGTTGTGATGTTTGACAAAGCATATGCCCAAATATCGTCATCATGACCTATCAACACATCCCTGTGGCTAATACACAGTTAAAGATATATGTAAGGGCGATGGATCATGAATGCATCTGATAGGATAATTAGTAGTGTATTAACACATGTATTCTATATGAAGCTTCAGATCAATTACAATGTGATTTCCACAAATGTAAAATCCAGATGTTCACACCCACAGGACGCTTACATGAGGCGGAGATACAAGGGAAATACAACAGGGTGCATATTGCAACCCTTCTGGTAGACAGCAGGAAGTCACTGTTGCAGTTCTTGTACCGAGCACATGCCAGAGGTCTGAGGTGAAGCGTGATAGTGCATTCTTGTGAACGTAAATGTGATGCTAATTCAGGTGAAATTTCCCAGGGGCGTACACGATCAAACGCAAATGCCAAAAGACCTTGGAGATTTTGATAACTTCAAGGTAAGCTAATTCATGTTTATTCCGGGATATATTCATGCAAGAAAAAGTTTGCCAAACACTATTAATTCTCCTCTATCAGATGAATTCTGAAGTCATCTCACTTACATAGCCCTTCCAATAACACACAACACGTTATGTAGACTAGAGATGTCCATGTCACAGGATACAAGGGAATGCATCAGAACATAAATCTAATGATTAATCAATTGTGGTTTTTGTCATATGTTGTTGTGAACTGCATACTGTTTGGCCAAGCTAACACAGGGTTGTGGCCAGCAATGAGCTATTATGTTCTGGCTTTGGGAGTATTACTCCGTAATGCACATGTGAACATCATAGCAATAGAGGGAAACATGATGTACCGTATGTGTTATTGTATCCAGTCATAGTAAGATATGGTTGACTGCCATTACTAATGTGTACTCACCCAGTAGCCATCCGGATGGAAATCTGCCGGACTCAAATAGGTCACATATTCCGGATGCACGCAGGATATAGGCGTCGTGAGCACTTCCCGGGAAGCCTGCATACACACATTGTATGCGCATGTTCGCATCGCAAACAACCTGGACATTGATTAAATGATAATGCTTACGATTTCTGTACAGCGCTTCTTGCTCTCTAGGAGGTATCAGTGCCACGTGTGTACAGTCAATAGCACCAAGCACATTGGGGATACCTCCTAATTGGAAGAAATCGAGCTTCACCTTCAAGATCTCTTCAGCAGTGTTAGGGTAACTGATGTATCTGGCAACTTTCCGACCAATAGCACGGAGGAATGCACTCAGACAATTCGAGAGGCTTGGCTGAGACATTCCTCCGGCTATGCTCAGGGTGGTCTGAAAGCTCCCAGAAGCAAGGAGGTGTATTGCAACTAACATCCGTGTCATTCCTGGGATGGCTCTATTTGCCCGTGAGCGAGGCTCAAGGTCCGCTCTGAGAACCTCATAGAGCTCCCCAAGACTGGCACGGGTCAGCCGAAAACGCTCATACACCTCCCCATCAGTTAACCCCTCTAATGTGAGTCTCTCCCTGTACACATTGGGTGCCCGCCTCCTCACAGGCTCATGGTCAGGCTCCTGGTCAGGCTCCTGGTCAGGCGCCTGGTCAGGCTCCCCCCCTTCTGCCTGAGCCAACACATCCTGTACTCCCACCAGCAGCTGATCACCGACAACATTGTCAGCCTCCCTGGGTGCAGGTGGCCCTATATCCATCTGTCCCTGTGCTACTGGAGCTCTCTCTCCTCCCTGATCCACCCCCACGATACTAGGCATGGCCTGTGGTAATTCCCTTGCCTGGCTTGGTTCTGCCCCAGCATGGATCACATCACCACTCACACCCTCATTCACTCCCAGACATTCCTCTCTGCCACTCCCCATCACCCCCTCAATCACACACCTTGCTTCCTGGTCTTCATACTGTGCTAGTTGAGCTGCACAAAAGCGTCTCAACCTCATACGCCCACTCATCCTAGCCCTCATCCCTCTCACATGATCATCCATGCTGTTTCAGACATGCTGATGACTTGTTGGGGATGGGGTTATATAGCTTGTTGATTGCATGATCTGGTATTAGGCACGTTAATTTCTGCTTTGCCATTGGTCACCTGTGGATCTTTACATGGCATTCCAGCTGATGATTTTAGGTCAAGAAGCCTCTCAACCTATTACATACGCACTTGGCCGCATGTAATTGGCTGAGAAGCCCAACGCGGGACGCCAAGTGCGTATGTAATTGGCTGAGAAGCCCAACGCGGGACGCCAAGTGCGTATGTATTGGGACTCTCAGCCAATTACATACGCACTTGGCGGCCTGACACTATAAGTGCGTATGTAATTGGCTGAGTCTGTTGGCGCGCTCGCAAGCTGATAAGGGGACGTCCTAGCGAGACACGCCTCTCAGCCAATCACGTACGAGCTAAGAATTTGATTGACAGTATGAGCTTATAAATGTGAGTGATACAAACCCATGCGCTGACTGTGTTGTAAGAGCCATTGGAGTTAGCACGCAGTTTCAGGAGCAGGTGGGAGAGAGTTTGAGTTGTGAGATTAGTGGTTTGGAGAGAGGTAGATTACTTTTTTGTCTTGTTTCTTGTTTACTTCCTAAGTACTTATATTCTAAGCAATACACATATTTACAGATTTCACATATTTGCAAGACACATAGATTAAAAAACACATAGAGACATATATATAGTTAGGACACACACCCCACACACCCATTCCCCCCACCACACCCCATCCCCCAACACACCCCATCCCCCACCACTTATTAAATACACATAGCACACACATCTTTTCTTTCCAACAGACATTCATTGCAGTAATACTTTTATTTCTTTATCGTTCTTTTGATTTGTAGGCGCACTCTTTTTGATTGTTTTGTATTTTATTACTAGCATATTTACACGTAAGAGTTACACATATTTACACATTACACATATTTGCCTGACACATAGATTAAAGACACATAGAGACATACATAGCGTTAGGACACACAACACACACCTCCCCCCCCCAACCTTTGCACCGCATCCCCCAACAGTTATTAAAAACACATAGAACATACACTTTTGTTTCCATCACATATATAACAGTTACACTTATTTTGAGTTATCCTTATTTTTGTATTATTTGAGCATGGAGGGAGGAGATAGGTGGAGAGAGGAGGAGAGGAGAGGAGCGGAGAGTGAGGAGAGTGAGGAGAGTGTAGTGGAGGGTGGAGGAGAGGTGGAGGAGGTGTCCCCGGAGGAGGAGGTGTCCCCAGAGGAGGAGGAGGAGGTGTCCCCGGAGGGGGTGGAGGAGGTGTCCCCAGAGGAGGAGGTGTCCCCAGAGGAGGAGGTGTCCCTGGAGGAGGAGGAGTGGTCCCCAGAGGGGGGGGAGGAGGAGGAGGAGGGAGACAGAGTCACTAAGAGAGGAGGGACAGAGGGGAAGGGGCCTGTTCCCAGGGGGCGGGGTAGTTTGGGGAAGGGACAGGCCTCAGGAAGAGTGCAGGGAGGCCAGGGTCCCCCAGCACAGTCGAGAGAGCAAGGGGCTATTGGCAAGGGCAGGCGCAGGGCCCGTAATTATACGCTCCAGGAGAATATGGTCCTCCTGGGTGCGATCCGTGACCGGCCCGTCATCCTTGTTGCAAGGGAAGCGAAGCCTGGGCCTAAGGCTCAGGCTTGGAAGGAGGTAGTGGAAGTGATGAAGGAGGTGTCCACGGTTCCTAGGGGCTTGAGGTCCTTGAAGCACAGATATGTGGATATCAGGGCCACGGTGAAAAGGAAGATGGCCAGAGAAGCGGAGGGACACAGTGTCGCCTATAAGGAGTGGGAGAGGATCGCAAGGGACTTTCTAGGACCATCGCCCGCAGCTGGAGCTTCATCCCCGGTGGCCCAGCACGACCCAGCCTCCAGTTCAGGTGAATATCACATACACCAACATGCCACCACATGTGCATCACACACGCTACACATGGTGACCAACAAGGACACTGACATGTCAGCTCCATGGAATTAACAAGGGATGGATGGATGTATCATTAAATCCATGAAGCTGACAAATCACTGTCATTCCTGGCCACCCCAAGAGTAATTAAGCAATAGAGTCCATGTACTGGTGCGCCCAATGCAGCCTATGCAGTTACAGACCGCAGGCAAAATCCAGACAGTGTTAGGAGCCAGGAGAGGTCAAGACAAGAAACCAAAGAATAGATCCAATCTAGCAAATGAGAGCTAATGGGAGTTGCAATTAGGAGAATCATCCATGTTCAGGCCTAGATGTCAGATAGTTAGGAGTGAAACCGCAGGCAAAATCCAGACAGTGTTAGGAGCCAGGAGAGGTCAAGACAAGAAACCAAAGAATAGATCCAATCTAGCAAATGAGAGCTAATGGGAGTTGCAATTAGGAGAATCATCCATGTTCAGGCCTAGATGTCAGATAGTTAGGAGTGAAAACATATCAATGTATTGATCAGCATACTAATGACATGTACCTTTCTTTTCTCTATTTCAGCATCCAGTAGGAGGTCTGGGTCCAGTGATAAACCACGAGCGGGGCCGTCAGCCCCCGCCCCGCAGGAGACCGCTCAGGGGAAGGAGGCTACAGGCTCATCCGAGGGCCCTGGTTTTTCGGAGGGGGAGGTCGTGGTCGTTGACAGCCCCCCTGTCCAGAGCCCGACTGTCCCCCTCCTCCAAAGACTTGCCATCTCGCCGGGGCCCTCAGAAGGAGTGGAATATGCCACAGCTCCTCCTTCCCCACACTCTGAGCCACCGGGGACAACAACATCCGAGACCCTGTCTCCAGCCGGGTCCCAGATCCTCCCCACTCTGTCCCCGCCATCTTCCCACCCGGCCCTGCCAGCAGGTCCCGAGCCCCCACCACCAACGACCGAGGCTGCGCTGCTGGAGTTGTTGGCCGTCGTGAATAGGATTGATGCCAACATCTCTGGCATGAGGCGCAGCCTGGACAGGCGCTTTAGGGAGGAGAGGAGCCATCATCGTAGGCTGGAGCAGCATTTGGTCAGGCTGCTGGGAACGGGGCAGGTCACCAGCCAACAGCAGCCTGGCCCCTCCTCTCCTTCCACCATGCCTCCGCCGCCACCACCACCCGTGGTGCCACTACCTCCTCCTGCTCCCCCACCACCAAGGAGACGGCGTCCGGCCGTGGACGATGCAGGTCCTGTGCCCAGGCGGAGGAGGACCTAGGGGCTGTGGACATAATTGTGCCTTCTCAACAGCACTCCTCAGTGACAATCTATTGGTCACAATGCTGACCTCATCTAGCCTGGCTACAGAGTTTTGGATCTTTGCCTATGTGATGGTGACATTTTGTATGCAGATGGCTACCTCCCATCACATGGTCCATGATCCTCTTCTCTGTGGACACGTAGGGTTCAGTTGAACATGCCACCAATTGATGGTCACTGGGGAATGCTGTTGGGAAGGGATGCTGCAGTCCCCTTTTTTTTAGGCCCTTAGATTTTATGTTTTCTCTTTATGTTTTTCTTTCCATTTGTTTTGTTCTAGGTACAATTCAGGCCCATGAAGGCATCTCCTACATCTGCAAGCATTGTGGAGAAATTATATGAGGCCTAAGGTTTTACAAGTGCCTCTCAGGTAGACATTACTCCAATGACAGCCCCCTCCTTAACATGTAGCTCCCACAATCTTAAAGCTATCATATTGCCAGATATCTCAGACATGATTATTGTTAGCTGAAATGTAGACTAATACCGCTATGGCGGTGGACTTGCAAAGTCTCACAATGGCATGTTAATGACAGCCAGCATTAATATATGCACTAATAAAGCATGTGATCCTGACCTCAATATCGGTCTGAGAACAGATCCTTGGGTCTGATGTAAGAAACAGTGAATGTGGCTGCTGACCTTTGTGTCCTGTCCATATTAATGGCTATTTGCCCATATTACTCATTATCCAGAGACCTACTGTAGCTAATAGTTAGTAATGCTTGCAGATGGGATTCAGGTGAGTTGGTATATTGGTACAGTATTTAGCACTTTACTGTACATGCATTGTCATTATTTTTTTTTTGCCTCCTCCGCCTTTTTTGTTTTTTGTTGACCATTCATTTTTGTGGGCAATTTCACAAACCACACTGTATGTGTGAAACTGGATTGGATTACACAGTCCAGAGGTTGAATCATTTGTTCAATTGAACAGATCCAGACAAGTTGTAAGTGCCGTGCACTCTAATGGTTTCTTCAGTTAAATGGAGAGATTTCTGGTTCCGGTTGCAGCATGTGACCCTGGTAGGTGCTATGCATCATGCTTATTCTAGACTATTAGATTGACCCCTGTAGGTATCCCCTTTTTTTTATTTAGCCCCTTGCTCTCTCGGGACCCGCCCACACCACACCCATGATATTAATGCACAGTCTTGACCACTGCTGATTGTGGTCTGTGTCCAAAAATAAAGTTTTGTTATACCGTTCTGTGAATGCACAGTATTGACCACTGCTGATTGTGGTCTGTGTCCAAAAATAAAGCTGTGTTATTCTGTTCTCCCCATGTCGGTGTGTTTTCAATGGTTGGGGTTAGGGGACATCCACATGCATCACATTAGTGTCACATTACTATAGCTGTAAACTAATTAGCACTAGTTAACCTGCAATAAATCCATACATACTAAGAGGAATAATAGTCCTAATAGCATTAGATATCATATAATGCATCTAATTGATCTACAATCTAGGCATAATAAAGGGTTAATGCACAGGCCAAGTACAATTAGCGGGAATGGGGAGTAGGAACATTCCCCTGTGGGCCTAAAAGGATAATGATAGGTGATACTGCAGTGGGTTGTCAGTTCCTTCTCCAGTGATTATTGATTTGTCCGTCAATTCTGCTCTCACACGCACTTCCCCAACATCACTTAGCAATCGAAACTAATGTAAATTGATGAATAGCAGAACATAATGGGAGGTCACCAAATGGGAATGAATGGTCATCTTGGCACATGGCCACCAGCAATGTCGTGGGACTTCCTTGGATAAGAGAAGTGGCAATTACCCCTGATGGAGGTGAGTTGGCTGGTGCTCATTGTGCCTCTGCAAACCTTCTATTTGTGTTTGCTGCGCTTGTGGGTGGGAGAGTGACAGCAGAACTGACAACCCACTCCGGTCTCCCCGGCATAGGAACCTTGTAAGAAAGCAGTGCCAGAGGGTCAGAGTCGGACCCGACCGAAAGACCAAACAAGAGGTATTGTGTATTTCAATGAAGCTGTGAGCTATCTCATTAAGGGTCATTGTGGGGGTGAGAGGGAAAGCTGAATGCAGGGCCAAATCCCAAACCACTGGGGAAGGAACTGACAACCCACTCCGGTCTCCCCGGCATAGGAACCTTGTAAGAAAGCAGTGCCAGAGGGTCAGAGTCGGACCCGACCGAAAGACCAAACAAGAGGTATTGTGTATTTCAATGAAGCTGTGAGCTATCTCATTAAGGGTCATTGTGGGGGTGAGAGGGAAAGCTGAATGCAGGGCCAAATCCCAAACCACTGGGAAAGGAACTGACAACCCACTCCGGTTTCCCCGGCATAGGAACCTTGTAAGAAAGCAGTGCCAGAGGGTCAGAGTCGGACCCGACCGAAAGACCAAACAAGAGGTATTGTGTATTTCAATGAAGCTGTGAGCTATCTCATTAAGGGTCATTGTGGGGGTGAGAGGGAAAGCTGAATGCAGGGCCAAATCCCAAACCACTGGGGAAGGAACTGACAACCCACTCCGGTCTCCCCGGCATAGGAACCTTGTAAGAAAGCAGTGCCAGAGGGTCAGAGTCGGACCCGACCGAAAGACCAAACAAGAGGTATTGTGTATTTCAATGAAGCTGTGAGCTATCTCATTAAGGGTCATTGTGGGGGTGAGAGGGAAAGCTGAATTAAGGGCCAAATCCCAAACCACTGGGGAAGGAACTGACAACCCACTCCGGTCTCCCCGGCATAGGAACCTTGTAAGAAAGCAGTGCCAGAGGGTCAGAGTCGGACCCGACCGAAAGACCAAACAAGAGGTATTGTGTATTTCAATGAAGCTGTGAGCTATCTCATTAAGGGTCATTGTGGGGGTGAGAGGGAAAGCTGAATGCAGGGCCAAATCCCAAACCACTGGGGAAGGAACTGACAACCCACTCCGGTCTCACCGGCATAGAAACCATGTAAGAAAGCAGTGCCAGAGGGTCAGAGTGGGACCCGACCGAAAGACTGAACAGGACATATTCACATTCTCCATGTGCCCCATATTTGTGTTCCCAAATGTAGATGTGATGAGCAACATGTATACAAAATAACAGGGTTAATATGGCATTTTCTTGATGTTTTTGTGTTTTTATGTAATCAGGTAGTGTGTCTTTAATTTTGCTTTATGTAAGCTGCAGCATGGCTTTTCATTCAAAATGTAACAACTAATTGGTTGTATAATGCCTTGGCTTTGGTGGGGGGAGGGGATGGTTAAATCAATTGTAATGGCCTTCCATGCTTTTCCTCTGTTAAACTCACTTTTATATTTTTAAGTTGTCTGTACGTAATGCGTAAACCATTTTACGTGGGTTTTTTGTGCACTTAGCGAATTTGCGAGATACGAGCGTCTACGCAAGGAATTCTTGTCCGCTACTTACTACGTAGCGCTTATCGGAGGCAAATCTCGGCAAAGTAGTCCGAAATTACGCAAGTCAATCGCAAGTCAATCGCAAGTCGACTCGGATATCGTAAATCGACTTACGATGGGCCTTTGCGAGATACGAATTCATCCGCAGCTCGAATTTAATAGGGCCCTAAGTTCATTTACAATCACAACACTGTTGCACCAAACACATTTAACAAACCAACTTAACATCTGAAAGTCAACTAATGATACATTAATTTCATTTACAGATTAAGATGGCTGATAACGAGACCAAACAGAAAAAGATAAGACGTCAAGCTAGAGAACGACAACAAAGATGGGCAAACCAGCAGACGCCGGAGCAGAAGAAAATTCGACGAGAAAAAGGACGCAAAAGTCTTGCAAGCAAAAGACTATCAGCTGCAAAAATAAAAGATTAACCAAAAAAGCCAATAAAAAACAAAAGCATTTAGAACCTGTTCCTCAAACATCACATGACATTACAAACTGAAACTGATATATGCTCTTCAAATTGTGCTTTACTCAAGTCTTTAGCAGCTGCATGCATTAGCTTCGTGGGACATATTTTAAAAGTAATATGGCTGAAGACTTTATGCAACGATACAATGAACCTATTGCACACTTAAAAGCATTAATGGAAACCCAAGAAGTATGTTTAACTCACAGATTAAGTTGTGCAAGTTTAATCTGCCTGATCCAGGTCTAATAGATGACATAAACTTTGAAAACTATGACATTCAATTACAAGTACAAAGAACAGAAGAAAGACTTGCAACTTTAAATACATTACAATTGAAAGCATTTAATTCCATCAAAAATGCACTAGATGATGACATGGTCAAAGAGCATTTTTTCTATCTTGATGGACCTGGCGGATCAGGAAAAACATATCTGCACTTTTGTTAGAAGGTGGAAGAACCGTACATAGTGGGTTTAAACTGCCAGTCCCTTTTTTAGAAACCTCAGTGTCAGATATTCGCATGACATCATTGCAAGCAAAAAAACTGAAAAAAAGTAAATTAATTATAATAGATGAGGCGACAATGATGTATAGACCGCTTGCTTCATGAAGTCATGGATAATATTTTCCATTTGGTGGAAAGGTAATGTTGTTAGGTGGCGATTTTAGACAAACATTACCTGTTGTTGTACATGGAAATCAAACTGAAATTATTGAAACGTATAAGTACAAGTACACTATGGAAACATTTTACCCATCTTCAACTGCAACAAAATATGACACTGTGCACATCCCACCTCATATGATTTGTCACCAAGATCTTATATCGGCTATATTTGAAGGTACCATAAATAACCAGGACTATTCAGAACTTATCAACCAAGTCATTCTAACCTGTAAAAATAATCCTCAATAATGAAATCTTTAAAAAAATGAATGCACCCCAAAGAAATTATCACAGTGCTGATTCTGTACTTCTGCAAACTTTTCAACTGAATTCATAAACTCATTAACTCCTTCTGGAATGCCACCACATATTTTGCAGCTAAAGAAAGGTGCAATTGTCATGTTACTGCGAAATATGAACCCCAAAAAAGGCCTATGCAATGGGACAAGATTAATTGTTCAACAATTAAAGCACCATATCATAGATGCTCAAATTTTAACTGGTACCCATAAAGGAGAGAGAGTTTTCATATCAAGGATAGATTTAGCACCAAGTGAAAGTAGTCTCCCTTTTATACTTCAAAGAAGACAATTTCCCATCATTATGGCATTTGTCATGACTATTAATAAATCAAAAAGGCAAACTTTCAAATCTGTGGGTATTTTCTTAGTACAACCAGTATTTGCACATGGCCAATTATACGTTGCCTTATCATGGTGCAAAAATCCCCAGGCTATTAAAGTTTACATTGAAAACAATGAAAGTCAAGGTGATTTTTTAGAGGATAGACGCATTTTTACTAAAAACATTGTCTACTATGAAGTACTCTAACTTTCCATAAAACAAACAAAAGCCATGCAAAACCAATTTAAAAGCAAACGTAAAAATCTAAAAAAACACAATATAACCACATTTTTTTTTTCAAAAGTACACAGAACTGTCCGTTTCCTTCAAAAGTTCATTATTACGCCACAGAAGATTGGTTTACACCAGCAATATTTTCATATTAAACTACATGAAATTGTAAAACACATAGGCCCTCATTCAATTGCAATTCGGCCAATTGAATAGGGATCTAATTAAGCACATAACATATTTTTTTTAAATAAGTTTTTAGTTAGTAAGCATCTATCCAAAAACAAGGTTTTCACTAACTAAAAACTTATTTAAAAAAAATATGCTATGTGCTTATTTAGACCTCTATTAAATTGGCCAAATCGCAATTGAATGAGGGCCCTAGAGAACAGTGGTTATACATCGCAGAACAACTTTAAGGTCTTGCGTTCTCTTTTTAGAGAACCTCTTTTCCACAGAGGAAACTCTATGTGCCATTTAAAACAATTACTAAACCAACAAACAAAGGTCAACCATTGAAAACTACCAATCAATAAAGAATTCAGTCATAACTCGTGGAAGTACTGTTTCTGCATGATTAGTCCCACAAAACACCTGCCTTGCATTATTTTGACAAATTCTGTTCAAATGTTAATTAATTATGTTACTGTTTCTAACGTTACAAGTTTGAAAAAAATATTTTCAATTTCCTTACTTAGACAGATAAGAAAGTTCAAGTTTAAAAAAAATATACTTTCAATTTCCTTACTTAGACATATTACAAAGTTCATGTTAAGAGCACAAGCACGTTTTGAGGCAAAATGTAAATGTTGTCTTTTATGTTAAACATTAATCTAGGGAGTAATCCGATCGCCAGTTAAGGGGGTCAGGAAGGAATTCATTTCCCCCCCCCCGCTTTGATACACTTGGCTACATTTCAAAGAGGGTTTTTACTGTTTGCCTTCCTCTGGATTCAATGTAGATTTAAGTTAACAATTTTGAGATAGAACTTGCATGTTAAAAAAACATTACCTCAAGTTTACAATACTGATTAATTTAAAGTTCAACTGTTCTTACATTCAAATGTTAATACTTTTACTACAAAGCACTTTAACAGTTACTCTTGAACAAAAGAAAATGTTACAAAAATAAACATGTTTAATATCACAATTGTACTTATTTCCACATAACTAAAACCTTACAAGTGTCAAATACGTATATTATTAACTAAACAACTTTACAAACATACACATCTCATTGCCGTAATTTTTTGACGGGCAAATCGCTAGTAGTATTATAATTGACTCCAAAATATAATGTTTTGATTGTTTTAAAAATGGTCACGTACCTGTGTGTAGCCATATATTCCCAACACTTGAGCTATCGATAAAGTTGTGTCAGTAAATACATCTCCTATAACTCCAGCCAACTTTCCATGTCCACGGCAGACATAATTAGGAACCATCCTCCTTGACCCTGTTAACACCTGCATCACACTTTTCACAGCCTCCTTAGGATGTCTACAAGAATCAAATATGTGATATCCCAGAGTGACATTTTGTAAAATATTTGGGTCCTTATTAATTTCTTCAATAGCAAAGAGAAAACTCAACAAGTCCTTATAAAAGAGACGGTTTGGACTAGGGAAAAAATATACGTATTAGTCAGAGGTAATGTGAAATACCTTATGTAGAAAGCATCAGCAATATGTGCAGCCTTATTAAAACTATACATCTAACTCTTAGTTGCAGTAGTGCTGTTTGTGTGCCACGCTCCACTAAAGCAAGGAAAGCCTAGACATCAAAATCTGCTCATCTTGTGAACTTTTACTGAGGCCACTAGTAGAAATCTCAGGGTCCATTACAAATGTAAACTTATCTTGTAACTAATGTGAAAATTATTTTGACACAAACATTCCAGTTCTATGATAGCCCTGCCTACCCTCACCCATCTCAGTCTTCACATATTTATATGGGTGCACGAGCAAATTCATAGTGGTCAGTACAACACAACTCTTCTTCATAAAATATCTTATTTCAACCCCATCTGGAGGTCTTTATCAAGATACAACTAAATGACAGCAAGGAGCTGAAATATAATCTAATTTGGGAATCACCCATGATGTCACTCCTTTGGAGGTCAAAGTTAACCAATCGCTAAATCATAGTAATATGAGTAAAGCTTAATAAAATATTCTAAATCAGCCAGGTAGAGAAGACTGCAGTGATAGATAGTGGAACTTATACATTAATTCATGCATATGTCTCATATAGTTGTTAAATGAAGAAAACTCTACATAATTGTACTTACATGGTAGAAAATATTTACATGAACCAATCATGGACTACAAATTCACTGATACCATCTTTATGAAAGGTCAGTAACAGGTGTTGTAGAAGAGACATAAGATCTACAGTGAAGTTTCCGAGAAATGGGATGTGCTTTACTTTGGAGTATCTCCCACCAAAAGCAAAAATAAGACTGAGGCTTCTCCTCCTTTTATTGTCTGGCCCAGTAATCAGATCCAGACATCCATGTCAGTGGAATAGCTTGTGAATGGAGGTTCCCTCTGCAACTTACTATATATGTGTATGTTTTGTGTGTACCCAATCATGGGCCCAGGTCTAACTTCCCTTCCCTCTGGTAGGATTAGGATGTGGGAATACATGACACTGACGAGGACCCCCATCTCCTTGTGCCTTTAGTTATGGACCCTGAAGTCCCTGTCATCCCAAATGTAGATGGGGATCCTGCCTATCTGCTTTTGATCCTAAGGCCTGTCCGTCCCCATCCCTACCCAATAGGATCAGACCTTCCCCTGCTGACTATAGGTTATGTATACCTAAATCTATGGGTGCATCACTCTATCCATCTATCTCCCTGCTGACCGCACCTAGCTTTTCCTCTTCTTTCCTTCCCTCCCCTCCTGTTCCTTGCTATACTCCAATACCTCTCTTGCATCCTCACCATCCAAAAATAACTTTTCTTATTTTTGTATTATTGTTCAACGGTGCTTACATTTAGAGGTTCTGCCTTTCCTTATGAAATTATAATTTAATAATTTGTTTAATCACTTTAAGTTGTATTAAAGTTTATGATTTAGATAATGTTATTACATTGATTCATATGTTAATATTATTTACATGTTTTTAGTATCACCTATGAATTAATAATGTAACCTAAAACGATGATTCATTAGCAGTTCTATTGTTTTATAGCCTTTGGTTT
The DNA here is from genome assembly GCA_027410445.1 of Discoglossus pictus. Lineage (NCBI taxonomy): Eukaryota > Metazoa > Chordata > Amphibia > Anura > Alytidae > Discoglossus > Discoglossus pictus. The sequence continues at coordinate 17,588,589 of CM050163.1, read as the reverse complement.
TAGGCTGGTCACCCTAAAACCATACAGGTTGACTCACAGTCGTATGATTTCACTTTGTTCTTTCATGGATTTACAGAAATGATAATGGGCTTCTTGTACACTCATATTCTTTTCATTCACTTATATAAATTATTAAGTTAATGTAGGGTTTTAGTTATTGCATTCTATCCTTTTTCTTATGTTTTCATTGTAATTATATATTTAGTGCCATGATGACCATTTTCTATTGGTTCTCATGATTTGTTTATTTTAGTTGACTTCACAACAGGCAAAGTCTAATTTGAAATTGGTATTTTGTTTTTCTTTTAAGTTTCAAAGGTAAATATAAAATATTCTGTCAACAATGTAGTCACACACAGGGATTTATTATTAACTAGTATTTATAAATACTAATATTTACTTTTTATAGTGCTTTACCTATTACTTCAGTGGGGATGTAGAGCGATCATGCTTGTTTGGTTTCATCTGATCATGGGATCTGTTTCATTTGGGCAGCCCATGCTGTTTGCTGCTTTCTATGGGCATACTTCTGGATTGTTTCCAGTATAGGTTATTTCCTATTGAATTATTATTTGTTTACAGTATGATATTAATATGAAATTATTTACATAGTGTGACCGTTTGCCCCCTAGAGGATGGTGCCAAGTAAAGTGGAGTAAAGAGTTCTTGACAGGAGTGACAGAGTTAAACTTCTGAAGAACTCCTAATGCAGGTGCGACTCCCCTTTAAAGCCTAAAAAGCAGACATGTTGAGAGGGGTGGGACTGCTTAGACTCTGGCCAGGTTGTGTGCTGCTGCCAGATCCAGCCACAAAGTGGAGCTTGAAGCTGGTCCGTTGTGGATCTACAGTTTGACCTTTGGGAAGCAAAACGGAAAGAGATCACTTTTGGTTTACTGTGGCTGCGAGTTTTGGACAACAGTAAGAAGAGTGTGCTGTTTGCAGTGACTGAACAAATAGAGCTGAAAGAGACTACAGACTCAGGAGGTGAAAGCACAAAGGTACCAAGTATGTGAAGGGAATATTGATGATCCCCAGGAAGAGTTGCCTTAAAGGCCTAGGCAAGTGTGGAGCTGACAGAGGCACTGTATGAAGGTACCAGACTGATTATGCCCCAGGGAAGATACTGAGTGTTTTACCGGTTCATAGGCAGTAAGTTTATACTGCAAAGTCAAAGGGTCCCTGGGGTGAAGCATACGGGAGAGACGGGCGGGCCCTATGCTTCATCCGCGGCTAATTATTTAGAAACGTGGAAAAGACTTCCGATATACAAGAGACTATTTGGATCCTGGCCACAAGGTGGCAATTCCTAATTTATAAGAGACTGTCTTACTCCTTGCCACTAGGTGGCGCTGTTTCCATGAAATTACTCCTTTCCGAGTACAACAGAGTTGGAGCTCTGTCCTGAAGACACCGTGGTGTAGAGTTTTGTCCCTGTTGCAGATAAGCTGCACAGGTATAGTCAGGGCGTTCCTGTGTCACAGTCAGTGCGTTTATGTAGATGTTTATTTTCATTATTTAAGCAGAGTCACTGCTCTAGTTTGTTTTTCTTATTTCATAATAAACCAATTTGCTGCATTACCAGGAAGTATCCGTTTCTATCTCAAGAAACCACAGCTATACACGGACATCCTGGTCACAATAGTTACATAGTAATTGAGGTTGTAAAAATACTTTTAGTCAATCAAGTTCAACCTTCTTCTTTGATCTGCAATATGTGGATTAGTTGTTAATTGATCCAGAGGAAGCAAACAGTAAAAAACACAGTTATATATATATATATATATATATATATATATATATATATATATATATATATATATCCATATATCCATTCCTTTTTAAAGTTATCTACCAAATCCACTATTACCACCTCCTTGGTAGAGAATTCTACAGATTAACCACTCTTACTGTAAAGAACCCTTTTCTTTCTTTAAGGTGTAATCTTTTTATTTCTAACTTAAAAGGATGTCCTTTTGCCAGCTGAAATCCTCTTGGCACAAAATGCTCACTTGACAAAGCTTTCTATTGATCGTGGATATATTTATATAGGGTAGACATATCTCCACTTAGATGCCTTTTTTCTAGAGAAATACGTTTAATTTGGTTAGTCTTTCTTCATAACTTAGCCCCTCCATTCCCCTTATTACTTTTGCAGCCCTTTTTTGTACCTTTTCCAGCTCTAAAATGTCCTTTTTATGAAGTGGTGCCCAAAATTGTACTTAATATTCCTAGGGATTTGTATAGTGGACATAAGTATATTTTCTTCCCCTGCTTCTATACCCTTCTTAATACATGCTGATATTTGCATGCCTGTGCAGCTGCTGCTTGGCATTGAAAACTGTTACCTAGGTGTTTGTCCACAAGTGCTCCCAAATCCCTTTCAATATCAGATACCCCTAGATTTGCTCCATTAAGATTATAAATTGCACAGCTACTGTATTTTCCACTCCACAGATGTATAACTTTACATTTATTTGAATGAAATATCATCTGCCATTTAGAGGTCCATTCCTCTAATTTATGTAAATCCCTTTGGAGGGAAAGTACATCATTATCTGATTTAATTACCTTGCACAACTTTGTGTCATCACCAAAATGGACACAATACTTTCCAGTCCTACTACTAAGTCACTTCTAAGTCATAATAGTAGATGACTCAATCGCTACGGTAATCCATGTTTAAGATTCTGAATGACAAAAATCCTGATTTTACGTATTCACTTCATTGCCTCAGGTGCTGTCTTTGTATATCAGCTGTGTTTCTTAATAAATCAATTTTTATTCTAATTAATTTTAAAATTAGAAAAGTCTTGCACTTATTTTGAGTTACATTTTTAATTTAGAGTAAATGCCCATAGATGGTACACAAACCCATTTTGACTACATAAAGCTGTAAAACCCCAGGCTCTGGTCAGATCATTATTTGCCTTTGGCAAACCCAGATAAGCAGCAAAACGGCTGTCAGGCAATTTTCTTAACACTTTGTTGCTCTTGTTAGAGAAGCTAATATTTTAATATTTTAACTTTATTATTGGAGGTCCTCTTTTTATGTTACTATTGCTTCTCGTTTTCCAATATGTTATATCTCCATAATAAAATCAGTAATTTATAAGTTGTATACCTCCGGTTAAAGAATTTGTCTTGCATAATGTATATATTCTTTCTAGATTGTGCTAATATTTATGTGGCATATATTTACAACTTTGCTGTCATGTAATGAAATATTAAAAAAATCTCATGTATCAATAGTCTAGCATATCTGTTATTATTTTTAATTTGCTTGAGTGGTTTTAAGCCTGCTTTGGGGCATAAATGAGGATTGAGCTTCTAGTTCAGAAATTATCTCTTCTGGGATCACAGTGAGACAATTAGTTGTAAAAATAATGTATAATATATATTTTTCATAATTTCATAATTTTCATAATTGAAGAGTAAAGCAGCCGTGAATGTAATGTAATCTAGTAATTTAGTTTTAGCTCATGATGAATGCAGAAGGTGCTCATCACACCTCCCGAATGATGCGCGGGGGGGGGGGGGAGGCTCGCAATGAGCACCTTTGGTGCTCATTACAAGGCCCGCGATGATCGCCTCATTGTGAGGTCAAGACAAAGTAATACTTCCCTTTACAATGAATGTAATTGCTGCCCTTTATTTGGAAGGTGATAGAACTGTACATAGTGGATTTAAACTTCCAGTATTGTATTCAATAAATTGTTATGTGAAATCATGGCTAATGATTTTCCTTTTGGGGGGAAGATGATGTTGTCAGGTGGGGATTTTGGCCAAACATTAACTGTTGTTGTCCATGGAAAATGAACAGACAGTATGAAAACATGTATAAAGGCACGATTTACACATCTTAAAATAGAAAAAAAATATGAGATCAGAAGGCAAGCATGAATTCAATTCAGTTAATTAAAATTGGCAAAAGGCAAAACAGAGGTAATAAGCAGTTTACCTGAGGGTACTCTGTAAATTCCATCTGCAATGGTTTGTAAAGCTTCCATAATATCAGCTATATTAAGAAATGGAATCATTAGCAATGATTACTCAAAGATTGCATACTAAGTAATAATAACATCGTCAAAGAAGGATGCATTGCTTCTGAGTAATAACATTTTGGAATTAATAGATGGAACAAAAACTATTAGAGTGCAGGCTCTGTTCTTGCTGATGACAAACAGAGTAAGACAAACTTTGCAACTGAATTTACAGTGCCTTGCAAAAGCATTCACCCCCCTTGGCATTTTTCATGTTTTGTTGTCTCACAAACTGGAATTAACATGGATTGTCTGAGGATTTGCAACATTTAATTCACAGAATATGCCCATAGCTTTGAAGATGTTTTTTTTTCTTTTTTATTGTGAAGCGAATAACAAATGGCACAAAAAAAAGAGAAAAAAAGTCAATTTGCATAACTATTAACCCCTCTAAAGTCAATACTTTGTAGAGCCACCTTTTGCGGCAATCACAGGCTCCAAGTCGCTTTGGATAAGTCTCTATGAGCTTGCCACATCTTACCACTGGATTTTTGCCCATTCCTCCTTGCAAAACTGCAAAAAATGGTTTGCGCTTGTGAACAGTAGTGATGTCGCGAACATCAAATTTTCGGTTCGCGATCCGCGAACGCGAATTCCATCAAATGTTCGCGAACGGACGAACATCGGCGAACCGCCATAGACTTCAATGGGCAGGCGAATTTCAAAACCCAGAGGGACTCTTTCTGGCCACAATAGTGATGGGAAAGTTGTTTCAACGGGACTAACACCTGAACTATGGCATGCCGGAGGGGGATCCATGGCAAAACTCCCACGGAAAATTACATAGTTGATGCAGAGTCTGGTTTTAAGCCATAAAGGGCATAAATCTCCTAACATAAATTGTTTGGAATAACATGCTTTAAAACATCAGGTATGATGTTGTATCGATCAGGTAGTGTAAGGGTTACACCCGCTTCGCAGTAACAGACCAATCTCCCCGTTTAATGCACCGCAAACAACCGCAAACAGTCCCTTTGCACAACCGCAAACTCCGCATTTGCACAAGGTTGGATACCAAGCTAGCCATGTCTTGTTCCTTGTCCTCACTGATGTCACTGAATGTCTCTTCCTCCACCCAGCCACCAAGGGTCCTGGGACGCCTGCTGTGTTTGTTCTTCCACCTCCACAAAGCCACCTTCCTCCTCTGACTCCTCTTCTTCAGACTCCCAGAGTCTGGGGGCTTCCACTGCCCAGCATGGAAGATTATACACGGGTCAGAGTCTGGGGGCTTCCACTGCCCAGCATGGAAGATTATACACAGGTCAGAGTCTGGGGGCTTCCACTGCCCAGCATGGAATATTATACACAGGTCAGAGTCTGGGGGCTTCCACTGCCCAGCATGGAATATTATACACAGGTCAGAGTCTGGGGGCTTCCACTGCCCAGCATGGAATATTATACACAGGTCAGAGTCTGGGGGCTTCCACTGCCCAGCATGGAATATTATACACAGGTCAGAGTCTGGGGGCTTCCACTGCCCAACATGGAATATTATACACAGGTCAGAGTCTGGGGGCTTCCACTGCACAGCATGGAAGATTATATGCGTTGCCTCTGTCTGCGTTATTATAAGGTGTGTACTGTTAAGTAGTACTATTCCTATCGGTTTAATCCCTGTTACGTCCACTATTAGGGGACGTGTATGTAGCATGGATTTTTGGAACAGGGAGATGGAAAAAGATGCTTGGTTGGACCTCCTACTTCGAATTTGGGGCACTGCACGTGCAATCTAAGGTGCCACCAGATAGGAGAGGTGTATTAAGTTGTAATACTCATTCCCATCAGTTTAATACCTGTTACGTTACCTATCAGGGGACGTGTATATGGCATGGATTTTTGGAACAGGGAGATGGAAAAAGATGCTTGGGCGGACCTCCTACTTCGAATTTAGAGCACTGCACGTGCAATCTAAGGTGCCACCAGATAGGAGAGGTGTATTAAGTTGTGATACTCATTCCTATCAGTTTAATACCTGTTACGTTACCTATCAGGGGACGTGTATATGGCTTGGATTTTTGGAAGAGGGAGATGGAAATAGATGCTTGGCTGGACCTCCTACTTCAAATTTGGGGCACTGCACGTGCAATCTAAGGTGCCACCAGATAGAAGAGGTGTATTAGTTGTACTACTCATTCCTATCAGTTTAATACCTGTTACGTTACCTATCAGGGGACGTGTATATGGCATGGATTTTTGGAAGCGGGAGATGGAAAAAGATGCTTGGTCGGTCCTCCCACTTCAAATTTGGGGCACTGCGCGTGCAATCTAAGATGCCACCAGATATGAGTGTCACTGTGCACTGGCAAAAGTTGGCAGAGTAGATGCAATAGGCTTCACACACACGCCTGTAGGCAGGCAATTGCTATTCAATCTATTACAGACAAAAAAGTGTGGTTTTATTTCATTGAGCACAATATAACCTTTGAGCCTGACACAGGCAGGCAACTGAAATTAGATTACAGGAAAAAAATGTTTGTTTTCAATGTATGGTACACCACCAGGTATGAGTAGTGAAAATAAGCACAATATAAGCTGTTAGGTGTTAGCCTGTCACACACACACGCTGGCAGGCAGGCATATGCAATTGGATTACACAGAAAAAAATTATAAAATAAAATAAATGATGTTCTACCCCTAAAAAGGGCTTTTTGGGTTGCTGTCCTTGCAGCAAATATATGATGAGTCCTTCGGGTCTGTAATGGAAGCTAAATACACAGCCTGGCTATCTATTTCCCTATTAAATCTCCAGCAGCTACACTATCTGTCCTCTCCGACGAATGCAGCTTCAGAATGATTCTAAAATGTATGCTGTCCTTCCGATGGAAGGCCCTGGAAGGGAGTGTATGCTGCTGATTGGCTGAAATGTGTCTGCTGACTGTGAGGTGCAGGGTCAAAGTTTCCTCAATGATAAAGAATAGGGGGCGGACCGAAAAGCGCATATGTTCGCCGTTCGTTGCGAATGCGAACAAGCGAAAATCGCCGCGAATAGTTCTCCGGCGAATAGTTCTCCGTGAACTGTTCGGGACATCACTAGTGAACAGCAATCTTTCAGTCTAGACATAGATTTTCCGTTGAATTGAGGTCTGGGCTTTGACTAGGCCATTCCAACACATTTACATGTTCCCCCTTGAACCACTCAAGGGTTGCTTTAGCAGTCTGTTTGGGGTCATTGTCCTGCTGGAAGGTGAACCTCCATCCTAGCCTCAAATAATGCACTGATTGGTACAGGTTTTGCTCAAGAATATCCCTGTATTTAGCACCATCCATCTTTCCCTCAACACTGACTAGTTTCCCAGTCCCGGCTGCTGAAAAAGTCCCGGCTTATGGGGTCCTGATTGACCCCATGAGTGACAGGGTTAATTAAGGGCTTATGAGGGTCTGTATTGACCCTCATGAGTGACAGGGTTAATTAAGGGCTTATCGGGGGTCTGTCCTTGACCCCGTGAGTATCTTTTTTAATTAAAGGCTTATGGGGTCTGTAGTGACCCCCATGAGCTACAGGGTTAATTAATGGGTTATGAGGGACCCTCATGAGTGACAGGGTTAATTCAGGGGTTATGGGGATCCTGACAGGGTTCATTAATGGATTATGGGGGTCTGTATTGACCCCCAGGAGTGAGATGGTTATTTAGGGGCTCATGGGGCTCTGTATGGAGCCCCATGAGTGATTGTTATTTTTTGTGTGTCCTTTAAGGATCTTTACGGTCCTTAAGGACACGCAAGTTGGGAAATTAAATTTTTTATTTAAGCGGGGGACTCCCACTGTGAGGGTTAATGTAGGGTTAATGTGGGGACCCTCCAGGGGTCACAATGGGGACCCCCAGAACTGGGGGTTAATGTTAGGTGCCGGTGGGGATACTTGCAGTCCCCCGCTGCCGACCTTAATGTTTGTGTGGCGCGGGCCCTTTAAGGAGCCGCAGCATTGAATTTAAAGATTTTAAATGCAGAGGGGGACACAATCGTGACCCCCACTGCAAGGGTCAATGTGGGGAAATTGCGGGTTCCCCCATGGAGACCCCCAGCATGGGTTTAATGTAGGCACACTTCTGGGGTCTGTTTAGCAGTGTATTTCTTGGTCCTGGGTCGTGGAGCCTCGTTTTCATTTTTTTCGTCCAACATTTTTTTTTCTCGCTTAGGCAATTTTTGATTGCCAAAACTGGGGAACCTTATTTGTAGAGGTCCTGTCTGTCCCCCGTGCTGTGAGTGTTTTGGTGTTTAGTGGCTTGCGGGGTTACGTGTTTGTTTTACGGGTCGTAATTTTGGGTCGCAGGGTAATGTTTTTTTTCCAAGTGTCGCCAGTCATAATTGTAGGTCGCACGCAATGAGGGCCAGAAGGGGAAGAGAGACGCAGGGGCAGAGAGATGCAGGGGCAGAGAGACGCAGGGGAAGAGAGACGCAGGGGAAGGACAGGAAAAGGGGAAGAGGGACACAGGGGAAGGAGCAGAGTAGGGGAAGAGAGACACAGGGGAAGGATAGGAGGGGAAGAGGTTGTTTTGAGGTCGTAGGGATGAACGCCTGTGGTGCTCATCTCCACCAGCGCAAGGAGTACCTTGTTTAAGGACTCAACATGTCTAAAACTGAACTCCTAATCTTCCTTCCCACTCCCACAGCGTCAATTCCTAACATCTCTCTCAACAACATCATCACCCCCTCCTCCCCAGCCCATTATCTTGGAGTTCTACTGGACCCCACTCTTTCTTTCATCCCTCATATACAATCACTAACTAAATCTTGTCTTCTCCATCTAAAAAACTTTTTCCAGAATTCGTCACTATCTTACACAAGCAACAACTAAAATCCTAATACACTCTCTCATCATCTCTTGACTAGACTACTGCAACTCACTTCTTGTTGGCCTACCCGCCACCCGACTATCTCCACTTCAATCAATTATGAATGCCTCTGCTAAACTCATCTTCTGTACACAACATTTAGTGTCGGCATCACCTCTCTGTCAATCACTCCACTAACTTTCAGTAGCATCAAGAATAAAATTTAAAAATCATGACCCTATCTTACAAAGCCCTCAACAATAATGCTCCCCCATACATCTCTGCTCTCATCTCCAAATACTCCCCCACCCACCCTCTTCATTCTGCTAATGACCTTCTTCTTTCTACAACTCTGTGAAGTCTTTGCCTCGCTCCACCAGATTATCCTTTTGCCTCAACACATTTAAAACCTCACTTAAAATGTATCTCTTTAAAGAAGCGCATCACCTTCCTCCCTAACGCGCTTTTCACCTCTCTCACCCTCTTTTACCACTCACTATACCTTAGATTGTAAGTCTGCAAGTTTCTATCCTAAGTAGTATGTACCGTGGACATTGGATTCTTAGCTGGATTGGATTGAAAGAAAGGGACCTCCTTGCGTTACTATTTGTTCATTTGTATGTATCTTTGTCTGAACTTAACTTATGTACAGCACTACAGAATATGTTGACGCGTTATAAATTAACTATAATAATAAAAAAAAATAATTGGAGAAAGGCTCCTACTTTGGCCTTTGATCCAGCAAGAGTTACAGATGGAGGCGGATTATAAGAAATTATTAGATGAAGCATCCCTAGAGGGGTTTTGGCCACCTAGTTGGGAGGAGTCCTGTGAGTCAGGCATGGAGGAGTGTCACCTTCCAGAGACAAAGGCTGGGTCAGAAGAGAAAAGTATGGACTGTTGGCTGAATTCTTATCACATGGATTTAAAAAAAACAAGGAATCATTCATGTTGACTGGAAAGAGGAAGAACTGGTACCTAGCTTTAAGGGCCTGACCACAGCAAAGCAAGGCCCAGGGAAAGACCGGGGGGAAAGCTACCTTGTTCCTAGAGTCAGGGAAGAACCGAATGAGTACTGGGCCCTACCAATGGACTGTAAGCTTAGTGGGGAGGTTCATTTGACAACCATTGTCCAGGAGCCAGCCACAGACCCTGAAGGAGAAACAGCAAGCAGCCATGCTCTTCAGCCTGCACAAAAGACTTTAGCAGCTACTGAAAAGCTGCCTGTATTCACATGCCAGGCAGTATCAGATAGAGAGAGCCAGGAGATTCTGCCCACAGATCCAGGGACTAAAGATCCAGAGGGAGATGAGAGCTGTACCAAGTTTCACAGAAAGGAAGCTGGTAGATAGTGAGCTCAGTGCAGCCCCAAAGACTGGATTCCCCAGATAAGGCCATCAGGAGGAGTACAGACTGGCAGATGCGGCAGGTACAGTCCTCAGTGGAACTATTGTTTTATTGGGTGCCCCGGAAGAATGTTTTCCCTAAAGGAGGAGGGGAAGTGGAGAGGGGCCCTGGCTGTTGAGGGGTGGGATGGTGATAATTCCGTATAAACAGTCACTTGAACTGGTTGTCCCACTTAAATTGGGTAAGCCAGAAGGCCCAACAGATCACACAGGACTCCAACACTGGACAAGGGAAGAGCAGACATAGGGAGGGGAAGAATATTGGCCATTTGTGGTCCCTTAGGCCTATGGACTGTTGTAAATACCACCAGTCAGCTATTTGTACTGGCTTGGCCAAGTAGGGTGAGGCCCCAGGATTACCCCAGATTTGTTCACCACTGGATATGCCAGTTTTCCTGGATTTCCACAAAGGATACTCCAGGGTGAGGTTTGTCACCTGGCCTCCCTGCATTGACTATACTGTAGCGGCCCAAAGACACTGTTTGTGTGCCTCTATCACTGGAAAGTAGGGGCCACTGGTCGGGATCATTGGCAAGGGGGAAGTGGGGATCTTCTGTTTTACCTAGGATACCTGGTACCATCCCAGAATAAGCAGATCAGGAGGTCTCCCTTGCCTGGAAGGAGAGTGTTTTGCTGGGGAAGGACCCTTCCAAGTTTTTACTGGACCTACTAGCCTGGATGTGCTGTTTCCCCTGTACTGCCTTGAAGGGTCATCCAGAACAGTGGTCTTATATGTGTCCCAAGGGGCTTGGGAAGGTCACTACACCATTGGGAAGGAGGGAGAATTCACCCTGGACAGGAGGCGGGGTGCCAAGAGAGCCACCAAGTTTATAACTTGGATTGATTTTTACTAGGGTATTGGAGAGGTGGAGTTTCCAGGCAAGCCCTCAGTGCAACCCCAGGATTGAGACACAGAGAGGAGGGACGGTAGGACCATGGATGCTTCCTGAACTCCCTAGACTTACCACTACCAGCTGGGACTGGATTCTTGGACCCTGGAGATTATTGGGACTGTACCATGGCTTAGACCTCAGAGAACAAGTAGCAGACACGTAGCTGGAAAGATATCGGCCAGATAGCTTCCCAGTCTCCACTAGAAATCAGGGAGGGGAATTGTGATGCCCAGGGCCTAACTGGACTGTTTTACCCTACGACCTGGGCCTAACTGGCCAGTGTTACCCTTTTTTTATTATTATTGTTATGTATTTCTTAGTGCTTATATTTAAAATATAATTATACTGTTATACTCTATGTATCTTGGTTTATGCTCTGCATAACATATTAGCTATTATGCAGGCTATTGCATCAGCCAACACCTAAGACCATAGTCTAATAGTAAGCAGGAGCATCCTATTATGTACAGAGTTGTTATCTGGTGAAGACTCCACCGGCCTCAAAGGGGCCTTGAGCAGATAAGCAGAGAGTCTGAGTGGTTAGAACAATTGTTTAAAGTTCATATAATTACCAGGATGAGATCTGATCTCATGAGAGGTACAGGTTTTTCCCAATAATCAGGGGGCAGCCTATTATTTTTGGATGGAGCTTACTGATTGACCAGCCTATGTGCCAGAAAATTTCATAAAATGTTGCAATTAATAAAGGTATGACAGATGTGTCAGGACTTACATAAAACAATGTGTAAGTGTCATTCTGTGCATTAATCCTAATTCTAAGGGATTATATGGTGTTCCTGATATCCTAGTCTGTGGAAGCAATCTCCTGTGTGTGGTTCCTGTGTATGGTCCATCTTCTGCTATCAGAGGTGTACAAGGACCGCACAATTCTGCTGGATAAGTTTGAACTAGGTTCTTACCAAGTCCAATTGAAGCAGCAGATTGTGACAGATCTCTTGAATGACAAGTGGATATTCTTTTACAGAGTAATTCCTTAAAAAAATGTATTGCTGTAGTAAAATCCACAAGGGAAAAACAGACACACTCACTCCAGATGCAACACAAACGAGGGATTTTAAGCCAGTATTTGCTGGAAGACTAATTGTGGCGTTTGGAGTAATCTGCTCTGTATTCTATAAGCTCGGATGTTTTCAAGCTCAGCATACCGGAGTGTAACAACCATTCTCATAGGTTAATCCTTCCCTGGTACTAAACAAGGAGCTACAAAAGGATGATATTGTTGTTGGTGTCACTTTTAATGTCAATACCTTAAATCCCCAAAATCCATTTTGATACATAAAGTTATTAGGATTTCAATGAATTTAGAGAGGCTTTGGCTTGTGAAATAATCTTTCAGTCTTTTAGAAAAACCTTACAGAAGGCTAATATTTGAGCCTTGTTTATTGACATGATCTCTACAGCCAGCATACAATAGAAGAAGGTATTTTACAGGACCCTGCTACATTTTTATTAGGACATGTTTGAACAAAGGTCCTGATATATCAAACCCCCTTCACTCAGAAAAAGGATACCAAGAACAGAGCATTATCTAAGAGTAGAAGGATTAAGTATGAGCCCATTGAGCAGTTAACAGAAAACATTGAGGTTTGCAGCTCATTTTGGATTAGACACTTATTTAAAAACCTTAACATCTATGAAGGTCTCCTCAATAGTATTGTAAAATGTGAATCTTGGATTTCCAATGAGGTACAGTATATGCAGTACAGACTGTGCACACCAGTGCCTAAGAGCTTCATGTAAATCAGGTGCTCTAAGTTAGGGGAATGCAGTAAAAAGTCTGTGTTCAAATTATTTACTCCCCCAAATTACAGCAGTCAGCTCAGTCCATAAATTGAGCTCAGATTTCTGTGCAGAGTATAGCTAAACCAAGCTTTACGGATGAAACAGCTCTACAGTAGGAGCCAATAGGAAATGTGAATGTCTTAAATCTTATAATGAGGAACAACTGTCCATAACTAGCTACAGCTAGAAAATAGATATATATATATAAAATAATTGTTTTCCTTTATTAATATATTTTGATATTAAATAGATGTGACAATTGTATTTATAGGTTTAATAAATACAATTTGTTTATTTTGTGTTAAAATATTACAGATTTATAGACAATGCATTAGAGTGTTTGTTCCTGGGCATAAAGGTTTTTTTGATGTGTATTAACCCCTTGAGTACTGGATTGTTTGCTACCCTGGATTTAATATCATAAAACATTCTAAACACCAACATATCATATTTTTTAATTACACATATGTTAGTATCGAATTGTTAAGTGTCAAATAATGTTAAAATATCAGCATTTTGTAGTGCTTTTTTCTATTATACTGTAAATCAATTTTTTTTAAATAATGGCAGTGCTGTGATTTGCTAGTGATCCCTAAAATCTTATTAGCATAGGGTTTGGGTGTCAAAGTGTCAGGGAGTAATTCATAATTTCTCTCTCAATGGGTATTGATGTCTTTTTTTTTGTTTTTTTCTGTGTTGTAAAGTTCACTCGTAGCAGTGACCCGAGGTTGTTTGCACGCAATGTTTTAGGGGAGGAGGATTAGCATAGCTAGATAGGGTTTACTCTGCAGTTAGGGCACTCACAATTGCTTTTTCAGGGGATTAGCATAGGGCCGTAAGTATCTAACTATCACCTCATAGTGACTCTTGGGAATTTAGCCATTTGCAGCTTGCAGCAAAAGATGCAATGTGTGTGCACCCATATTTGCTGCAGTAAATACTAGAGTTAAAAAAAAAAAAAAATATATATATATATATATATATATATATATATATATAGAACAATTAGATCCAGCTTGAATAACACAACATTCAGCAAGAAAAAAGTGCAACATGTAGAGCTTTAACCAGATATTACTAACCTAGATGGAAATTCAAAATATATTATACCTAGCTAGACACATTACTAAATTCAAACAGGCAGAAACAGATTATGTCCATATTAAAGAAACACTGGACAATTATTTTCCTTGACAATAATGTTGGTGGTATAATAAGAAAACTACATATACGGTATAATAAGACATCAAGAGATTATGAGGTCATGAAATTAACAGCTAAGGAGGAAACAACCGAGTTATCTGGTTAGCCCTCTATATAAACAAAATTACTACATTTATAAAAAAAAAATTTTTTTAATGTAAGTATTTTTTCATGATAGGGCCAAAATGTTTAAGCTGTAACCCCATGATAAAACTGTAGCTCAAGGAAATATGTGGTTGAGTTTCATGTGTTCTTGACAACTATTATTATTATTATTATTATTATTATTATTATTATTATTATCATTATTAATATTATTATTACTACTAGTACATTATAGCAGAGAATTTAAAATAAAATGACAACACTATAAGGTCCCAGATATTAAGGGACAATGCAAAGCAATTAGACAATATCCAGTCCAGTGCAAAATAGCTTAATACCCTTTTCAAAAGAGCTTACAATCTAGAGGGCATGATTATTATTTACAACTGATTTATAATTAATTTAGGTTACCATTAAATATAATAGATTATGTAGCGACTATGTCACAAACAGTCTGTAAAATAAGCATGTGTGTATTAAAGGGATCCCAAAGTCACCATATGTGCTCTGCACCCTGAGATAGAGGGTGGAAAAGCATATGCAAAAAGTGCTTTCCTTCATAAAATTGCTATTAACACCTACATGCCTGCTTAAAGTTAATGGTTTGAAGCTGTGTCTAATAACAATAATAATAATAATAATAATAATAATAATATTAATGATGATAATAATAAAGTACCATCATCTTCTGTAGCTCTTGCACAGTGCATGCCTCAATTTTGAATTCACTTTTCTCCAAAAATACAAATCTTTAAAGGTTCTCTAAAAATACTCACTGATATCTTACTAACACATCCCATATGAGACAATCTACCCTTCCCTTATACACACATCTGATGCACTTGATATCATCCCAGAATTATCACCTACCTCATTACTACTTCCCTGTCCATTATACAACTTACAAGTTCTGTATCACCTAATATCTTTTGGTCCAGGCACCATCTTGTTGCAACTCAGATCCCACCCACATACGCCCATCTGTACACATGTCTCCCACTGCTCTGAGCTGATGATGTTTCCTCACTGTAGATTGTACCCTCACATTATATCATATTGGTTGGCTGACCTCTACATATAATTGTAACTGCCTCCACTCAGTGTTGATATCATTTGTGTGTTTGCGCGATTATTATTACTAATTGATTGTAACATGCAATTTACATTTTTATGGGATTTCATGTGATTAGAAAAAGTACATATTCTTCTGAATATTTGGAGAGTTTAAATTCATTTTCAGTTATATTTTTAGATATCATTTATAACTTTTTCGATCTCTAAATGTATCTAGTCTGAAAAGTTATCCCCCTTAGTCACCAATTAGGGTATGTAATTTCCACTCTTCTTTTGTGTGAATGCGGTATATTTTATCATCGTATGCAGATTTGTCACACCCTGTGATATTAACCTTTTGTTACCTGGAGGATACAGAAAGTGTGATTGTTTAACCTGTTTACTGACTGACTGCCCTAGGAGAGAGATTTACATCCATTACTAACAGGTGACACAGAATTAAATACATACAGCCTTATTAAATTGTGATTTGGCCAATTGAATAGGGCTCTATATAAGCACAGAGCATATATTTGTTTACAGAAGTTTTTAGTTAGTGAAGACCTTGCTTTTGGATGGAAGTTCACTAACTAAAAACTTCTGCAAAAAAATATGCTATGTGCTTATATAGAGCCCTATTCAATTGGCTGAATCGTAATTTAATAAGTCTGCTAATTCCCAGAGCTCCCGTCCTTGCATTTAGACACCAAAAGTGACCAAACGCTTCAGCAAAAATGGAGTAAACTGAACTCAACTTTTTATAAGAACCCCAATAAACTCTATCAGTGAATCTGTAAGGAGGACAGAACGTGCACAACAATAAGATCTATAACACTAGACATATCCATAATCTTCCTCCAATGCACGTTATATGATAGAATACAGTGACCCTGAAATGGGCCATTACATCGGAGGAATCTGCACAAACATTGTATCAAACACAACCGTATTTGGACACAGTCTACCCAGAAAGATCGTCCTATTCAAAACCTTAAAATCAAGACCATCACAAGAAAAAACAAAAACAGCCAGGTTGATAAAAATATTATTATTATTATTATTATTATTATTATTATTATTATTGTGATGCACATGGACATGGTTATATTTATATAATGTAAACATTACATAGATTGTCTTCTTTTACCTTATCCCATATTTTTTACATTATTGCATTTTTGTACATTTTTTTTATTGTTCTAATGCCCTATTTTATTTAATCTCATCTGGTTTTAGATGTTATTAGCAACATCTAATGAGCATTGCTTTAAAACTGAAAACATCTCTTGAAAGGTTTTTAATATAAATAAATATTTGTACAATAAGAATGGTATCAATGTATTACAATACTCATGACATTCATTAGCAGACACATTGTGTTTACTCTTTTTTTTATATTCGTTAATAAATTTAAATACATAACATTTTTTTTTATATTAAATAGAGTAGGAAAAATTACAGATATTTTAAATGGAAATCTGGAACATGTAATATCTTACTCAGCGAATATTATAGTAACAAATCTTCAACTACAAGAAATGCCTGTTTGACACATTTCTAGTGTCTCAGTATATCCATGTGAGAGTGTGTCTGATACATCTCTCCTGTCTCAGTACATTCATGTGAGAGTGTGTCTGATACATCTCTCCTGTCTCAGTACATTCATGTGAGAGTGTGTCTGATACATCTCTCCTGTCTCAGTACATACATGTGAGAGTGTGTCTGATACATCTCTCTGGTCTCAGTATATAAATGTGAGAGTGTGTCTGATACATCTCTCCTGTCTCAGTACATACACGTGAGAGTGTGTCTGATACATCTCTCCTGTCTCAGAACATACATGTGAGAGTGTGTCTGATACATCCCTCCGGTCTCAGTACATACATGTGAGAGTGTGTCTGATACATCTCTCCTGTCTCAGTACATTCATGTGAGAGTGTGTCTGATATATCTCGCCTGTCTCAGTACATCCATGTGAGAGTGTGTCTGATACATCTCTCCTGTCTCAGTACATTCATTTGAGAGTGTGTCTGATACATCTCCCTGGTCTCAGTATATTCATTTGAGAGTGTGTCTGATACATCTCTAGTGTCAGTACATACACGTGAGAGTGTGTCTGATACATCTCTCCTGTCTCAGTACATACATGTGAGAGTGTGTCTGATACATCTCGCCTGTCTCAGTACATCCATGTGAGAGTGTGTCTGATACATCTCGCCTGTCTCAATACATTCATGCGAGAGTGTGTCTGATACATCTCTCCTGTCTCAGTACATCCATGTGAGAGTGTGTCTGATACATCTCTCCTGTCTCAGTACATTCATGTGAGAGCGTGTCTGATACATCTCCCCTGTCTCAGTACATCCATGTGAGAGTGTGTCTGATACATCTCTCCTGTCTCAGTACATTCATGTGAGAGCGTGTTTGATACATCTCTCCTGTCTCAGTACATCCATGTGAGAGTGTGTCTGATACATCTCTCCTGTCTCAGTACATCCATGTGAGAGTGTGTCTGATACATCTCTCCTGTCTCAGAACATACATGTGAGAGTGTGTCTGATACATCCCTCCTGTCTCAGTACATACATGTGAGAGTGTGTCTGATACATCTCTCCTGTCTCAGTACATTCATGTGAGAGTGTGTCTGATACATTTCTCCTGTCTCAGTACATTAATTTGAGAGAGTGTCTGATACATCTCTCATGTCTAAGTACATCCATGTGAGAGAGTGTCTGATACATCTCTCTCGTCTCAGTACATCCATGTGAGAGTGTGTCTGATACATGTCTCTCGTCTCAGTACATACATGTGAGAGTGTGTCTGATACATCTCTCCTGTCTCAGTACATTCATGTGAGAGTGTGTCTGATACTTCTCTCTTGTCTCAGTACATCCATGTGAGAGTGTGTCTGATACATGTCTCTCGTCTCAGTACATTCATGTGAGAGTGTGTCTGATGCATCTCTCCTGTCTCAGTACATTCATGTGAGAGTGTGTCTGATACATGTCTCTCGTCTCAGTACATACATGTGAGAGTGTGTCTGATACATCTCTCCTGTCCCAGTACATCATTGTGAGAGTGTGTCTGATACATGTCTCTCGTCTCAGTACATTCATGCGAGAGTGTGTCTGATACATCTCTCCTGTCTCAGTACATTCATGTGAGAGTGTGTCTGATACATCTGTCCTGTCTCAGTACATCCATGTGAGAGTGTGTCTGATCAATCTCTCCTGTCTCAGTACCTCCATGTGAGAGTGTGTCTGATACATCTCTCCGGTCTCAGTATATCCATGTGAGATTGTGTCTGATATATCTTTCCTGTCTCAGTACCTCCATGTGAGAGTGTGTCTGATCTCAGTAGTCTTATTACATTTCTTGCAGTGTAGATATGAACTCCCCCAGTATGCCTATTTTCATCTTTCTCCTTTCAGTATAACATCTACTAAACAGCGTCCTCTCAGTGTGTTTCTTCCTACCATGTAATCTGGTTAAATATTACTTAGAATAGAAGAAAAAACTTACAAAAAACAAATGGGGTCTATGGTTGTAAATTGCACATATCCGGTATTGACAGACAGCACTCCTCCAATTATAATATCTCCATCTTTTTTATATTCAAATTCCTCTGCACATCTCACAGTACTCAGATTACAAGATGCCGGCAGAGAATGACGAATATCTGATGAGCAAGGGATCAATAACAGGACAAGCAGACCGAATATAATCAGAAATGATGTGTCATTATAAGAAATAAAATCCATTTCTCTCAGAACATTGAAAGTAGAATATAATATATTTCTCATAAATATAACATGCCTCTGTGCGACATGCACAATGACAGCCTTATATCTCTAGATGTGTTTATATAAATAGGTACCAGTGAGCGCACATATATAGAGAGAGGTAGAAACTATTTTATCTCCCTGTGCCCCTTTGCGTGCCTTTTCTATTTTCTGATGCTTGCATCTATTGCACTATTAATATTATAACATAATTACACACATTGTTTTAGTCTAGCATAAAGCATACACTAAATGTATCACTAAAAGAATTGTAGTATTGCAAAGTTTAATATTTTGAAGAATAAATCAAGAAACACAATTTTATTGTTAAATAAATTATTAGTAATGTATTAATTGAAAAATATTGTGTAATATTACAGAGGAGCTTACATTAAAAGCTAAAGCAAATATAACTAAGACATACAAAGTTATGAATGGCCTGTATACCTCTCCAGGCCTCCTGCAGTTGGTAAGAGGGCCACGTGACCTGGCAGGCCAGGGAGCATGGGAAGGGGGGTGTCTAGCTGGGGAGTGGAGCCACTAACAGGCATCTTCATCTCTCCTGTCATAGGTCTAGCCCCTTACCTCTGTCCATGTAGTCCTGATTAGACCCTTGATGCTGTGGAGGTGGAGGTCTTGATGCGGATGCTCGGGCGGCGCCAGCATTCTCGGAAGTGAAGATGCGGCTGGGGGTGCAAAGATGTTCCTCAATGGTCCTCCGGACTTGGGAGCATGACACAGGGTCCTCAGGCAATGCCGCGAGTCCTGGAGGGTCAATGAAAACACAGTTCTCCCCAAGAGACGGCATGACAGTGCATAGACAGCACTGACAGCCACAGGGAGAACACGCAGGAAAGAATGTGTCCATCAGTGAAGAAAGTAAGGCTGGGACAATCTGAGTGTAAAGCATGATGGTGGGGTGGCACAGGGGTGGTGGAGAGTGGGATTCAGAGCTGCAAGGCCTAGAGACTTGCTTTAGTTTGTCTGCTGGGCAGGAGCATTGGCCCTGAAGCCACTTGCTCCGTCCTGGGGTCTTGGCTGGCATCCAAGCCATTGTGTGGATGCTGTAGAGGGCCTGGGCCCAACCCTGCCCCATAGCCTTTAGTACCCTATTCCCTGTGGCCTGGTTGCATCCTGGCTGGCGCAGGAAGGCTGGTGGGGAATAGGATCTAAGCTTCCCTGGATGGGCGCCGGAGGAAGCGCAGCACCATCTGGTGGTGCTGGGGAGTCCCGGGGATCTGGGGGAGTTGTAGTTCAATTGTGCGGGCATGCCACATAGTGCTTCCTGCAGGGAGGCAAAGGAAGAATCCTGAATGGTGGTGATAAGAGGCACAAGTGACGGTCACCTTGCATGATCCCCTTGCCTTGCTACTCCGCTGGTTGTTCATTGGCACCACACATGGGGTCTTGGCCTGCATGTAGGCTGTCAAGTGGATGCAGATTGGGTTCTGGCCTTTATTACCCTGTTGCCCGTGGCCTGGTTGCATCCTGGCTGACACGAGAAGGCTGTCAGAGATCGGAGCCAGGCATCAGACTGGCAGCTGCCCAGGGACATGCCGGCCAAGAAGTCGATGCTGTTGGGGGGTCGTTCTGGAGAGGCAACATCCCTTGATGGTCCCAGTACAGCCTGATAAGGAGGCCTGGGGATCATGGGAGTGTGGACCGTTTCCTGCAGGAACAGAATCCTCACATGGAGTGGAGGTCGGTGACCGGTGGCAGGCTGGAGTCCAGCTGGAGTGTTGGGGCTGGTCCTTAGCTGCGGCACCCCAGCGTGCAATGAGGCATCCGGTCGGGGGCAGGGGAGCCAGCGTACCCTTCTTCCCCCCCTCCTGTGGACAGAGTTCATTGTGTGCCACACAGTTTTCTTCCTCTCCCGGCATCCATCGGGGTAAGGTGTGTGCGCGCGGGAGGCCTTGGTTTTTCCTGTCGGGTACGTTGTGGACTGGGGCACACCTAGGGTGCCCTGGAGTGGTGGTGCATAATAGGGCAGTCGTCGCTGGGTAATGTGCAATAGTTCTACTTATTGTTAAGCTCAAGGACATAGGCCTGGGATTTAGGCCTCTCTCCCTTGGTCCAATTGAGTGACAGGCGGTGTGGGAGCGGCGATGAGAGTCAGCTGTGCTAAGTGACCGGGGTATCTAACCTCTGTTACAGGGGTAAGCCAGGTCATTATTATATCTCTGGGGCATACATCCTTTAATCTATTAGAGACATTGGCCATGGTTAATGGGTCAGTCAGCTAGTAAGCTTGATGCAGCGGTCGTGGATAGGTTTCCCAGTTGGGGTATAATCCAACCTTGGCTTGAGGAAAAGCTGTGTAATACAGCAGGCATAGGCTTAAAGGAAGCCACTTTTAAACCTGGCCTAAGGTTGGAAGAGAGCATTTGTGGGCACGTTGTCCCTTCATGAACTGCACATGAGCCCCAAAAATATTGAGACTGGAAGTACAGCGGGAGACCCGCAATGGCTTCAGGTTTGACAATTGACTGATTTACGGTGCTTTCAATTACAACTGGCCGGGAGTTATGAGCTCAAGTAAAAAACCTGTAGCTCTGGTGGGTCTGCACCGGTTTCCAAGTCTACTGTCCTAAGTAGAGGGTGATGCTGGACCTGCCTCAGACATAATGCAATATCAAGATGCAAGAGATGCGATAGGCAATTCATTTTTCTCTTTGAATAGAAATATAGTAGGGTGTTTTCATTCAGTGCAGTACAACTGATGGGGGAGCGTTGATGGGGTTTATGCAATGGAATCTGGTGTTTAGGGCAGTGGGTTTGATCACCAACCTGCCTTCCTAGTACATATGTCCAACTCATTTTTTGTACCTTGCGGGTCCGAGTGTTCGGTTGTATGCTTTCGGGCATCCCCATGCCAGTTCGTACACGGTTTTGGTAACATAATTGGTTTATGATTAACGTTAGCTAGGGTGTACCTTCAACAAAGTCACTACATCTAGTCAGCGGGTGCCATCCCATGGGCTGAGTCCTGGGCCGTTTGGCATTAGGAGTAAAAGAGGGTCAATGCCTTTCCATAGTACATTTCTGGGCTCATCAGTGTCACGTGTTATTAGTATTATGGATGGTCACTGACAGTTGTTCGAAAATAGTTAAAAGTTGTTAAAAAGGGGTCACTAACCCCCTTCTAGGTTGGGTACCGGTGCACGTTTCGGTTTTCATGGTCGGTTCCACTTTTCATTGGGATCGCCTTGGACCCTGATCCAGAGGGTTCGGCTGAGTGTTACCCTATCTTGGGTTTTTCTCCCGGGTAGGTTGTATAATACTCGGATCACCACTTTGGGGTGGGTAGGCAGAGGGGGAGGTCAATTTCCTCTCCACTTCTTGGTATTCCAGTGTTTTGAGTAATGGAGGTGCGACAGAAGGGTTTTGTTTGTCTTATGCTAGATCGTTTACTCCTTCAGGCTGCGGTGATCGGGTGACCATGTGACTGAGGCGGTCCAAAGGGGAACCAGTTGGAAAAGGGAGGTAGTTAAATTGTCCGAGGTACACTGATCAATCTCCTTTGTGGTAATACAGTTTTTGGTGACTTGGTTCATGCGGTTCCTTATGGGAAAAAGGTGGTTCCCTAGGAGCACTCTTCTGCAACTTGGTGACGTGCAGTCAGAACTAGGTCTATTCCATGTCAGAACTTGGTACCCACCGTGCATGAACAGACTCCGTAACAGTCTGACGGGCTGGTTTAGCCCCATGGTTTGGAGAAGGGCAGGTCGCAGCTGTGATGGTGGACCAAGTAGGTGCTTCACCTCAGCTGCCGATCCAGAGCCACAGCTGGGATGTGTGGCCTAGGTCAGATGGCAGTACGGTCTGTTTGTTATGTAAATGGGTATTGTCATCAATTGGAGAGCAGGTGGCGAATTGCACTAGTTGATGCCTACCTTGGTATTGGTCAGAGGGATTGTAACATCCCTGGTAATACACTCGCGAAACAGCAGGTTCTATAAAGGGATAGAAAGGATTATGCATGGTAACAGCTGCCACATCAGTTAGCTTGCAGGATTGGTTTGTGAAGGGCCATCTTGTGCATGTATGAGGAGAAATAATTCAAGTTTAGTTTGTCTGGAAATAGTTTTCAGGAGCAGTGGTAGTTTAGGGGCTCCCAGGTTAGTCATTCATGATAATAGCCAGTTTTAAGGACATGTGTAGGTAGGAGCTCTTAGCGTAGGGACTTGGTGGCATGGCCTTGGAATTTTTTCATGGTCTAATGCTGCAAAGGTATTCTGCAGCATTTTTAGTGGTGTGGGTGGTGAGGGGAGTCACTGGGACAGTGGTAAAGTTGGGAGATCCTACCCTATGGTATCATGGTAGGCCCTGCACAAGGGTTCAGGGCATAGAGTGAACTGTCTTGGGTCAGTCTCCTCCCTTCTTGCTTATGTTTACTTTATTATTGGTATTGTTATTATGTGAATTTGTGTTTACCAATAAATGCTGTGGCCAGTATGTTATCCCAACAAGTGTTTTGTGTCTATTATTATATTAAGGGGTTAGTTATGACCAAAGCATTATTGGACATGCCCACTGGGCCTTGCTTAGGTCATGAGTCTTCCTTCTAGCTCTAAATAAAAGCCCTGTTATCACTCTTACATGTGTCTGTTATGAAGCACATCAAATATGTAATTATGCCTCACACATACATAGGATTATTTTTAAATTCACTTGGTATGACTTCCTAGTCTACCTAATCCAGTGACATATATTATGTAATATAAAAAAATGTGCAATCCTGCAAGTTATAGGCATTAGGGCACATAATGGATGCCTACTGCCCAGCATCACATGTGCAAACAAGTGCCAGAATTTCTAAGCTTTATTAAAGCTAACCCTTTGTGAGGAATTGACTCTGCTAGGTTTTGAACCCTGGTCCCCAGGCTGCTGAACCTCTTCCCTACCATTGCGCCAGCCAGCCTTTGTGAATTTTCTTGAGATCTGATAAACCTTGACTCTGCTAGCAATAGCATCAGTGACTAGTCTCTTCAGCTGTGTCTGGTCAGGTGTCTGGTCCTTGGCCTATATAAGGCACTTCCTGTCTATGTACCTTGCCAGATTATTGTGGTTCCTGTTCCCTTCAATAAAGTTTGTTCCTGTTTCACCTACAAGTTGCTGAATTGGATCATTGCTGACCTAGGCTGCGGGTCTCCAAAACCTTGTGATTCCTATATCATTACACCCAAATAGTCAGTGCAATTCAATTGAAGGACAAAGGGCAGGCCCCAAGGATGTAGCAAATTGTGTCTGCATGGCATTTAACACTATCTCTCTATAGGAAAATCCTTCCAGAAACTGACTTTCAAGTTGAGCAATATATCAAGAAGGCACATTGGTTTTACACTTGTGTTATTAAATCAAAAAGACAGCTGATATCTGCAGAAAAATAGCATGTAATCAAAGATAAACAGGTTTTCATAACCCCCAGTACAATTAGATTTATTTATTTATTTTAATCATTTTTATTAATGGGAATAAAAGTTATAACACAGTTAAATGTACAGTACAAGAACAACATTATTGTATTCAAATTACATCAGAAAATATTTGTGTCTGCTTTTCAACATTTATTTTAAGTTTTGTTGCATATCTTACAATTAAATATGTCATTTTATGGCAGTACTAATTAAATGAAAATACAAAATATAGAAAATAGAAAGAAAGCAAAAGAGTGTGGGGGAAGATGGGACGGGGGAAAACTTTGTATAATATCATCCTTGAGGTCTGTATATGTATTACCTTTTGTTTTGTTTTTTATGCTAACATCCAATTCGTAGTTCCCAGACGTCCCACAAGGAAGCCCACTTTTGATAGTTGTCATCTAGTTTGCCAGAGATCAAGCTAATTGAATGTATGTATTTACATTTTTTCAGTACTTCCCCAAATAGAGGAATGGACGTCTTCCAAGCTTCAGCAATAGTGTTCCTGACTGCTAAAAAGATTTGTTTTGAGAGAAGTTGAGCCTCTTTGGAAAGGCCGGTGATAGGAAAACCTAATAAGGCTTTATCTGGTTTTTGAGGTATTCTGTGTCCCCATAGCTTATCTGGGGTGTCATAGGTTTCTGACCAGATGTGGGCTATTTTAAGGCAGTCCTATAAAACAGTTGCCATCTAGAGAAGGATATAAGAGCTTTAGTCTAGCAGGGGTCAGGTACTACCACATGATGGTTCTGTAGGAATTCTCTCTCAAGATTATGTTAAGGAGGAGTCTGTTGCATTTTTATGGATTTTACTTTATTGCAAGCTATCTAATGTGAAGTAAAGTTCTGATTCCCATGAGGACTGGTGGAAAAGCTTAGGTGGTGTGGCCTGGTCTAACAGGTAATTGTAGATGATGGAAATATTTTTATGACCATTTGAGTTATATATGCAGCATTTTTCAAATGGGGTTTTATTAATTTTTAGTACTTTAGTATGTTGGATAGATTTGAATTGATTTGTGCTAGATTTAGCCATTCTTTAAGGCGTAGGTGGTTCTGTTCATGAAAAGTCGAGGGGGACCAATGCTAATTTACACCTAGCCAGACTGCTAGGAAGGAGGGAATGGTTGATTTTATGGTGCAGGCTTAGACTCTTTTGATCTCACATTTGGATTTTGATGGATACTAGCTATGTGGCCAGCTGAATAAAGGTCCATTATAGAGGTTATAAGCATCTTTTGAAAGCCTATTTCACTTGATGATGTGTTATGTTGTGTGATGATTTTCTTCAGGCCCGGGTTGTATTTCATGGCTACTAGGACCTCCTTTCCACCAGCTCTGAGGTGTCTGAGTACAATTTCATGTGTAGGATGTGTCTTGAGGTGTAACTATATTTATTGGGGAATAAATATATTTTGGAGTGGTATTACTTTAAGGGAAACCAGTAGTCACTTCCAGTAGCCAACAGTAATACCTAATTAGCTTCCAGTCCTGTGCCGGGCTAGTTTGCTGGCTAGAAGTTGAGTTATGTAGTAGAATAGGCTCCACAGATGTCTATAGTGGATCCACAAAACCGATTGATCATTCAAATACAAATAAGTAGGCTGGGGGTGGGCCAGGCGACAATCCCTTCTACCTTTGCTGCTCACGTTAACTCTAAATCTATCTACACCAAATTCATGATTCCCTACTTAGTTTGGACCACAGACACTGTGGCTCCAGGGCTCACAGTACCCTAATCCACCCCTGTGCCAAGATCCTGACCAAAGTGATCTAATCCTAGGCACCTAGCTAGGTAAAAAGAAAGGCTGATTAATTTCTGCAACTTGTCCTATGATTCTGCAAGTTGTCCTGAAACCTGGTAACTTGGTCTGAGAATTGGCAACGTGTCCTAGCCTTAGAATAAGCTATCCCGTGTGTGGAAATTTACAGTAGAACCTAGATTATATGTGGGGAGAATTAGTCTCCTCGTCCTTTTCATGCCCAATGAAGAGCAGGTTATGATAACTGGTGGCAGGATTCCATAGACAAGATACCAGTATGGCAGATTGTGAGGACTTGTCTGCTGCTGAGCTTTGTCAGGAGTTCAAGGCAAATGGTATCCAGATGCAAGGACACAAGACCCATGCAGCAAGGATCCTGGAGCTCCTATAGGATGATAAGATCAGCCAACCAGAAAAGGGTCTTAATCTCCTTTGACAGTACCACGTTAGTAAATGAAGGAGTTTCCGGGTATGGAGAGCAATGATACTAAGGCACCATACTGCTGATAAGATGATAACTATCATGGATCGATTAGCCAGTATGTCCACAGCAGATCAGAAGAGGGATTGGTCTATTTTTCCACTCCATCAAGGAATCTAGGGCACCAAGCTCAAATACTTTTTACAGCAGCTTCAAACACTTGGATGAGATCTAGGAGGACATCTGTGGCTTACTCCAGGATTTGAAAGATGGTGCAAGCTTCATCAGATCCCTCCATCAAAATGGGTGAAGCTCTTTGTCAGCCTGCTTAGTGGCCCTGCCTGCATAGCTTTTTCGGCTATACATCCATTGCATAGGATTATGAGGAGGTACACCACATTCTACTCTTTACCACCACACCGGAGAGCAAAAGCAGTTCTGCACCCAGGTCAAGCGATCGGTGTACACCTTTGCTAAGCTGATGTGCCAGATGAGGCAGACCTGCAAGAGCTTGTGCACCCGATCCAGAGGTCCAGGAAGGTTTCCTAGAGAAAACTGTGGTCCATTACCTGATGGGGACAAGGGCTTCAATGAGCTAGTGTGGAGGAGTTAAAAGTTGAGATAGTATAGGGCAAAACATAGCAAGGGTAAGCCAAATGGCGGATCCGGGAGATTTAAAGAGAAAGTTAGTAATTCAATAGAAGTTTTAAACTAGCCTGCTAGAGTTGACTTATGATGTCCACCAGCTGATTACTTATGGAGCAAAAATAGACCCAACACTGACTAACCCAAGTGTTATACTGCTCCATGGTTACAGGGATGTAATTTGGCCCTCATGAGTGACAGGGTTAATTAGCTGTTTATGGGGGTCTGTATTGAAACCCATGAGTGAGGGGGTTATTTAAGGGCTAATGGGGGGCTGTATTGACCCTCCTGAGTGACGGGGTTAATTAATGGTTTATGGGGGTCTCTATTGACCCCCATGAGCGACAGGGTTAATGAAGGGCTTATGGGGTTCTATATTGACCCCCATGAATGACAGTGTTAATTATGGGTTTATGGGGGTCTGTATTGACTCCAATGAGTAACAGTGTAAATTAGGGGGTTATGGGGGTCTATATTGACCCCCAAGAGTGAGGGGGTTAATGAACTGCTTATGGGGGTCTGTATTGAACCCCATGAGTGACACAGTTAATGAAGGGCTTATGGGGGTCTATATTGACCCCCATGAATGACAGGGTTAATTAGGGGTTCATGGGGGTCTGTATTGACCCCCATGAGTGAGGGGGTTTATTAAGTTCTTATGGGGGTCTGTATTGACCCCCATGAGTGACACAGTTAATGAAGGGCTTATGGGGGTCTGTATTGACCCCCATGAGTGACAGGGTGATAGTGTATAATTGTTTTCTTTTATAATGGGTCCTTTAAGGACCTGTAACACGGGAATTTAGAATTTTCATTACAGTGGGGGTCCCCGATCGCGTGCGATCGGGACCCCCACTGCGATGGTTAATGTGGGGTTAATGCAGGTCTCCGAGCTTATCTTGGATCCCGTGGGGTTAATGCAGGTTTCCGAGCTTATCTTGGAGTACCTTCTTGGGTAAGTTTTATGTGGCTGGGCTGTGAGCCTTATTTTCGTTTTTTTGGCGGCCATTTTTTCTCTCCCTTAGGGGATTTTCGTGTGGCTGAACTCGGGAATTTGGACTTAAATGGAGGTGTAACTTCACCTTCAGAGGTCCTGGATACCCCCCTTGCTATGGGTAAGCTTTTTAGGTAGTTTTTGTGAGTATTTGGTGTGTTTTGACTGTTTTTAGGTGCGCACGGTTTGGCCATTATGGTCGTATTTTTCATGCGTGTGGGTGTTTGTTACGTTAAGGTTGATTCTGAGGTGTTTTTTTTTCTAAGTCGTGGGTGTGACCGGTTTAACGGCTCGCCTCGCTATGCGAGGCTCCCCAGCAATGAGTGCCTGCGGTGCTCATCACTAAGTCGTACATACTGCGCAAACAGCGTGACGACGACTCGTAGTTGGACAATTATAATATGTGATTGCATACAGTAAAAGTTGAGATGGCTCCACAGTGTTTTTAGATACCTTCATCAAATCTTTCAGGCAGTGTGTTTGGTTGCAGGATCAGAGAGAGACAGAGGCCCAGAGTTATTGTAGAGACTAGGTACTGTATCGCTACCCAAGTCCACTGACACTTGGATAATAAGCTCAGCTGGAGGTGTTCCTCCCACAAGGTCCTGGTGCCTTTGCAGTAACTGACCTACCAGTCTCTGGAAGGCGAGGGGGCATTGTTCATCCCTAATAGCATAATGGTAAATTGGAAGAGGCCAAAGAGGGTACTAAATGCCAACATCTTCCTAGCAGACTCTGCAAGGGGAATCTGCAAGGACCCTTCGACAGATCCAAGGTAGTCACGTAATTAGCAGCCCCTAAGTGGTGGAGCAACTAGTCCTTTCAGGGAAAAGGGTAAGCACTAGTCTTGGTTTGTTCATTCAGCTTCTGATAATTCATACAGAAATGGGCTGTCCAATCCTTCTTAGGAACCAGGCTATCAGGGAGGCCCAAGGACTGCTGAACAGTTTGATTACCCTTAATCACAACATCTCATTTAATTCACTGAAGGAATTAGCCTCAGCGACCCTATAGTCATTTTTTAGTGAAGGGCATTCTTCAATAAGCACCTCATGGGAAGCTAAGAAGGTGCATGACCCCAAGACAGAAAGAGCCCAGGGTACTAGGTCAAAGGTTCAGATAGTAGGGTCTTTTTGGGGGTGGTCAGGTGAGGTTACTGGTCAACAAAATCTTCCTGACTGACAATGTTACAGGTGATTAGGTAGGATCCCTTGGGGTTGCTGCCTGTAGATAGGCAAACCACAAGTAAGTTGAGGGACTGCTTTTGGTACCCCTTCAGCTTGTTAATATGAATAATCTAAGTGATCTTAGGAATGGGGTCTATGGTTAACACATAAGTAATAGAGCTAATTGTTTTGTGAAAGTTGGTATTGCCCTTCTCAGGCCAACTGTAACTTGTTCTTGGGTCTGGAACTGGAACAAGTATCAGTATTTCCTGTCTTTCCTCTAGCTCTAGTTCTTTGGTCATAGCGCCACTACTGTCTGGCCTGGACTGCCTGCACATCTCTCTAGTCTCAGTACATTTATGTTGGAGCGTGTGTGATACATCTCTCTAATCTCCGTACAATTATGTGAGAGTGTGTCTGATACATCTCTCTGGTCTAACTACATTTATGTGAGAATGTGTCTGATACATTTCTCCTGTCTCAGTACATTAATGTGAGAGTGTCTGATACATCTCTCTAGTCTCAGAACATTCATGTGAGAGTGTGTATCATACATCTCTCTGCTTAGTAAATTCATGTGAGAGTGTGTCTGTTACATCTCTCTGCACAGTACAATCATGTGAGAGCATGTCTGATACATCTCTCTGGTCTTAGTATGTGCATCTGAGAGTGTGTTTGATAAATTTCTCTTGTCTCAGAACATTCATATGATAGTGTGTCGGATATATCTCTCTGGTCTCAGTACATTGATGTAAGACTGTGTCTTATATATCTCCCTGTTCTCAGTAAATCTATGTGAGATTGTGTCTGATACATCTCTCTTATCTAAGCAGAATTATGTGAGAGCGTGTCTGATACATCTCTCTGGTCTCTGTACATTCATGTTAGAGTGTGTCTGATATGTCTCTCTGGTCAGAGTACATTCATGTGAGAGTGTGTCTGATACATCGCTCTAGTCTCAGTACATTCATGTTAGAGCATACCTGATATATCTCTCTCATCTCAGTAAATTTCTGTGAGATTGTGACTGATACATCTCTCTCGTCTCAGTACATTCATGTGAGAGTGTGTCTGATACATCTCTCTCATCTCAATACATTTATGTAAGATTGTGTCTGATACATCTCTCCTGTCTCAGTACATTCATGTGAGAGTGTGTCTGATATATCTCTCTCGTCTCAGTACATTCATGTTAGAGCATACCTGATACATCTCTCTCATCTCAATACATTTATGTAAGATTGTGTCTGATACATCTCTCCTGTCTCAGTACATTCATGTGAGAGTGTGTCTGATATATGTCTATGGTCTCAATACATCCATTCGAGAGTGTGTCTGATACATCTCTCTTGTCTCAGTGCAATCATGTGAGAGTGTTTCTGATACTCTATCTTATCTAAGCAGATTCATAAGAGAGTGTGTCTGATACATCTTTCTTACCTCGGCACATTCATGAGAGAGCATGTCTGATACATCTCTCTAGCCTCAGAGGGTCAATTTGGGGAAATTGCAGGGGTCCCCCATGAAGACCCCCAGCATGGGCTTAATTTAGGCACACTTCATGGGTCCAATCAAACCCCCACTGCAAGGGGTTAATGTGGGGTCTCGAGCTTATCTCGGATCTCTTGGGAAAGGTTGCAGTGTTTTTTTCAGTCACAATTTTTTAAAACTCTTGTTTCTACTTCACTGATTCATGTCTCTGGTCTCAGTACATTCATGTGAGAGCGTGTCTGATACATCTCTCTGGTCTTAGTTAATTCATGTGAGAGTGTGTCTAATACTTCTCTTTCATCTCAATACATCCACGTGAGAGCATGTCTGATACATCTCTCGCACCTTAGTACATTCATGTGAAAGTGTGTCTGATACATCTCCATGTTCTCAGTACATCCAAGTTGGAGGGTGTCTAATACAACTCTCTGGTCTCAGTACAATTATGTGAGAGTGTGTCTGAAAGACCTCTTACGTCTCAGTACATTCATGTGAAATTTTGTCTGATACATTTCTCCTGTCTCAGTACATTCATGTGAGAGTGTGTCTGATACATCTCTCCTGTCTCAGTACATTCATGTGAGACTGTGTCTGATACATATCTCTGGTCTCAGTAAATTAATGTGATAGTGTGTCTGATACATTTCTCTCGTCTCAGTATATTCATGTAAAGAGCGAATCTGATACATCTCTCTAGTTTCCGTACATTTATGTGAGAGTGTGTCTGACATATCTCTCTCCAGTCTCAGTACATTCATGTGAGAGTGTGTCTGATAAATGTCTCCTGTCTCAGTACATCCATGTGAGAGTGTGTCTGATACATGTCTCCTGTCTCAGTACATTCATGTGAGAGTGTGTCTGATACATCTCTCCTGTCTCAGTACATTTATGTGAGAGCGTGTCTGATACATCTCTCTCCTCTCAGTATATTCATGTGAGAGCGTGTCTGATACATCTCTCTCATCCCAGTACATTCATATGATAGTTTGTCTGATACATCTCTCTTGTCTAAGTAAATTCATGTGAGATTGTGTCTGATACATCTCTCTGGTCTCGGTACATTTATGTGATAGTGTGTCTGATACATCTCACTGGTCTCAGTACATTCCTGTGAGAGTGTATCTGATACATGTCTCTGGACTCAGTATATTCATGTGAGAGTGTGTCTGAAACATGTCTCTGGTCTCAGTACATCCATGTGAGAGTGTGTCTGATACATCTCTCTCGTCTCAATACATTCATGTGAGAGTGTGTCTGATACATCTCTCTGGTCTCAGTACATTCATGTGAGAGTGTGTCTGATACATGTCTGTGGTCTCAGTACATTCATGTGAGAGTGTGTCCGATACATGTCTGTGGTCTCAGTATATTCATGTGAGAGTGTGTCTGATACATCTCTCTGGTCTCAGTAGATTTATGTGAGAGCGTGTCTGATACATATCTCTCATCTCAGTATATTCATGTGAGAGTGTGTCTGATACATCTCTCTCCTCTCAGTATATTCATCTGAGAGTGTGTCTGATACATCTCTCTTCTCTCAGTATATTCATGTGAGAGCGTGTCTAAAACATCTCTCTCGTCCCAGTACATTCATGTGAGAGTGTGTCTGATACATCTCTCTTGTCTAAGTAAATTCATGTGAGAGCGTATCGGATACAACTCTCTCATCTCAGTACATTTATGTGAGATTGTGTCTGAGACATCTCTCTGGTCTCAGTAAATTCATGTGAGAGTGTGTCTGATGCATGTCTCTGGTCTCAGTTTATTCATTTGAGAGAGTGTTTGATACATGTCTCTGGTCTTAGTACATTCCTGTGAGAGTGTATCTGATACATGTCTCTGGACTCAGTATATTCATGTGAGAATGTGTCTAATACATCTCTCTCGTCTCAGTACATTCATGTGAGATTGTGTCTGATACATCTCTCAGGTCTCAGTACATCCATGTGAGAGTGTATCCGATACAAGTCTGTGGTCTCAGTATATTCATGTGAGAATGTGTCTGATACATCTCTATCGTCTCAGTATATTCATGTGAGAGTGTGTCTGATACATCTCTCTCCTCTCAGTATATTCATCTGAGAGTGTGTCTGATACATCTCTATCGTCTCAGTATATTCATGTGAGAGTGTGTCTGATACATCTCTCTCCTCTCAGTATATTCATGTGAGAGTGTGTCTGATACATCTCTCTCCTCTCAGTACAATCATGTGAGAGTGTGTCTGATACATCTCTCTCCTCTCAGTATATTCATGTGAGAGCATGTCTGATACATCTCTCTCGTCCCAGTACATTCATATGATAGTTTGTCTGATACATCTCTCTTGTCTAAGCAAATTCATGTGAAAGTGTGTCTGATACATCTCTCTCGTCTCAGAACATTTATGTGAGATTGTGTATGAGACATCTCTCTGGTCTCAGTACATTCATGTGAGAGTGTGTCTGAGACATCTCTCTGGTCTCAGTACATTCATGTGAGAGTGTGTCTGATACATCTCTCTTGTCTAAGTACATTCATGTGAGAGTGTGTCTAATACATCTCTCTTGTCTAAGTACACACATGTGAGAGTGTGTCTGATACATCACTTTAGTCTCAGTACATTCATGTGAGAGTGTGTCTCATACATCTCTCTTGTCTCAGTGCATTCATGTGAGAGTGCGTCTGAGACATCTCTCCTGTCTCGGTACATTCATGTGAGAGTGTGTCTGATACATGTCTGTGGTCTCAGTATATTCATGTGAGAGTGTGTCTGATACATGTCTGTGGTCTCAGTACATTCATGTGAGAGTGTGTCTGATACATCTCTCTAATCTCCGTATATCTATGTGAGAGTGTGTCTGATACATCTCTTTCAACTCTGTAAATTCATGTGAGAGTGTGTCTGATGCATGTCTCTGGTCTCAGTTTATTCATTTGAGAGAGTGTTTGATACATGTCTCTGTTCTCAATACATCCATTTGAGAGTGTGTCTCATAGATCTCTCTGGTCTCAGTATATACATGTGAGAGTGTGTCTGATAAATCTCTCTGGTCTTAGTACATTCCTGTGAGAGTGTGTCTGATACATCTCTCTCGTCTCAGAACATTTATGTGAGAGTGTGTCTGATACATGTCTGTGGTCTCAGTATATTCATGTGAGAGTGTGTCTGATACATCTCTCTCCTCTCAGTATATTCATGTGAGAGCGTGTCTGATACATCTCTCTTGTCTAAGTAAATTCATGTGAGAGCGTATCGGATACATCTCTCTCTTCTCAGAACATTTATGTGAGATTGTGTCTGATACATCTCTCTCATCTCAGTACATTTATGTGAGATTGTGTCTGAGACATCTCTCCTGT
Organism: Discoglossus pictus; assembly: GCA_027410445.1. NCBI lineage: Eukaryota > Metazoa > Chordata > Amphibia > Anura > Alytidae > Discoglossus > Discoglossus pictus. Next base: position 17,554,293 of record CM050163.1, on the reverse strand, counting down.
CTCAGTACATACATGTGAGAGTGTGTCTGATACATCTCACTGGTCTCAGTACATTCATGTGAGAGTGTGTCTGATACATCTCACTGGTCTCAGTACATTCATGTGAGAGTGTGTCTGATACATATCTCCTGTCTCAGTACATCCATGTGAGAGTGTGTCTGATACATCTCTCTGGTCTCAGTATATCCATGTGAGAGCGTGTCTGATACATCTCTCTAGTCTCAGTACATTCATGTGAGAGTGTGTCTGATACATCTCACTGGTCTCAGTACATTCATGTGAGAGGGTGTCTGATACATCTCTCTAGTCTCAGTACATTCATGTGAGAGTGTGTCTGATACATCTCTCTAGTCTCAGTACATTCATGTGAGAGTGTGTCCAATACATATCTGTGATCTCAGTACATTCATGTGTCCAATACATGTCTGTGATCTCAGTACATTCATGTGAGAGTTTTTCTGATACATGTCTCTGGTCTCAGTATATTCATGTGAGAGCGTGTCTGATACATCTCTCTAATCTCAGTACATCTATGTGAGAGCGTGTCTGATACATCTCTCTTTCTTCAGTAAATTCATGTGAGGGTGTGTCTGATGCATGTCTCTGGTTTCAGTATATTTATTTGAGAGAGTGTTTGATACATGTCTCCTTGCCAGCAACTGCGACCCTCGCTTCACAAGGGCCGCGGGCTCGCTATGCGAGCCCTTAAGTGGGAGCAACAGCTCCCTCTCTTCGCGAGGGCCGCATATGCTCACAACTATATATGTGATTTCATCTGTAAATACGAAATGCCTCTGTACAACATGCACAATGACAGCCTTATATCTCTACATGTGTTTATATTAATAGGTACCAGTGAGCGCACTGATAACACTAGCGACTTGCCCGTCAAAAGTGACGTGGCAATAAAATTGTAAGGCAGGTAATGCTGTTTGGCACAGACATTATTTTTTGTGGTGGTCTGAGATCCTTTGGCACTCATTGGGAGGCTCTTGTTGTATTTTATTTTTATCAGAGGCACTTTTGCTGTCATTGTAAGGTTGGCGCTGATCTACTTTTTGCGCTTATTGCAACGCTGTCCCCTGGTGTAGTCTTTGTGCTATGAGCAGCATTGGCGCTCATTGTGAGGCGCGCAGTGAATGGGTTTTGTGTTTATTGCTATAGTGTTTTTTTTTTGTGTGGGTATGTACTTTTGTATGCTAATTAAATAATTAATAAATTAATAAATTAATATACTTTACCTATTTGTAAGTAATATATGCAGGAAGCATTGTGCTGGAGAGCTAACCATCTATTTTGATGTTCCTGAAGCATCCAATGTCGGTTTGTACTGTTGTGGAGCTGAGGTGTAAGTGGTAGCAATGCGTGCAGTGTGTAGTGTAAATAGGCTGCGTGCGCGACGGGAAATCGTTAGTGTAGCTGTGTACTTCCGCATTCTGTAAGTTAGTGTTGTAAAATGGCGGTGAATGTGTATGTGGTATGCGGGCTTGGATGGATTAGCATCCTTGCTAAAAGTGTATCTTGTTCCTGGTACGGCTTTTTGGAAAATCCGTAAGTGCTTGGGGGTGTTTTACAGCTTTATGGTCGTGTAGCCTTGTTTTCGTTTTTTTTCAGCAGACTTTTTTTGTCTCGCTTAGGGGATTTTCGTGTGTCTAAACTCGAGAATTTGGACTTAAATTGAGGTGTAACTTTACTTGCAGAGGTCCCCTTGCTGTGGGTAAGCTTTTTAAGTAATTTTTGTGTGTATTTATTGTTTTTTTTATGTTTTCAGGCGCGCACGATTCGGGTGTAAAGGTCATATTTGTGCGGCTCATATTTTTTTGTGTAAGTCCGTATGTATTGATTGCGTGTTAGATGTTTTTTTTTATAAAGTCCTGCTTCTGTGGGTGTATGTAACCTTTAGTGAGGTGCCATAGAGCCTCCACCTCCGCAAATGCGACCCCTCGATTCATGCCTTCACACGCTTAGAGAGGGACGAAGTTCTTGCGGCCTTGCGAAGTGTGACGACGATTCGTAGTTCGACAACTATTATATGTGATGATAATTACACACATTTTTGTAGTCTCACATAAGGCATATTCAACATTTAATTACCAGCATATTAATACTTCAGTGCTGAATATTTTGGATAATATAATTAATATAGATAAATATACACTATTTTATTGTTAAATAAACTATTAGTAATATATTTATTAGAAAAGATTGTTTTAAACTGCACAGATTCTTCTTTCTAAAACATCAAATAAGTATGATATATACAAATATAAATAAGTATGCCCTGTCCTCACAGATATAGGTTTATTTTTATATTGACTCTGTACAACTTTCGGTATGTGAGGCAATCTAGCAGGATTTTTTTTAAACCAGCTCTTTGTGTACTCTCCCAAATTGATTGACATCTGTCCATTTAATATAAAAAAAATGAGGAATTCTGTAAGAAAGGGGGCAGTAATATACTGTGAAATACCATTGTGTTAATATTAACATCTCACCTTGCTACATCACTGGATCACGATCTAGAGGCATGAGGCACATATTGGATGCCTACTATCCAGCATCAAATGTGGGTCATACCCGAGTCAGCATTTCTTCATCAAAGCCAATCTAGATAGTCAGTGTAAATCAGCTGAAGGTGACACTTCAAAGATCTGGCACATTTTAGCCCCATCTGTCCATCTGGAAATAAATTCAGAAACTCCAAGTACGTAGTTAAGCAATAAATCAAGAAGTCACAACACTTTAACACTTGTGCTATCTAGTCATAAAGACTTGAATTAATTTGTGGCAGGAAGCATATATCTGCAGCAACATAACATGTAAACAAGGATAAACAAGTAAATACTTTATAGGACTACGTAAAACCTTTATCTTTCAAGTCACATACTCAAGAGGGACTAACTGCTGTGTGCTGTCTATTGTGCATTCTGAGTACTTGTAGCATACTTTATCATAAAGCGCTTGCCAGGGAGGGAGGCAAGTGCGAGCCCAGTGGTAGTAAAAGTCCCAGAAAAACAGATTAACAGGATTGGCTGGATAAATAGATAGCTTGGGATGATACCAGTCAGGCAGGCAGCTGGAATCATACAAGTAGCTTGGGGTGGTGCCAAACAGGCAGGTGTCTGGAGACAAGTCTGTAGCTCGGGGTGGTGCCATGGGACAACAATGGGGATGGTAGGTCTTCTTTTGGATCCTATTTCAAGGTGTCACAGAACTGCTGGATTTAGGGATCTTGATAGTGTCATTCATAGAGCTAAAATCCAATGTGTTTTGGAGTAATCATATTGAGAATGGCTGCTCTGAAGACTGACTAGTAGATGAGGGATAAGCTGGACGGACAGGATAAAAAACTGTTTGAGATAGCCTACATCATTTCAATAGTATCACAGAACTAATGTCTTTTGGTGTGCTTGTTAATCTACTGACAAAGGGGAATTAACTATTCTTAAGACCAGAGAAGCAGCCTGTCTACAAGGTATGGATAATACATGTAGATATCCTAAAAATGTTTATGGCCTTCAAGATTTACAGAAGTCCAGGAGAACGTAATCATAATTTAAACATAGTTAGTCAGGAGCTCCTAACTAGCTGTAATACAAGTTCCATATGTCCAGTAAGTGAGGGAATTGTTAGAGTATTTGTAGACTCCTTATATGGCTCATTAATTCTGTCAAGGACTGGTTGTCAGGGTGCAAGACAAGTAAGATCTTTATTGCAGTAAAAGTGTAAAAGTCCTAGGAAACCAGAATAATGCTAAACAGTGAGGCAGCTGGAGAAAGGCATTAAGCTAGAAGTGGTGCTGGACAGGCAGATAGCTGGGGAAGGACAGGTAACTCTGTGTGGGGCAAAGACAGGCAGATTGCTAAAAACAGGCAGGTACCTGATAGTGGTGCCATAAAGATAGAGACCAGCAGGGTGCTTGGGGATGTGCCATACAGGTAGGGTAGCTGAAGACACTCAGGCTACACTGGGAGTTTGCTGTAGACAGGCAGATACCACTGGAAAGTGCCAGACAGGCAGGTCAATTTGGGAGTTGCATGATATCAGGTAGCTCTGGGAGGTGCCAAACAGCAGACAGCTCTGGGAGGTGCCAGGCAGCAGGTAGCTCTGGGAGGTGCCAGACAGGCAAGTAACAGGAAACAGGATGGCAAATTGCACATAACAGGAGACAGAAAATCAGACTACAGGGGGTAGGAGACTGAGAGAGGAGCACAAGCTCAGAGTCAAAAGCAGCGGTACCAACAGGGTAAAATATAAAAATGAAATCAGACAGTACAGGGGTCAGGTGCAGGCAGTAGACAAAGGTATAATCAAGATATACATCTAGGTAAAATTCCCAAAGAGCCATATACACATATAGTGTTTCAGTTCTAAAGCAGGATTAAATAACTGAACACATTTGTTCAGGGTTCCAGGAATGCCACCAGTGGGGATGATTTTTGCTATTGACCAAGCTCAGTAAACACTAGTGTGTGAGCTGACTCCTCAGCTACACATTCTCAGGTGGCTGTTCATGTGGGGTCACTGGAGGTGAGCACACCATCATAAGTTCAATTTTCACCTCAGCAATGCTTAGCAGTCTGTAGATGGCCCTGAAAGTATAAAAGTATCCTACTAAGCAGCAAATCAATTGGGCATGTGTAACAGTGAAATAATGCCAATTATAACTTCATGTAAAAAAATGAAAATACAATTTATAATGAGAATGTATGAGCATTACACGTCCAATAGAGTTCTACTAAGGGGCTTAATGATTAAATTATTTCCTTTGTTTAATCAATTATTTGAGGAATTTAAGAGACATTGGGAAAATATTTTGACAGTTTGTTTAATAAGACTAATGGAAGTGTTGTTGGAAATTGAGAAGAAAGAATTGATTAGAGATGAGTAACAAAAAGATAATATTAGATTTCCCATTAGATTTTACATTAGAAGGGAAGGCTTCTCTGAGATTGGCCCTGTAATGGACCATCTGGAGGCCTTGTCCTCCCTCAACCTTTTCAGTCCCTGCTAATTCCATCACCAGAGACAGAACATTTGAACAGTTGGAAGATTTTGATTAGCTCAAAGTTGTTTCTTCAGCACAGTCCAATGTTGGAGGTCTTTGATGGACTGGCGGTATGCAGTGCTGGAGCTGACAGATTTGCAGTAAAGGAAGTTTTGTATAGAACAGGACTACCTAGACTTTATTGAGATCAATGTTCCTAAAGGAGTCCATTTTCCATTGCTTCAATACTCCCTGATGACTAAGCAAAAAGAGAAGTGACGACAAGGAGAAAAAGACAGTCTGCCTTGCAGATTGGAATATGGAAAACACTGGTTCTCTTTACATCAGGTGAAAGGAAGAGTGAGGAAGCCTGTACTGCAAGAGGGGCAAAGGGAGACCAGACAGATGGATGCACTACAGCTGTTTTTGATCAGGGAGGCAAGACCGCCTGCCCTGCAACCCAAAAAGTAAAAGAGTTGGAGAAGACTATTTAAGAAAGACCAGCAGATGATTCAGATGGAGAGCATCCTGCCACCAGCAGTGATCAAGGAGGCAAAGCTGCCTGCCCTGCAACTAGAAGAATAACAGAGGCAGGAGGGCATGTTGGAGGAAGGCCAGCTGATGAGTGTTATGCCCTGCGGGATAATTGGATTATTGGGCTGGCCATGGTTAATACTGCATAATTCTTCACCTTTCTGAAAGAAGATGTCATGGCCAGAAGTTGGGACTCTTATAGCCATGATGGGATGGACTGATTAATTGTGTTAAATGTAATGTTATTGTACTATGTAATATTGTGTTCATGTTTTTTTTCTAATTCGTGTAAGAGTTGCCCATGATCTTGTGTTAAACAGCCATATTTCCTCCAGGGTTTTTAATAAAACATGTTATGTGGGTAACCTGGGGAATGTGGCACTAGGTCCTGGTATGGTTATGCTGGGCAAAGAAAGATTGGGAATTGTGCCACTCTCTTAAAGGGATATAGACCTGAGTAGGGGTGAGAATTGTAGGTCACATACACAGACAGACATGGTGTCTCCCTTATTATTCTGACTGGATAACCCCTTTGAAGGCCTGGAACAAAAAGGAATTAGACTAATCAATCACTTAGGCTCTCGGTCTACAGGTGTGATCATGGAGGATGACATTATTTGATGGGCAGGTCTCCTTAGTGGCCAAGGATATGGACTTTGGGGATTGGCTAGAGTAATGTTTACTAAAGGTTAGGGCTTGTTATGATTGGATGATGTTATATATACATTTATTATATTATGACAATAAATTTGTTCCAGTTTGCACTTAATCTATGTGTAAGGGTCATTCTGGGAAAAAGATTATCCTTGCTTGGGATTATTGTTGCTGATCCTGCCTGGGGAAATAGTTATAGCCATTAACTTCTGCAGCTTCTGTCTGCCTGTGGTAACGCTGGTACTCCCAGTAGTCATTTTGGTACAGGTCCATATTCTGCTAGCAGGGATACAACGGATCACACAATTCTACTAGGTCAAATTGATTTAGGATCTTTTTAATCCCAATCAAGCAGTATATTTTAACAGCTCGTGTGAACCCTGTAAAGAAACGCAGGATGACTAAATATGACAATTGCAGAGAGCTATTCCAGACAAGGAGTTTCTCAAGGACCAGGGATATCAGCAAAGCAGACATGATTGAGGAGCTATGGTTGGATGACGAACTTTGCCAAGGGGAGGAAGGACTGGAAGAGGAATATATGTGCAAGAGGTAACCCCAGCCCTAGGACCTGGTCCAAGATTATCTGCAGCTGAGGAGGACAAGGTTTTTAGGATATTCCTGAGATAGAGAGCTGTTTTGCTAGAGGATCTAACTACTGATCAGTAGAGATGTCGCGAATAGTTCACCGGCGGATTGTTCCCGGCGAACATAGCATGTTCGCGTTCGCGGCGAACAGCGAACATATGCGAAATTCGATCCGCCCCCAACACTTTATTATTGAGCAAACTTTGACCCTGCATGTCACAGTCAGCAGACACATTCCAGCCGATCAGCAGCATACACTCCCTTCCACACCCTTCTACCTCATGGACAGCAGCCATTTTGGAATCAGAACTAACTTGCAGTCTTACTGAGAGGAGGTAGAGTGTAGGTGATACTGCATCAATAGGGAAAACCATAGCTAGGCAAGTTTATTCAGTGTCCAGTGCAGTGTAGAAGGACTCATCAGATCTCTGCTGTAAACACAGCACCCCAAAAAGATCTTTTTAGGGCTATAACATCATTTTTTTTCCGTTTTTTTTCTGTGTAATCTAACTTCATTTGCCTGTCTCCCTGTTAGCCCCTGCTTGTAAGTGTGTGTGTCAGGCTCACAGCTTATACTGTGTGTGCACAACACATACAATAAAATATTGTTTACTAGTTGTCTAATTTTAAAAAACCCAAACTTTTATTTTCTTAAATCTAAGTGCATTTGCATAACCGTCAATCAAAGTTCATTTGCTTGACCGCTACCCATAGTGTGTGTCCTGCTTACAAATACTGTGCCAAGTTCAACCAATCCAGTCTAGTTGGGGTACCAACAGTCCACATTTAAAAAAAACAAACTTTTATTTTCTTAAATCTAAGTGCATTTGCCTGACTGTCAATCAAAGTTCATTTGCTTGACCGCTAGCCATAGTGTGTGTCCTGCTTACAAGTACTGTGCCAAGTTCAACCAATCCAGTCTAGTTGGGGTACCAACAGTCCACATTTAAAAAACCCAAACTTTTATTTTCTTAAATCTAAGTGCATTTGCATAACCGTCAATCAAAGTTCATTTGCTTGACCGCTACCCATAGTGTGTGTCCTGCTTACAAGTACTGTGCCAAGTTCAACCAATCCAGTCTAGTTGGGGTACCAACAGTCCACATTTAAAAAACCCAAACTTTTATTTTCTTAAATCTAAGTGCATTTGCATAACCGTCAATCAAAGTTCATTTGCTTGACCGCTACCCATAGTGTGTGTCCTGCTTACAAGTACTGTGCCAAGTTCAACCAATCCAGTCTAGTTGGGGTACCAACAGTCCACATTTAAAAAACCCAAACTTTTATTTTCTTAAATCTAAGTGCATTTGCATAACAGTCAATCAAAGTTCATTTGCTTGACCGCTAGCCATAGTGTGTGTCCTGCTTACAAGTACTGTGCCAAGTTCAACCAATCCAGTCTAGTTGGGGTACCAACAGTCCACATTTAAGAAACCCAAACTATTATTTTCTTAAATCTAAGTGCATTTGCCTGACTGTCAATCAAAGTTCATTTGCTTGACCGCTACCCATAGTGTGTGTCCTGCTTACAAGTACTGTGCCAAGTTCAACCAATCCAGTCTAGTTGGGGTACCAACAGTCCACATTTAAAAAACCCAAACTTTTATTTTCTTAAATCTAAGTGCATTTGCATAACCGTCAATCAAAGTTCATTTGCTTGACCGCTACCCATAGTGTGTGTCCTGCTTACAAGTACTGTGCCAAGTTCAACCAATCCAGTCTAGTTGGGGTACCAACAGTCCACATTTAAAAAACCCAAACTTTTATTTTCTTAAATCTAAGTGCGTTTGCCTGACTGTCAATCAAAGTTCATTTGCTTGACCGCTAGCCATAGTGTGTGTCCTGCTTTCAAGTACTGTGCCAAGAGGTTGTGTGCATGCTTGAGCTCTAAACAAAAGGCTTTTTAGGGTCTTAGTCCCTCAAATACAAGTTTTATTTTAACACCTTTCTGTTTATAAGCACTTTGTGCACGGTGTTGTTCATTTTTGGGAGTTTTTGTGGTATTTTTCTTAGTTTAATTTAAGTTTTAGTTTTCTGGGAGTCAGGCTCAAGTCTCTATCCCAGGAGAGTGAGCTGTCTCCTGGATACTTTGCCACACCCCTCCCTTAGCACTACACCTTCACTCCTGGAGCTTTGTTACTTTGACTTTTTTTTCTTTTAAAAAGTTTATTAGGTTTTGTTGAAGTTTTGTTTGTTTGGTGTTGGGTTTTATGTTTTGGGGGAGAGAAGACAAGTAACATCTTTGTAGGCAGTGGGGGAGTTGAAGTTTTGTTTAAAAGGCTTTTTTTTTAACATCTGACACAGAGACACAGAGGGGTTAAAAAGCCTCTGTGTTCTCTGTGTTGTTGCAATTAGCAACACATTGCAACAGGCCATTAACCCTTCCACTGCCAAACATCATCTCTCTCTCCCTTAGTTTTGTCTTTTTGTTTCTTTTTCACACTTATATATTTTAAAAAAAGAAAACAATAGAAAATCATAAAACAAAAAATAAAAATAAATAAAACAAATAAACTAAAAAAAAAAGGGTCTAAACATGAGGGATAAGACCATTAAGAAGCCTCAGGGGTCAAAAGGGGGAATAATGGCCCCTGAAAATCCTAGCTGCAGCACTGCACAGCATAGGCCCCAGGCAGATAAGGCAGCCCCAGCTCCTGGTGGTTCTGCCAGCAGACCTACCCCTGTGGCTAATACCTGGTCACAGGTGGTTTCTGCTGGCCCCAGTATTACCACCGCTGGGGCTGAGGGGCAGATCACCAGGAAGCATGGGGTTAAATGTCAGATGTCTGGGGTCTACAGCATTGATATCTATCTGCGTGCTGCAGCTAATGTCATCAGCCCCTCTGTTATAGTAGCAGCCAGCAAAATGTACGGGAAAGCAGTTTTCTTTACCCGTACTCTGGCTGCTGCACACATTCTTATACAGAGAGGCATCACAGTGGGGGGATTATATGTCCCAATAGAACCCCTGGAAGGGTTGGGCACAAAAGTAACACTCTCTAATGTGCCCCCCTTCCTACCAGACTCCCTCCTGCGCCCCCACCTGCTAACCCTAGGGGAAGTAAAAACACCATTTATTAAAATTCCCCTGGGGTGCAGAGAGAGAGCACTTCGTCATGTGCTCTCTTTCAAGAGGCAGGTACAAATGTGCCTGCCTCAGGGTGCAGAAAACATAGAGGGGTCTTTTTGGGTTCCATTTGAGGGGGTGCTGTACAGGATTTTTTACAGCACTACGGAGGTGCAGTGCTATCATTGCAAGGGGTTGGGGCATACACGTAGGAATTGTCCTAATGTAAAGCATCATGCCCCAGCCCCAGCAAATGGCACCTCCGTCAGTACGGCACCCATCCCCGCTGAGCCCATAACAGCGGGGACCTCAAGGGTCATAGCCCCCCCACAGAGCTCAGGCAAGGAGGCCGTTCCTCAAGCCACCACCATGGCCTCCAAACCCCCTTCTTCCCCAAAAAAGCCATCTGTGTCTGTGGTCTCCAGCAAGACTGCAGACACGGGGAAAAAGGGGAAGAATGTCACCGGTCCTCCCAGTATCGCAGCTGCATCTCCCAAGTCCCAATCTGCCCCCACCATAATTACATCAGTTAGTGTGGGGGCACAGTGTAAGCAGAGGGATAATAAGCCCTCTGCAGGGGAGGCAGCTAGTGGCAGCTCCTCTTCCAGGAGTGACGTCCCCAGGAAGAGGAAGCATAAAACCAACAGGGAGGTTGCTGATAAGTGGGAAGTGCTCTATAGTGGAGCACCTCCCTCTAAAAGCAAGAAGAGGAACAAAACATCTCCTCCTCATCCGGTGACATTGTCTGGCCTGGTTATTAAGCTCAGCCAGCCGGTGCCAGACCACACATCTCTCTCTCCAGACCCTATAGGGGTTAATGTGGAAAAGGGTCTGGAGGAAAAGCAGGGGCAAGAGGGTCTCCCAAGTGAGGCAGGGGTAGACAAGAAAGATCAGGTTCTGCCTCTGGCCTTTGAGGGGGGTCCCAATAAAGCCCCTGCTGAATGGGTAGTCAGTGTCCCTGAGGTGCTGAGCTTCAAGGGCACCAGTCAGTCTCCTCCTCCAGTGTCACTCTCTAGTGACGTACCTCGGGCTTTGTTAGAGCCCCAGGCCGAGTCACTACTGGAGGGGGGGAATATAGGCATGACTCCCATTCAGGACCCCATGGATTTGTCTGTCAGGGGGGATGTGGCACAAGGGGAAGTGGAAATGGGGGAGGGTGATAAAACAGGTTTTCCTGTTAACATCATGGGAGAGCCTGTCTACCCTCCTCAGCCGTCCACTGACCCTAACATCGGTGCCATCCAAGCTGAGCAAGCAGCGGTGGAACTGGCAGAGGAGGCATATAAAGCCTCCAAGGCTTCCATTAAGGAAGCCATGCCAGCCACTGCTGTCCAGCCAGCTACCCCTGAATGCACTCCTGAAGCTACAGGGGTGCAGCAGCAATCCAAGGGTCCATTATTTACCTTGAAGGGTGCTAAAGGGACTCCTTCTGTATAATCTAAAAGGGGGTCCCTGAGAATAAAGCTGAGGAAACTGACTCCAGCCGGGGAGGATGGAGTAAAAGCCCTCAGCCAAGAGGAGCCCAGGGGTGACCCACTAGAAGGAACATCAAATTCTGGGTGGGTTATCCCTGTCAAGGAAATAGATCTATTCCTTGAGAGCACCCTTCATGGACAAAAGAAAAGGAAGGTGCGGCTGGCCTTGGAGAGGTGGAAGAATATGTCGTTTATTCTCCACTCTCTCCAGCAATATCTAGTGGTCAGCACTAGGGCCAAGAATTCTGGGACTGCGGAGCATCTCCGCGTCCGGAAATTCTATAAAATGTGCGTGTCCTATCAGCAGTCTCAAGGGTCTGAGGAACGCACAATTCCTGTCACGCAGTAATGGCTTTGCACATCAGCACGCTAAATACCAATGCCTGTCAAGACAGTTTCCGCAGGTTCCAGGTACTCTCCTATTTATATCAGGGAGGGTACTCTGTGAGCTTCCTGCAGGAAACTCACACCACTCCAGAGGCTGAGGCCTCGTGGCAACTGGAGTGGAGAGGCAGGGTCTTCTTCAGCCACTTCACATCGGAGTGGTGACCCTGTTCTCAGAGTCTTTTCAGCCAGAGCGGCTGCTTGTGAAAGCTGTTATCCCAGGCCGTCTAATCCACCTCCGTGTCCGAGAGCAGGGTAGCATCATTAACCTAGTTAATATATATGCCCCAGCTGGAGGGCCCGAGAGAGTGAGGTTCCTCGCCAGACTGTCCCAGTTTTTGGAGACGGTTGACGCAGATGAGTGTTTGGTACTCGGGGGTGATTTCAACTGCACCCTCGACGCTCTGGACCGGAATAGTCCAGAGCCGTACCCGCCTTCTGCGTCAGCCCTGCGGGAGATCATCGCCCGCTTCTCCCTGGAGGACATCTGGCGAGAGCAGAACCCAGGGGCATCAGACGGTTTCACCTACGTCAGGGTGAGAGCCGGTCTGGTGTCCCACTCCCGGATCGACAGACTATATATATCTAGTCACTATATGTCACGAGTCGGTTCTTGTGCCATTAGGCTGGCTCCGTTCACAGACCACAACTGTGTGTCTGTGACAGTGGCGCTAACGCCAACAGCGCCACGAGCCGCCTATTGGCACTTCAACAATGCTTTGTTGAAGGACCAGGGGCTCGTGACATTGATCCGGGAGTTTTGGATGGACTGGAGGGGTTGCAAGGGGGACTTTGCCACGTTAAAACTGTGGTGGGACGTGGGCAAGGTTCATTTGCGACTTCTGTGTCAGGAATATACCAAGGGTGCGAGTGGGCAGCGCGAAGCTGAGTTGGAGTCACTCCGGGGGGAGGTACTCCATCTGGAGCAGAGGCTGTTCACTTGTAGGGACCAATCCCTGCAGAGCGAGTATGTAGAGAGGAAGGGTGTCCTCTGTGACCTGGAACGACACCAGGCCAAGGGGGCATACGTGCGCAGCCGCTTAGGTTTTCTCAAAGATCTAGACCGCGGCTCGCGCCTCTTCTACTCACTGGAGAAAAAGGGGGGTAACAGTAGGCACATCACCTGTCTTCTAGATGAAGACGGTGCCCCCCTTACAGATCCGGAGAGTATCCGGGATAGAGCCCAGAACTTTTATAAAGATCTTTACTCTCCGTAACCCATTTCTCCAGACGCCTGCAGGGTGCTATGGGAGGGGCTCCCCACAGTCAGTGAGGGTGTAAGAGAGCGGCTTGATATACCACTATCTTTTCAAGAGCTCTCTGAAGCCCTCCGTGCCATTTCCTGTGAGAAGTCTCCAGGACTGGACAGACTGACTGTAGAGTTTTTCCAATTTTTCTGGGAGACTCTGGGACCTGATTTCCATCTGGTCCTTGGGGAAGCCCTGGAGACCGGGGAGATGCCCCTGTCTTGTCGCAGGGCAGTACTTGCCCTGCTGCCCAAAAAGGGGGATCTCCGGCTTATTAAGAACTGGCGACCGGTCTCTCTGCTCAGCACGGACTACAAGATTGTAGCTAAAGCCATCTCGCTTAGACTTGGGTCTGTGCTGGCAGAATTGGTTCACCCTGACCAGTCCTATGCGATCCCGGGCCGGACTATCTTTGATAGTATCTTTCTGGTCCGGGATCTATTGCATTATTCTCGCAGGACTGGTCTGTCACTCGCCTTTCTCTCTTTAGATCAAGAGAAGGCGTTTGACAGGGTGGACCATGGCTACCTCATAGCCACTCTGCAAGCGTACGGCTTTGGCCCACAGTTTGTGGGCTTTATAAGAACGCTGTACGCCTCTGCAGAGTGTTTACTTAAAATCAATTGGTCCCTAACAGCACCTTTGGTATTTGGACGAGGGGTGCGTCAAGGATGTCCCTTGTCTGGACAGTTATATGCACTGGCCATTGAGCCTTTCCTCTGCCTACTAAGGAAAAGGCTCACAGGGCTGGTGCTAAAAGATCCAGACATGCGGATTGTCCTTTCAGCTTATGCTGACGATGTGCTCCTCGTGGCCCAGGATCCAGTTGATCTTGAGCTGGCAAAACAGTGCCAGGAGGTATATTCAGCTGCCTCCTCCGCTCAGATCAACTGGTCCAAATGCACAGGCCTTTTAGAGGGTAATTTACAGGTGGACTCTTTGCCTCCCACGTTTCGTGACATCACGTGGGAGGCAGATGTCATTAAATATCTGGGGGTCTACCTGTCCGCTGCGGACGCTTCCGTCCCAGACAACTGGAGGGAGTTAGAGGGCAGTGTCCTCTCTCGTCTGGGACGATGGAGGGGTCTAGCAAAAATGCTTTCCCTTAGGGGGCGGACTCTAGTGGTGAATCAGCTGGTGGCTTCTCAGATCTGGCACCGGCTGATTTGTCTGAGTCCGACCCCCGAGTTTGTCACCAATATCCAGAGGAATTTGTTAGATTTCCTCTGGATGGGAAGGCATTGGGTCTCTGCAGGGGTGGCAAGTCTGCCTTTGGTGGAGGGTGGACAGGGAGTAGTTTGTGTGTGCTCCCAGTTGTCCACCTTCCGCCTTCAGTACCTGCAGAGATACCTATATGCAGATCCCTCTCCGCAGTGGTGCGCACTGGCATCCAGCTTTTATCGCCAGTTGCGCAACCTGGGGTATGACCGGCAATTATTTCTGATCAGGCCCGAGGGGTTTGGGAGAGACCTCTCTGTGTTGCCGGCATACTACCAGGAAACCCTCAAGGCCTGGAGCATGGTCTCCGTGACCAGGCAGGGCGTGCCTTTGGGGGATGAAATATTCACAGAGCCCCTGCTATTTAATGCAGCAGTGGGGGCTCCAATGTTACAGTCCCCCAGTATCATCCGCCGCCTTAGTCATGCACGGATGACCCGAGTCGGGGATCTCCTGGAATACGGGCGTTCTGATTGGGTGTCACCCCAGGAGCTTGCGCTCCGTTTGGGATATGTGACGCCCAAAGTCTCAGGGCGCTTGCTCCAGGAGATTAGAGATGCCATCTCCCCCGACTCGCGCACCTTCCTTCGCGGGGCCTTGCAGGCCGGAGTGCCACATGCACCTTTCAACACCCCTTCTCCGGCTGTTTGCATTGGACACAAGCCCCGTGTTTCCCCTCAGGCTCCTCCTGTCCCCAACCTCTCGAGGTTGAGGGACATACCCTCGGCATGCTTTCGCGGCATGCCGAGGAAGAGCTTATATTCTCTCGTGCTCCATACAGTGCACTTCCTTGCCCTCGTGACCCGTCCCGATACCATCTGGAGGCGGGTCCTACCAGCTGACGAGGGCAAGAGGCCCCGGTGGAGGGAACTTTATTCTGATTTAGTTCCACGACCCACCGGGGACTTGAGTTGGAGAGTGCTCCATGGTGCACTGAGCACGGGAGAGTACTTAGCTAAATTCACGGACTCTCCCTCCACTTGTCCATTCTGTGGCAAGGGAGAGTCCGTGTATCATGTTTATTTTAGTTGCGCCAGACTGCAGCCCCTCTTGTCACTCTTGAGGGGCCTCCTCCTGCAGTTCTGGCTGCATTTCTCCCCTCACATTTTTATTTTTGGGCGCCCAGTGTCCCGGGGCAATAAGGCCAGGGACCTCCTCGTCAACCTGCTCCTGGCATTAGCCAAGTTGGCTATATATAAGTCCAGGAAGCAGTGTTTGATAGGGGGGGTTCCCTTGTCACCTGAGGCCATGTTCCGGGTGCTGGTGCGCTCCCGTATCCGGGCAGAGTACCACCTGGCTTTGTCTACTGGGGGAATGGATGAGTTTGTCTCCCAGTGGGCTGTAGATGGTGTGCTCTGCTCGGTATCCCCCCATTCGGTTTCTTTTTCTTTCAACCTCCTAATATGATTTGTATTTAGTTTACAGAAAATGTTTTCTCATAATTTTAAAATACACTGTGCCAAGTTCAACCAATCCAGTCTAGTTGGGGTACCAACAGTCCACATTTAAGTAAACCCAAACTTTTATTTTCTTAAATCTAAGTGCATTTGCCTGACTGTCAATCAAAGTTCATTTGCTTGACCGCTACCCATAGTGTGTGTCCTGCTTACAAGTACTGTGCCAAGTTCAACCAATCCAGTCTAGTTGGGGTAGCAACAGTCCACATTTAAAAAAAAATGACAGGCAGAGGCCGGACACCACGCAGAGGCCGTCGTTTCGTGGTGCTGTGATTCCCTTCGGCCCTACAATATCGCCCAGTGTTCAGAGGCCAGTTACCCTGAACTTGAAAAGTTCGGAGGACGTAGTTGACTGGCTAACACAGGACACCCAATCTATTACAGCTTCCGCTTGGAACATTGACGCACCATCCTCCTCCAGCTTAGCTTCGGGCCCCTCTCAAGTTACCACTCACCCGCCTGCCGCTACCACCAACACTAGTACCACAGCCAATTCAATTGATCAGTCAGAAGAGTTATTTACACATCAGTTTGAAGAAATGAGTGATGCGCAACCATTATTGCCAGAGAATGTAGATAACAGGGATATGTCTCAGTCAGGCAGCATTACACACATGTACGTAAGATGTGATGATGATGATGATGATGTACCCGCTGCTGCTTCCTTTGTTCAGTTGTCATATACAAGTGAGGCAGGTGATGATGATGACGATGCGTCTGTGGATGTCACGTGGGTGCCTGCTAGAAGAGAAGAAGAACAGGGGGAAAGTTCAGATGGGGAGACAGAGAGGAGGAGGAGTCGAGTTGGAAGTAGAGGGAGGTCATCGCAACGAGCTAGTGGCACAGTCAGACAGCATGCATCAGCACCCGGGGTCAGCCAGACAGCACGCCAATCAACGCATGCTGTTGCCACCACCAGAATGCCGTCACCGCCGAGCTCAGCAGTGTGGCATTTTTTTTTGTGTGTCTGCCTCTGACAACAGCGATGCCATTTGCAACCTGTACCAAAAGAAACTGAGTCGTGGGAAGTCCAACACCCACCTAGGTACAACTGTTTTGCGAAAGCACATGATGTCACATCACAAACGCCAATGGGATCAACACATGAGTACAAGCAGCACACAAACTCAAAGCCGCCATCCTCCTCCTGGTCCAGCATCTTCATCCACATCAACCACTGCTGGCCGTCAGTCCATGGGCCTCTATGTCCCCTTCACTACCTTTGTCCCCGCTTGTGTTCTTATTTGGGATGGCCTCCCTTTATATCTCCAGCCCGTGGCCTTGTAAGGGTCGCCCACTCAATCTCTGAGTGTGGATATGCAGGGATGGGGCGTTGAATCAGGCCTACCTTCTTATCTGCTCACTGCAAGATCAACAATACCTAATTTTTCCGGCATGTGTACATGCCTAATTTTTCTGGCCTCTAGTGCTGCCCTGTGGCTTCAACAACCAAACCCAAAAAAAAGGCACATAACAGGGATTAAACTGATAGGAGTAGTACTACTTAACACACCACTCATATCTGGTGTAACAGTAGTGTACATTTAAAACAAAACAAAAAATTCTACTGTAATAGATTGCATAGCAGTTAGTTGTCTGCAAGCGTGTGTGTCAGACCTACAGCGTCTACTCTACCAACTTCTGCAAGTGCACAGTGCCACTCATATCTGTTGTCACAGTAGCTTGGACGCATAGTACCAATCTGTCAAAACCTGTAATGATGAATGAGGTCTAGAGTAGCCTGGTTCCCTTATCCTCTACAGGTTGAGACCTAATGTTTGGGTGACTCTAGACCAACACATTAGTATAAGCAGCACACAAACTCAAAGCCGCCATCCTCCTCCTGGTGCAGCATCATAAGCCACATCAACCACTGCTGTCCTCCTTGCCCCCTCTCAATCATCCGCCACTCCGACTCTCGCCTTGAGCAGTTCCTGCTCATCTGCCCATAGTCAGGTGCCTGTAAAGGACATGTTTGAGCGTAATAAGCTAATGTCACAAAGTGCCCCAAAATTGAAGTGATACGACCAACATAGCATCTTTTTCCATCTCCTGGTTCTAAAAATCCAGGCCTTATACATGCCCCCTGATAGGTAACGTAACAAGTATTAAACTGATAAGAGTAGTACTTACAAACACGTCACTCCTATCTGGTGGCACCTTAGATTGCACGCGCCGTGCCCCAAAATTGAGGTGGGAGGACCAATCATGCATCTTTTTCCATCTCCAAGTTCCAAAAATCCAGGCCTTATACACGCCCCCTGATAGGTAACGTAACAAGTATTAAACTGATAAGAGTAGTACTTACAAAAACATCACTCCTATCTGGTGGCACCTTTGATTGCACGTGCCGTGCCCCAAAATTGAAGTGATACGACCAACAAAGCATCTTTTTCCATCTACTGGTTCTAAAAATCCAGGCCTTATACACGCCCCCTGATATGTGCTGTAACAGGTTTTAAACTGATAAGAGTAGTACTACTTAACACACCTTATAATAATGCAGAGAGAGGCAATGCATTGAGAGGAGTCTGAAGAAGAGGAGTCAGAGGAGGAAGGTGGCTTTGAGGAGGTGGAAGACCAAACACAGCAGGCGTCCCAGGGGGCTTGTTGTCACCTTTCGGGGACCCTTGGTGTTGTACGTGGCTGGGTGGAGGAAGAGACCTTCAATGACATCAGTGAGGACATGGAAAGGGACATCGCTAGCTTGGTATCCAACCTTGTGCAAATGGGGAGTTTGCAGTTGTGCAAATGGACTGTTTGCGGTTGTTTGCGGTGCATTAAACGGGGAGTTTAGTCTGTCACTGTGAAGCGGGTGTAACCCTTACACTACCTGATCGATACAACATCATACCTGATGTTTTAAAGCACGTTATTCCAAACAATTTAGGAATGTTAGGTAATTTATGCCCTTTATGGCTTAAAACCAGACTCTGCATCAACTATGTAATTTTCCGTGGGAGTTTTGCCATGGATCCCCCTCCGGCATGCCACAGTCCAGTTGTTAGACCCCTTGAAACAACTTTCCCATCACTATTGTGGCCAGAAAGAGTCCCTGTGGGTTTTAAAATTCGCCTGCCCATTTAAGTCTATGGCAGTTCGCCGATGTTCGCCGGTTCGCGTACCGAAAATGTTATGTTCGCGACATCACTAACGCTCAAAATAGGCTATTAAAGTTCATCATGTTGGCCACAAAGAACCATATAGCCAGACAATGGAAATCGGATACCCTACACTTTCAGGGGGTTAAAAATAAATTAAACTTTATCCTTATAAATGAACGCCTTACCCATTTAGTAGACAACTCCATGTATAAATTTTGAGATATATGGTCTCCGTGGCTGCAATTAAGGGATAGCATATCATCTGGATGGGAGAGGATATTCTCAAGAGAAGGGGATGGATGGAGGTGTGTGTGGATCCTTAGAGGGGCGGAGGACAGAGGTAAGTGCTATATTTTACATCATATTTATGTAAAAAAAGAGGATGTTTGTGGACCTTTCCCTTTACCAAGATGTTAAATGTTAAAACTAGTTATTTTTTTCCCAATTATAGTCGGATTCAAGACTTAAAGGGAATCAACTTAAAACAAACTGAATTAAAGCTATATTAATAACTGAAAAGTAAAAAAATATATATATTTTTAGGCTACAGGTACAACCAAATCCAGATAACATACTAGCCCTGGATATGGTATAAGCTCCAAGATTATGGAATGGAAAGGGGTATACTGAGTATTAATAGAGTAGCTAACTCAGTGATGTATTAACATGTATGTATATATATGTACCATGGAAATGGTTGTTTGAATATGATATATTACCTGACCTAATAAAATATTTGTTGAAAGAAAAAATACACATAGCTAGTATTTGGAAAACCCCAAATTAAAACTTTCAGGAATTAATAAAAAACAACAACTATTTACTGCTCAACGAGAGATTAAACCATGTAGTCTTGGATAGAATCAACCAGTTCCAGACAATTTGGGATCCCTGGATAACATCCCCATTTAGTTTTAGTGCCCCCCTAATATAATAAAACATTTGTTAATGGTTGAAGCGACTCGGGGGGAAGGACCGGAGTGGGGGAGCCCTGGAGGAGACCATTCAGAAGGAACCGGCGGCAAAATCATCCGAGGAAAGGAGAGGTCGCCTACTGAAGCCTGCCCTAGGGTAACCCAAGGGCGATTGAGCAGGTTAGATATTGTAAATAATTAGCTACTGCTGGAGTGATGATAGATAATAGGACTTTGGTGTTTACTGCTGATATACTCTTTACTATTGTCTGTTTTACCATGTCTTAGGTTTCCCTTAAAAATTGCAATCACAGTAAAAAAAAAGAAAATTTATTAACCAAAAAAGTAAAAATAAGAAGGCCTAGCCAGCTAATTTTAACAAAATATCTTCATTGTAAATATGTATTTTTGCACTACTGTTGTGTTATGCAAGACTGTTCAATATGCTTTCTTTTTCATTACATGCCGTACGCCTTCGGACATAAAAATTTAAATTAGAAAATTAGGTATTGTTGCAGCCGCTGCTGTTGCAGCGGCCCAAAAAATTGACCTTTGTTCCCAAGGCAGAAAGTGCCATAAAACATTGCGTCTTCTTGAACCCTAGTTGGTGGCGGATAAGTCACGCAAGTCATCCGGCATTCACAGATAACATACAGCAGCGTGAGGACCAGTTTTAGACGAAGGCAGCTCATCTCATCAGGCCTTTTTCAGTCGAATGTATCGCCCAGTGTCAGTCCCTTCGGGATCCATCCCTCATTCATCTTTATAAAGGTGAGGCAATCTAGACTTTTTTGCCCTAGGCGACTTCTCTTCTCGGTGACAAAACCTTCTGCTGCACTGAAGGTCCTTTCTGACAGGACACTTGAAGCGGGGCAGGACAGAAATTCAATTTCAAATTGGGATAGCTCAGGCCACAGGTCTAGCCTGCATACCCAGTAGTCAAGGGGTTCATGGCTCCTCAGAGTGTCGTTATCTGCAGTTAAGGCGAAGTAGTCTGCTACCTGTCGGTCAAGTCTTTCTCTGAGGGTGGATCCCAAAGGGCTGTTGCGATGCATAGGACTGAAAAAGGTCCGCATGTCCTCCATCAACAACACGTCTTTTAAACGTCCTGTCCTTGCCAGCGTGGTCGTGGGAGGAGGATTACTTTCACCTCTTCCCCTGTTATAGTGCCCTTGTGCTGTGACATCACCCTTATATGCTGTGTAAAGCATACTTGTTAATTTGCTGCATCCTTTCTGACTTGCGGTAATTTGGTAACAAATCAGGCACTTTCTGCTTATACCGGTGGTCTAGTAGCGTGCACACCCAGTACAGGTCGTTCCCCTTCAGCCTTTTTATATGAGGGTCCTGCGACACGCACAACAGCATGAAAGACCCCATTTGCACAAGGTTAGATGCCTAGCTACCCATGTCCCGTTCCTCGTCCTCTCGCTGAAGATATGTTCTTCCCCCCAGCCACGTACAACACCACGGGTACCAGATAGGTGACAACGAGCACCCTGGGATGCCTGTTGTGATTGGTCTTCCTCCTCCCCCTCAAAGCAACATTCCTCCTCTGACTCCTCTTCCTCACAATCCTCTTCCAGCGTTTCTGAAGGGTCCAGCAAGAGATGCTGATAAGGCTGTTTCTGGTGGTGATGTGACCACAACTCTTCCTCTTCACGCTCATCTATGGCCTGATCCAGCACTCTTCGCAGGGCACGCTCCAGGAAGAAAAAAAATGGTATGATGTCGCTAATGGTGCCTTCGGTGTGACTGACAAGGTTTGTCACCTCCTCAAAAGGACGCATGAGCCTACAGGCATTGCGCATGAGCGTCCAGTAACGTGGCAAAAAAATACCCAGCTCTGTAGAGGCTGTCCTAGCACCCCGGTCATACAAATACTCGTTAATGGCTTTTTCTTGTTGGAGCAGGCAGTCGAACATTAGGAGTGTTGAATTCCAAGGTGTGGGGCTGTCACAAATCAAGCGCCTCACTGGCATGTTGTTTCGGATATCTGAAAATTGCGCCATGGCCGTGTAGGAACGCCTGAAATGGAAACACAACTTTCTGGCCTGCTTCAGGACGTCCTGTAAGCCTGGATACTTATGTACGATCAGATTACACACATGTGCCATGCACGGCACATGCGTCAACTTGCCCAAATTCAATGCCGCCAACAAATTTCTTCCATTGTCACAAACCACTTTGCCAATCTCCAGTTGGTGCGGAGTCAGCCATTGACCCACCTGTGCGTTCAGGGCAGACAGGAGTGCTGGCCCGGTGTGACTCTCTGCTTTCAGGCAAGTCAACCCCAAGATGGCATGACACTGCCGTATTCAGGATGTGGAATAGTATCTGGGGAGCTGTGGGGGTGCCGTTAATGTGGAGCAAGACACAGCAGCAGAAGAGGACTCAGCTGAGGAGGTTATGGAAGAGGATGTAGTAGGAGGAGTAGAAGAGGTGGCAGCAGGCCTGCCTGCAAGTCGTGGCAGTGTCACCAACTCCTCTGAAGAGCCACGCATTCCATGCTTGGCAGGCATCAGCAGGTTTACCCAATGCGCAGTGTAGGTGATATACCTGCCCTGACCATGCTTTGCAGACCAGGTATCAGTGGTCAGATGGACCCTTGCCCCAACACTGTTTGCAAGAGATGCCATTACTTCCTTTTGCACAATCGAGTACAGATTGCCTTTTGCGCAAAGAAATTTTGGCCGGGTACTTTCCACTGCGGTATCCCAATCGCTAAGGGGCAAGGGAGTGACTTTGTGGCATTGGCTTCTTACGCTCAAACATGCCCTTGACAGACACCTTACTGTGGGGAGATGAGCAGGAACAGCAAGAGGCAAGAGACGGAGTGGCGGATGGTTGAGAGGGGGCAAGGAGGACAGCAGTGGTTGACCTGGATGAAGATGCTGGACCAGGAGGAGGATGGCGGCTTTGAGTTTGTGTGCTGCTTGTACTCATGTGTCGATCCCATTGGCGTTTGTGATGTGACATCATGTGCCACGACTCAGTTTCTTTTGGCATAGGTTGCAAATGGCATCGCTGTTGTCAGAGGCAGACACACAAAAAAAATGCAACACTGCTGAGCTCT
This sequence comes from Discoglossus pictus, assembly GCA_027410445.1. NCBI lineage: Eukaryota > Metazoa > Chordata > Amphibia > Anura > Alytidae > Discoglossus > Discoglossus pictus. Next base: position 17,531,588 of record CM050163.1, on the reverse strand, counting down.
GCGGTGACGGCATTCTGGTGGTGGCAACAGCATCCATTGATTGGCGTGCTGTCTGGCTGACCCCGGGTGCTGATTCATGCTGTCTGACTGTGCCACTAGCTCGTTGTGATGACCTCCCTCTGCTTCCAACTCGACTCCTCCTCTTTGTCTTCCCATCTGAACTTTCCCCCTGTTCTTCTTCTCTTCTAGCGGGCACCAACGTGACATCCACAGACGCATCGTCATCATCATCACCCGCCTCACTTGTATCTGACAACTCAACAAATGAAGCAGCAGCGGGTACATCAACATCATCACATCGTACGTACATGTGTGTACTGCTGCCTGACTGAGTCATATCCCTGTTAACTACATCCTCTTGCAATAATTGTTGCGTATCACTCATTTCTTCAAACTGATGTGTAAATAACTCTTCTGACTGATCAATTGTATCTGCTGTGGTACTAGTGTTGGTGGTGGCGGCAGGCGGGCGAGTGGTAACTTGAGAGGTGCCCGAAGCTAAGCTAAAGGAGGATGGTGCGTCAATGTTCCAAGCGGAAGCTGTAGAAGATTGGGTGTCCTCTGTTAGCCAGTCAACTACGTCCTCTGAACTTTTCAATTTCAGGGTAACTGGCCTCTGAACACTGGGCATTATTGTAGGGCCAAGAGGAATCACAGCACCATGACCACGACGGCCCCTGTGGGGTGTCCTGCCTCTGCCTGTCATTTTTTTTTCGATTAGTGGTACTATGCGTGCCAGCCACTGTGATTGGATTGTTTGAACTTGGCACAATACTTGTAAGCCTGACACACACACACTGGCTAGCGGTCAGGCAAATGAACTTAGATTGGTGGTGTAACGGATCTACTGGCACCCCAACCGGGTACCTCCGTTGATAGACGCGTCCTTAGTTTGCGCGGAGGCCTACAAGCATTGCACCGGACACCTCAACCACCACAGACTCCACAACCGCCGTAGTTTAGCTGGAGCCGCGCCGTCTTCCTTCCACCCTGTATGAATCTCCAGCATACAGGACCGTGTGGGGAAGACCTCTCCTCCAAGGAGAGTACATCAGGAACAAGCGTTCAGTAGTTACAGCTCAAGGGAGTATGCAAAAGCATAGCAATCCCCAGTAGGATATAGCGATCCCCTCTAAGAACGAGATGAGACTACGTTTTGAAGGGTCAAGTAGAACTAGCCTTTAAAGACAGGGGATCTCCTTTTATGCAATGGTGCCCTCTGAAGGGCTACACACACATAATTATCACAGCCAATTAGATACATGGTTCAACCCCCATGTCTCCTCCCCTCAGATAACAGGTAACACAATTAAAACAGACACAATTTTAACCACATTCTGGATGTACCCCAAAAACAGGGGGTACACCTTTAAATCCAGCACCGTTCAATATCTCTCATCCGGGGGAACACCATATTAAAAAATGGCATGAATCAGACCAGGGGTTCAAAAGTTAGTAAAAGTATGTTTTTCACATAACACACAGACATTTCACATATCCCCCACACAATACACATATAGGACAATAGGTGTGGTCACCCCTCCCTGAGGCAACTTGATATAATCAGACAATGATTAAATCAGCCCTCTTTGTTCTTATCTGAGAATGAAAACACTCCACACAATCGACTCCCTTATCTGTAACAGTATTATCTCTCCTGCCAAGGTCTGCACTAGCCTGGGGCCAATATTCTGCAGAGCACAAACCAACACACATACAGTATATTACTAGGATCATATTTTAACCAAGAATTAAATAACCATAAACAGGGTAAAACAGTGATGGGTTCCGTTACAGCTGGGATCTGAGCGCACAAAACTACCGAATAGCGCTCAGATCATCTTCGCACAGTTCAATTGCCATGGAGCTAAAGTCTTTCCCATAGTCTTTCATCATATGAATGGGCTCCATGGCATATCTATCTGTGGTATCATGGTTCACACAGGGCAAGTACCGAATGACCCCCCTGTATGTAAAGGGCCAGAATGAGTGACATACACTCTGGTATGGCCGAATACTGTGTTTAAAGGGCAATATGTCCCAGGGCCATAGTCGCAGGGCAGGAGGCTGGCAAACAGTCCTCTCCAAGACAAAGTGGCGAAGGGCACTTCGTCACAGGCGGTCAGGCAAATTAACTTAGATTAGCGGTCAGGCAAATGAACTTAGATTGGCGGTCAGGCAAATGAACTTAGATTTAAGAAAATAAAATTATTGGTATTTTACCTGTAAACTGCTGGTACCACAACAAGATTGGATTGGTTGAACTTGGCACAGTACTTGTAAGCCTGACACACACACTGGCTAGCGGTCAGGCAAATGAACTTAGCTTGGCGGTCAGGCAAATGAACTTAGATTTAAGAAAATAAAATTATTGCTATTTTACATGTAAACTGCTGGTACCACAACTAGATTGGATTGGTTGAACTTGGCACAGTACTTGTAAGCCTGACACACACACTGGCTAGCGGTCAGTCAAATGAACTTAGATTGGTGGTCAGGCAAATGAACTTAGATTTAAGAAAATAAAATTATTGTTTTTTTTACATGTAAACTGCTGGTACCCCAACTAGATTGGATTGGTTGAACTTGGCACAGTACTTGTAAGCCTGACACACACACTGGCTAGCGGTCAGACAAAGGAACTTAGATTTGCGGTCAGGCAAATGAACTTAGATTTAAGAAAATAAAATTATTGTTTTTTTTAAATGTGGACTGCTGGTACCCCAACTAGATTGAATTGGTTGAACTTGGCACAGTACTTGTAAGCCTGACACACACACTGGCTAGCGGTCAGGCAAATTAACTTTGATTGGCGGTCAGGCAAATGAACTTAGATTTAAGAAAATAAAATTATTGTTTTTTTACATGTAAACTGCTGGTACCCCAACTAGATTGGATTGGTTGAACTTGGCACAGTACTTGTAAGCCTGACACACACACTGGCTAGCGGTCAGGCAAATGAACTAAGATTTAACAAAATAAAAGTTTTGTTTTTTTTAAAGTAGACAAGTAGTAAACAAGATTGTATTGGTTGCACTGTGCACACACAGTATAAGCTGTGAGCCTGACACACACACTTGCTATCAGGGGCTAGCAGGGAGACAGAAAAATGAAGTTAGATTACACAGAAAAAACAAAACAAAAATAAATGATGTTAAAGCCCTAAAAAGGGCTTTTTGGGTTGCTGTGTTTACAGCAGAGATCTGATGAGTCCTTCAGCACTGCACTGGACACTGAATAAACTTGCCTAGCTATTGATTTCCCTATTCAATCAGCATCACCTACACTCTCCCTCCTCTCAGTAAGACTGCAAGTTAGGTATGATTCCAAAATGGCTGCTGTCCATTAGTTAGAAGGCTCCTGAAGGGAGTGTATGCTGCTGATTGGCTGGAATGTGTCTGCTGACTGTGACATGCAGGGTCAAAGTTTGCTCAATGATAAAGTATTTGGGGCGGGTCGAATCTCGCATATGTTCGCAGTTCGCCGCGAATGCGAACATGCTATGTTCGCCGGAAACAGTCCGCCGACTAACTATTCGCGACATCTCTAGTTGTGATCATCGTTTCCCAAAGGTTGCACTATTCCAACATTTGATATTATATCAATACTAGTGACTTGCCCGTCAAAAAATGTCAGCAATAAGATTGTAAGGCAGATAATGTTGTTTGTGTGCAAAATTAATTTTGTTGGTGTTTTAAGATCCTTCTGCGCTCATTGCGAGGCTCTTGGTTGTTTTTGTGCTATGAGCAGCGTTGGTGTTTTTTTGGGGTATGGCAATGAATAATGAATAAAATAAGAAATTAATATACTTTACCTATTGTTAAGTAATATATGCAGCATTGTTTTGAAGAGCTGGGAATCTGTTTTCATGTTGCTGCAGCATCAGTGCTGTGGAGCTGCTGTGTAAGCATCATGAATGTGTGCAGTGTAATAGTGTGCGTGCGCGAGGCAAATCCGTTCGGGTAGCTGTGTACTTCCGGATTGTGTAAGTTAGTGTTCTAAAATGGCGCCTAATGTGTGGTATGCGGCTATGGTTGATTTTGAGTCCGTGTTTTCGGATGTTGTCCGACTTTTTCGGAAAATCCGTAGGTGTTTGGTGGTGTTTTGCGTGTTTAGGGTCCTTTAGCCTTGTTTTCGTTTTGTTCGGCGGCCATTTTTTCTTTTTCTTAGAGAAGTTTTTAGTGTCTAAACTCTTTTATTTTGAGTTAAATGAAGGTGTAACTTCCTTTTTTGAGGTCATGGATGCTCCCTCTTGCTGTAGGTTAGCTTTTTATGTATGTGTTGTGTGTATTTATTGTGTTTTTCATTTTTTCATGTCCGCGGGTTGCGGCCGTTTTTTGCGAGTCTGTAATGTGTGTTAATGAGTCTCCTATGTTGTTTGCGTTGCAACGTAAAGTTTGCGGGGGTCGCAGTTGCTGGTAAGGAGCGTCTGTGGCGCTCCTTGCCAGCAACCGCGGCCCTCGCTTGGCGCCGTTAGTACGCAATAAGCATGCGCTATTTGCGTTCCAGCTTACAATTTGCGTTCCATCCGCCATTTTATGCGTAGTAGTTTTCAAAATGGTGGATAATATCAGTGTAGTACGTGCGCATAGTATGTGTTTCAGTTTTGCGAGTCACTGTAGTATAGTTACGTCTGTAGCCTCGTTTTCGTTTTATTCGCCATTTTTTCTCTCGCTTAGGTGATTTTCAGCAGTTTAAAATTAACTTTTCAAGGTGCCGGATGCCCCCCCCCCTTGCTGTAAGTAAGCTTTTTATGTGTTCGTTGTGTTTATTTCTTTTGTTTCTGATGTTTTCATGCGCGCCATTTTCGTCCTGTTTTGCGTGTTGGGAATGGGTCATTTCCCGGCCGTATTTTTTTTGCGATGCGGCCGTATTTTTTTGGCGAGGTACAGGTACGACGCAGTTGATTTTTTTCTAAGTCGTGCGTGTGTGTGTTAACCACGTGTGAGGCGCCTTTGAGTTCTTTTTGCAAGTCGTGCGAGTGTCTGTGTGTGTGTGTATTAGACGGCATTGGATCTTCCACCACCGCAAATGCAGCCCTTCGCTTTGCGAGGGTCCGCATTTGCGGACAAACACAGCCGACGTAGGATGCTCCACCACCGCAAATACGGCCCCTCGCTTCGCAAGGATCCACATTTCCGGACAAACACAGCCGACGTGGGAAGCTCCACCACCCCAAATGCGGCCCCTCGCTTCGCGAGCACACAAGCGTGAGCAACAGCTCATATGCTCACAACTATATATGTGATTATTTGTGATGACTAAATCTAAGATTAATTTCTATGCTTCATTTCTAGTAGGCTCTTGTATAACCTGGGCCAGATAATTATCCCTGAGTGTACTCAAGAACCTGCTCCCCTTAGCTGAACTGCTGGTCTCATTTATCCAGTTTATTTCAGGTTAATTAAAATCTCCTATTATTAGAACTTGCCCTTGCTAAGCTGCATTTCCAATCTGTAACAATAATTGTATTTCCTCACTTTCAGCTATATTTGGGGGTTTATTGCATACGCCTACTAATATTCTTTTGGAATTTGATGCTCCGCTATTTAACTCTACCCACAAACATTCAACTTTATCACTAGGTCCACCATAAATATCTTCTCTGACTATAGGCTTAAACTCAGGCTTAACAGACAAATCCCTCCTCCTCTTTTACCATTGCCTCTATCTTTCCTAAATAGGTTATAACCATCCAGATTAACTTTCCAGTCATAAGATTCATCCCACCACATTTTGGTAATGCCTATTAAATGCTATTTTTCATTAATTGTTAATATTCTAACTTTCCCATTTTTCCTGGCAAGCTTCTGGCATTAGCAAGCATACACCTTATGTTATGAGTCTGTAGTTCTGAATTGTCTGCCCTTGCACTTCAGTTACTTAGTACTACTTCTCTATTGACTATACTACCCCTCCCTCCATATCCTCCCCTATGAGTTGTTAATTCATCCCTTATACCCTCTACACTTTCTACCCCATTACTTATATCTAGTCCCTCCCCCAACTACTAGTTTAAAAACGCCTCCAGCCTTTCTACCATCACAAAGCACAAAAGCTCCCTCATCATTTAGGTGCAATTCATCCCTGCTGTAGAGATTATACTGAAGTGAGAAGTCAGCCCAGTGCTCTAAATACCCAAACCCCTCCTTAGTGCACCACATCTTTAGCCACGCATTAACCTCGCTAAGCTCCTTCTGCCTCTCTGGGCTGGCACTGGTAGTATCTTATAAAATGCTACCTTGGAGGTCCTTGCCTTCAGCTTATTACCTCCTACTCTAAAATCATTCTTTAGGACACTCCATCAATATGTACCAAGACCGCCAGTTCATTTCCAGCGCCTCCCAATAAGTTGTCTACACGATCCACAACATGACGAACCCAAGCACCCGGCAGACAGCAAACTGTTCAACTGCTGGGATCTGCGTGACAAATCAGCTGGTCTACCTTCCTAATAATAGAGTCCCCTACAACCAAAACCTGTCTGTTGCTCTGCCTATTCTGCCCTCCCTCTCCTCCAGTAGAGCTGTTCTCCCGGCTGTTAGAGGGAACAGCCCTATCTGGCACTGCCATTCCTGAATGGACATCCCCAACAGTTTCACTCAATCTGGCAAATCTGTTGGTGTTTTCCAACTCAGAACTGGCCTGTCTCCTCCTGTTCCCCCTGATTCCCCTTCTAACTGTAACCCAGCTACGTCCCTGGACATCCTCACTAGCCCCAGCTCCATCCTCCATGCTAGGCCCAGCTAAACTGTGCTCAGTGAGCACCAACCCCCTTTCCAGTGGAGCAATATCACTAAGTGCTGCAATTCTCCTTTCCAGATCTTCAATTTGAGCTTCCAGAGAGGCAACATGCTCACACCTCTCACAGAGGTATGGACCCTGGATCATCTGTTCCAGTATTGCATACATATGACAGGATGTACACTGAATAAGGTTGCCACTGGACTGACTCATAATAATTATTATTGTCTACAAAATTTCAGTGGGAAAATAAATAATATAAAATAATATATTTGTAAAAAGTTTTCCTCCTTTGTACTATACATCTGCCCTTCCTTTTGTTTGAAGTTCCCCCTTTTATTTAAACTCCTACGCTTTTACTAGAATTTCACTTGATACTAAAAATGTTCACAAGCTTACAATTTCACCCCTTCTCCTGTTTATATTAATTTCTGCCTTCTCACCTGGACACAATTAGTGCACTCTGCAATTTATCAGCCTTTACTTGCAAACAGCCCCAAAACAGCTCACAAACCTTTTATAATAGTTTAACAGTCAAGCCACACCCCTCTCACCTGTGCACAATTAGTGCACTCTGCAATTTATCAGCCTTTACTCGTAATTTAATCTTTCTTCCTTACCTGAAGCAGAGGGATGCAGCTATGTTAAAGAAGGAGCTGCTGTTACATACTCTACAACCACAGAGGAAGGCTGAGTGATATCTGCAGAAAGATCATATGTGAAGCATCGAACAGAAGCTTGTACAGGAGACAAGAGGAAGAAGAAAGTAGAGTGAAAGAGTGAACTGGATATGCAACAAGTTAAGGAGGAAAAGCTGCAGCTAAAGAAAACAAACAAAATTGAAATGGTGGAAGCGTTGGAGGCAAAGCAAGAAGAAAAAACAGAAAAAGATCAAGAGAAGCTGTTAAAATAGAAACATCCCCATGAGAGGTCATGCTTGTGGAGTGTATGAAGGATAATGTACCAGAACAGAAGCAGGATTGGCATATGAAACTGATACAGTGTTCTTGAGAACTGTCATCCAGCCTTTTGGGGCATCTAGAACAGAAAGAGCCAGGTTATCTATCCTCACAAACCAAGCACTATGAGGTAACTAGCAATGAAAAGTGGGAAGAGAAACAGCCCGAGAAGTTGTTGTCCCATAGTGAAATTGATGATGATGATGAAAATAATGATGAAGAAGATGATGATGAACCTGTAGAGGGACATTTGGAGACCCTGCAGAAAGGCTGAGGAAGAAAGGCAGACAAACTCAAACTGTCACATAGTTTGACCAAGAGTTACACAGATTGGTAGGAGAGAGTAAACTATTATCTAAGCCATATACCAAACCCCTTATAGTTTTGTTGAAGAAGCAACTGGGTAGTGATGTCCTGAACAGTTCGCCGGAGAACTATTCGCGGCGATTTTTGCATGTTCGCAACGAACGGCGAACACATGCGCTTTTCGGTCCGCCCCCTATTCTTTATCATAGAGGAAACTTTTACCCTGCACCTTACAGTCAGCAGACACATTTCAGCCAATCAGAAGCATACACTCCCTTAAAGAGCCTTCCATCTGAATGACAGCCTCCATTTTAGAATCATTCTGAAGCTACATTCGTTGAGAGAGGACATATATTCTACCTGCTGCTGATTTAATAGGGAAATAGATAGCCAGGCTGTGCATTTAGCTTTCACTACACACCTGAAGGACTCATTTGATATCTTCTGCAAGACCAGCAACCCAAAAAGCCCTTTTTAGGGCTAGAACATAATTTATTTTATTTTTTTATTTTTTTCTGCTGATTTAATAGGGAAATAGATAGCCAGGCTGTGTATTTAGCTTTCACTACACACCTGAAGGACTCCTTTGATATCTGTTGCAAGGACAGCAACCCAAAAAGCCTTTTTTATTTTATTATTTTTTTCTCTGCAATCTAATTGCATATGCCTGCAAGCTAGCGTGTGTGTAAGGCCTATTACATCTACTCTGCCAACTTTTGCCACTGCACAGTGACACTCATATCTAGTGCAACCGTAGTGTACAGTGAAATAAAAGAACCCTTTTTTTTACTGTAATCGATTGAATATCAGTTGCCTGCCTACAGGCGAGTGTGAGGCCTATTGCATCAAGTATGCCAACTTTTGCCAGTGCACAGTGACACTCATATCTAGTGCAACCGTAGTGTGCAGTGACATAAAACAACCCTTTTTTGACTGTAATCTATTGAATATCAGTTGCCTGCCTACAGGCGTGTGTGAGGCATATTGCATCTAGTCTGCCAACTTTTGCCAGTGCACAGTGATACTCATATCTAGTGACACCAAAGTGTGCAGTGAAATAAAACAAGGCTTTTTTGACTGTAATCCATTGAATATCAGTTGCCTGCCTACAGGCGTGTGTGTGAGGCCTATTGCATCTACTCTGCCAACTTTTGCCAGGGCACAGTGACACTCATATCTAGTGCAACCGTAGTGTGCAGTGACACAAAACAACCCTTGTTTTACTGTAATCGATTGAATATCATTTGCCTGCCTACAGGCGTGTGTGTGAAGCCTATTACATCTAGTCTGCCAACTTTTGCCAGTGCGCAGTGACACTCATATCTAGTGCAACCGTAGTGTGCAGTGAAATAAAACAACCCTTTTTTTACTGTAATCGATTGAATATCAGTAGCCTGCCTACAGGCGTGTGTTGTGATGCCTATTGCTTTTAGTCTGCCAACTTTTGCCAGTGCGCAGTGACACTCATATCTAGTGCAACTGTAGTGTGCAGTGAAATAAAACAACCCTTTTTTTACTGTAATCGATTGAATATCAGTAGCCTGCCTAAAGGCGTGTGTGTGAGGCCTATTGCATCTAGTCTGCCAAGTTTTCCAGTGCGCAGTGACACTCATATCTAGTGCAACCGTATTGTGCAGTGAAATAAAACAACCCTTTTTTTACTGTAATCGATTGAATATCAGTACCCTGCCTAAAGGCGTGTGTGTGAGGCCTATTGCATCTAGTCTGCCAACTTTTGCCAGTGCACAGTGACACTCATATCTGGTGCAACCGTAGTGTGCACTGACATAAAACAACCCTTTTTTGACTGTAATCAATTGAATATCAGTTGCCTGCCTACAGGCGTGTGTGTGAGGCCTATTGCATCTAGTCTGCCAACTTTTGTCAGTGCACAGTGACACTCATATCTGGTGTCACAGTAGCTTGCACGCATAGTACCACTAATCGTAAAAAAAATGACAGGCAGAGGCAGGCCACCCCTCAGGGGCCGTCGTGGTGCTGTGATTACCTTTGGCCCTAGAATAATGCCCAGTTTTCAGAGGCAACGTACCCTGAACTTGAACAGTTCTGAGGACATGGTTAACTGGCTAACACAGGACACCCAATCCTCCTCCAGCTTAGCTTCGGGCACCTCTCCAGTTACCTCTCGCCCGCCTGCCGCCACCACCAACACTAGCACCACAGCCGCTTCACTTGATCCGTCAGCAGAGTTATTTACAGACCTGTTGGAAGAAATGATTGATGCACAAACATTAGTGCCAGAGGATGTAGATAACAGGGATATGTCAGGCAGCATTACACACATGGACGTACGGTCTGATGATGATGATGATGATGATGTTGTACCCGGTGCTTCTTCCTTTGTTTAGTTGTCAGATACAAGTGAAGCAGTTGATGATGACGATGCGTCCGTGGATATCACATGGGTGCCCGCTATTAGAGAAGAAGAACAGGAGGAAAATTCAGATGGGGAGACAGAGAGGAGGAGGAGACGAGTTGGAAGCAGCGGGAGGTCGTCGAAAGTAGCTAGTGGCACAGTCAGGCAGCATGCATCGGCACCCGGGGTCAGCCAGACAGCACGCCAGTCAGCGCATGCTGTTGCCACCACCAGAATGCCGTCATTGCAGAACTCAGCAGTGTGGCAATATTTTCGTGTGTCTGCCTGTGACAACAGTGATGCCATTTGCAACCTGTGCGAAAAGAAACTGAGTCGTGGGAAGTCCAACACCCACCTAGGTACAACTTCTTTGCGAAGGCACATGATGTCACATCACAAACGCCTATGGGATCAACATGTGTACAAGCAGCACACAAAGTCAAAGCCGCCATCCTCCTCCTGGTCCAGCATCTTCAGCCACGTCAAACACTGCTGCCCTGCTTGCCCCCTCTCAACCATCCGCCACTCCGTGTCTCGCCCTGAGCAGTCCCTGCTCATCTGCCCACAGTCAGGTGTCTGTCAAGGTTTGAGTGTTTGAGTGTAGGAAGCCAATGTCACAAAGTCACCCCCTTGCCCGGCAACTGACAGATGGCTTGTCTGAACTCTTAGCCCGCCAGTTTTTACCATACAAGCTGGTGGAGTCTGAGGCGTTCAAAAAATTTGTAGCTATTGGGACACCGGAGTGGAAGGTACCCGGCCGAAATTTCTTTGCAAAAAAGGCAATCCCCAACCTGTACTCGATTGTGCAAAAGGAAGTAATGGCATCACTGGCACACAGTGTTGGGGCAAGGGTCCATCTGACCACGGATACCTGGTCTGCAAAGCATGGTCACTGCGCACGGTACACTGCGCATTGGGTAAACCTGGTGACGGCTGCCAAGCATGGAATACGTGGCTCTGCAGAGGAGTTGGGGACACCTCCTCTACTCCTCCTACTCCATCCTCTTCCATAACCTCCTCGGCGAGGTCCTCTTCTACTGCTGCTACGTCTTGCTCCACATCAACGGCACCCCCCTAGCTCCACAGGTACTATTCCACATCCCGGATATGGCAGTGTCATGCCGTCTTGGGGTTGACTTCCCTGAAAGCAGACCAGCACTCCTGTCCGCCCTGAACGCACAGATGGATCAGTGGCTTACTCCGCACCAACTGGAGATCGGCAAAGTGATTTGTGACAATGGAAGAAATTTGTTGGCGGCATTGAATTTGGGCAAGTTGACACATGTGCCGTGCTTGGCACATGTGTGTAATCTGATTGTACAACGCTTTGTGCATAAGCACCCACGCTTACAGGACGTCCTGAAGCAGGCCAGGAAGGTGTGGGCCATTTCAGGCATTCCTACACGGCCATGGCGCACTTTACAGATATCCAGCAGCAAAACAACATGCCAGCAAGGCGCTTGATTTTAGACAGCCCGACACGTTGCAATTCAACACTCCTAATGTTCGACCGCCTGCTCCAACAAGAAAAGGCCATTAACGAGTATTTGTATGACCGGGGTGCTAGGACAGCTTCTGCGGAGCTGGGGATTTTTTTGCCACGTTACTGGACGCTCATGCGCAATGCCTGTAGGCTTATGCGTCCTTTTGAAGAGGTGACAAACCTGTTCAGTCGCACCCAGGGCACCATCAGCGACATCATACCATTTGTTTTCTTCCTAAAGCGTTCCCTGCGAAGAGTGCTGGATCAGGACGTAGATGAGCCTGAAGAGGAAGAGGAAGAGTTGTGGTCACCATCACGGCCAGAAACAGCCTTATCAGCATCGCTTGCTAGACCTGCGTCCACGCTGAAAGAGGATTGTGATCAAGAGGAGTCAGAGGAGGAATGTGGCTTTGAGGGGGAGGAGGAAGACCAACCACAACAGGCATCCCAGGGTGCTCGTTGTCACCTATCTCGTACCAGTGGTGTTGTAGGTGGCTGGGGGGAAGAACATACCTTCAGTGAGATCACTAAGGACAAGGAACGGGACATGACTCGCTCGGCATCCAACCTTGTGCAAATAGGGTCTTTCATGTTGTCGTGCCTGTTGAGGGACCCTCATATAAAAAGGATGAAGGAGAACGACCTGTACTGGGTGTCCACGCTACTAGACCCCCGGTATAAGCAGAAAGTGCCTGAAATGTTACCGAATTACCACAAGTCGGAAAGGATGCAGTACTACCAAAATAAATTTAAAAGTATGCTTTACACAGCGTTTAAGGGTGATGTCACAGCACAAAGGCAATCTAACAGAGGAAGATGTGAACATAATCCTCCTCCTCCCACGACCACGCCGGCAAGGAGAGGACGCTTTACAGACTTATTGTTGATGGAGGACATGCAGAGCTTTTTAAGTCCTATGCATCACCACAGCCCTTCGCGGTCCACCCTCAGAGAACGACTCGACCGTCAGGTAACAGACTACCTGGCCATAACTACAGATATCGACACTATGAGGAGCGATGAACCCCTGGATTACTGGGTGTGCAAGCTTGCCCTGTGGCCTGAGCTATCCCAATTTGCCATAGAACTTCAGTCCTGCCCCGCTTCAAGTGTCCTGTCAGAAAGGACCTTCAGTGCAGCAGGAGGTTTTGTCACTGATAAGAGAAGTCGCCTAGGTCAAAAAAGTGAGGATTACCTCACCTTTATTAAGATGAATGAGGGATGGATCCCGAAGGGACTGACAGTGGGCAATACATTTGATTGAAAAATTCCTGATAGATGAGCTGCCTTGAGCTAACAATGGTCCACAAACTAACATCAATTTTTCTGGTCGCTGCAACAATACCTAATTTTTGCATTTAAATTCTTTTATTGTCAGAAGGCGTACAGCATGTAATGAAAAATAAAGCATTACAGTTGTGCAAAAATACATATTTACAATAAAGACATTTTGTGAAAGCAGCTGGGTATTCCTTCTTATTTTTACTTTTTAGGTTAATAATTTTTCTTATTTTTTACTGTGATTGCAATTTAAGAGATACCTAAAACATGGTAAAACAGACAATAGTAAAGAGTATATCTGCAGGGAACACCAAAGTCCTATTAGCTATCATCCCTCCAGTAGTATTAGCTTATTATTTACAATATCTAACCTGGGCAATCACCCTTGGGTTACCCTAGGGCAGGCTTCAGTGAGCGACCTCTCCTTTCCTGGGATGATTTTGCCGCCGGTTGCTTATGAAGGGTCTCCAGGGCTCCCCCACTCCGGTCTTTCCCCCAGTGTCGCTTCAACCAGTAACAAATGTTTTATATCTGTAAAGCAACCCAATGATCCCCCTTGATAGAGGTTTATCTATCTACAGCTATCTATCAAATTTTGGAGAACCAATTTAAGACTGGTGTCCCCTGTTTCTGGGTCAGGGAGTGTGTGAAATGCTTCAGCCTACAGTAATTGTAATGTTCAGACAGCGGTAGCTCATGCTTGTCCCTCAGTTCCTCATAGGTGAGCATCTGGCCCTTTACTAACCAGTCTCCCAGTCTATCTAGTTTCCTTGACCTCCACCAGTGTTGTGATATTGTGCTCATGTGTTTTGGGGCTGAGGGGGGTCAAGAATTGGGGTCATTTGGGTGGATCCAGGGAACAAACCCGTGTGTTTCTTGGCCCATTTCCAGTATGATAGTGAGTGTCTGATTAGGGGGTTTGGCGAGTTATTAAGGCTCTGAGGCAATTCTGATAGCCAAGCCACCTTGTCCCAGGTTAAGGGCCTTAAAATGTGGTTCTCTAAATACACCCAGGCCGGTTGATGACATATAGAATGTGCTTTTGGGAGGAAAGATAGGTGACTGAACAGGTATTAAATAGTACAACTTAATACACCACTCCTATCTGGTGGCACCTTAGATTGCACGCGCAGTGCCCCAAATTCGAAGTGGGAGGACCGACCAAGCATCTTTTTCCATCTCCCTGTTCTAAAAATCCATGCCATATACACGTCCCCTGATAGGTGACGTAACAGGTATTAAACTGATAGGAATGAGTAGTACAACTTAATACACCACTCCTATCTGGTGGCACCTTAGATTGCACGTGCAGTGCCCCAAATTCAAAGTAGGAGGTCCGACCAAGCATCTTTTTCCATCTCCCTGTTCCAAAAATCCATGCCATATACACGTTCCCTGATAGGTGATGTAACAGGTATTAAACTGATAGGAATGAATAGTATAACTTAATACACCACTCCTATCTGGTGGCACCTTAGATTGCACGTGCAGTGCCCCAAATTCAAAGGAGGATGTCCGACCAAGCATCTTTTTCCATCTCCCTGTTTCAAAAATCCACGCCATATACACGTCCCCTGATAGGTGATGTAACAGGTATAAAACTGATAGGAATGAGTAGTACAACTTAATACACCACTCCTATCTGGTGGCACATTACATTGCACGCGCAGTGCCCCAAATTCGAAGTAGGAGGTCCGACCAAGCATCTTTTTCCATCTCCCTGTTCCAAAAATCCATGCCATATTCACGTCCCCTAATAGTGGAAGTAACAAGGATTAAACCTATAGGAATAGTACTACTTAACAGTACACACCTTATAATAACGCAGACAGAGGCAACGCATATAATCTTCCATGCTGGGCAGTGGAAGCCCCCAGACTCTGACCTGTGTATATTCTTCCATGCTGGGCAGTGGAAGCCCCCAGACTCTGGGAGTCTGAAGAAGAGGAGTCAGAGGAGTAAGGTGGCTTTGAGGAGGTGGAAGACCAAACACAGCAGGCGTCCCAGGGGGCTTGTTGTCACCTTTCGGGGACCCTTGGTGGCTGGGTGGAGGAAGAGACCTTCAATGACATCAGTGAGGACAAGGAACGGGACATGGCTAGCTTGGTATCCAACCTTGTGTTCTTATTTGGGATGGCCTCCCTTTATATCTCCAGCCCGTGGCCTTGTAAGGGTCGCCCACTCAATCTCTGAGTGTGGATATGCAGGGATGGGGCGTTGAATCAGGCCTACCTTCTTATCTGCTCACTGCAAGATCAACAATACCTAATTTTTCAGGCATGTGTACATGCCTAATTTTTCTGGCCTCTAGTGCTGCCCTGTGGCTTCAACAACCAAACCCAAAAAAAAGGCACATAACAGGGATTAAACTGATAGGAGTAGTACTACTTAACACACCACTCATATCTGGTGTAACAGTAGTGTACATTTAAAACAAAACAAAAAATTCTACTGTAATAGATTGCATAGCAGTTAGTTGTCTGCAAGCGTGTGTGTCAGACCTACAGCGTCTACTCTACCAACTTCTGCAAGTGCACAGTGCCACTCATATCTGTTGTCACAGTAGCTTGGACGCATAGTACCAATCTGTCAAAACCTGTAATGATGAATGAGGTCTAGAGTAGCCTGGTTCCCTTATCCTCTACAGGTTGAGACCTAATGTTTGGGTGACTCCAGACCAACACATTAGTATAAGCAGCACACAAACTCAAAGCCGCCATCCTCCTCCTGGTGCAGCATCATAAGCCACATCAACCACTGCTGTCCTCCTTGCCCCCTCTCAATCATCCGCCACTCCGACTCTCGCCTTGAGCAGTTCCTGCTCATCTGCCCATAGTCAGGTGCCTGTAAAGGACATGTTTGAGCGTAATAAGCTAATGTCACAAAGTGCCCCAAAATTGAAGTGATACGACCAACATAGCATCTTTTTCCATCTCCTGGTTCTAAAAATCCAGGCCTTATACACGCCCCCTGATAGGTAACGTAACAAGTATTAAACTGATAAGAGTAGTACTTACAAACACGTCACTCCTATCTGGTGGCACCTTAGATTGCACGCGCCGTGCCCCAAAATTGAGGTGGGAGGACCAATCATGCATCTTTTTCCATCTCCAAGTTCCAAAAATCCAGGCCTTATACACGCCCCCTGATAGGTAACGTAACAAGTATTAAACTGATAAGAGTAGTACTTACAAACACGTCACTCCTATCTGGTGGCACCTTTGATTGCACGTGCCGTGCCCCAAAATTGAAGTGATACGACCAACAAAGCATCTTTTTCCATCTACTGGTTCTAAAAATCCAGGCCTTATACACGCCCCCTGATATGTGCTGTAACAGGTTTTAAACTGATAAGAGTAGTACTACTTAACACACCTTATAATAATGCAGAGAGAGGCAATGCATTGAGAGGAGTCT
This sequence comes from Discoglossus pictus, assembly GCA_027410445.1. Taxonomy (NCBI): domain Eukaryota; kingdom Metazoa; phylum Chordata; class Amphibia; order Anura; family Alytidae; genus Discoglossus; species Discoglossus pictus. Next base: position 17,515,021 of record CM050163.1, on the reverse strand, counting down.
GAAGAAGAGGAGTCAGAGGAGGAAGGTGGCTTTGAGGAGGTGGAAGACCAAACACAGCAGGCGTCCCAGGGGGCTTGTTGTCACCTTTCGGGGACCCTTGGTGGCTGGGTGGAGGAAGAGACCTTCAATGACATCAGTGAGGACAAGGAACGGGACATGGCTAGCTTGGTATCCAACCTTGTGCAAATGGGGTGTTTGCGGTTGTGCAAAGGGACTGTTTGCGGTTCTTTTCAGTGCATTAAACGGGGAGATTGGTCTGTTACTGTGAAGCGGGTGTAACCCTTACACTACCTGATCAATACAACATCATACCTGATGTTTTAAAGCATGTTATTCCAAACAATTTAGGAATTTTAGGTCATTTATGCCCTTTATGGCTTAAAACCAGACTCTGCATCAACTCAGTAATTTTACGTGGGAGTTTTGCCATGGATCCCCCTCCGGCATACCACAGTCCAGCTGTTAGTCCCCTTGAAACCACTTTCCCATCACTATTTTGGCCAGAAAGAGTCCCTGTGGGTTTTGAAATTCGCCTGCCCATTGAAGTCTATGGCGGTTCGCAAATGTTCGTCCGTTCGCGAACATTTGATGGAATTCGCGTCTGCGGTTCGCGAACCGAAAATGTGATGTTCGCGACATCACTACAACTGAGTGATGTGGAAGTGTTGGTGAGAGAGAAAGAAGCTGTACTTAGTAAAATGAAGAGTGCCCTACGCAGTGTGAGGCAGAAGCTGGCAGAGCTGAAAATGGAAAGTGATATCAGAGATGACAAAATACAAGTCAAGGTGAAAAAATGTTGTAGTGTGCTAGTGAATCAGGAAGCCATGATCACTATTATATCACAGGATTTGCCGAAGAAACCCTCTGACCAGAATGTTCTAGCCCAAAGCTTCACAGAGAGTCTCCCAGAGATGAAGGCCTTGACTTCCCCAAAATGGTCAGGAAGCAGAACGCTGCTTTTTTAATTGAAAAGTTGTTCATTTGCAAAAAGACAAGCTGAATCTACAAAATGCCATCCATTCACTATGGAATGTCTTCATGCTGCTGGCACACAATAATAAAATGAATATGCATAATAGCACATTAGAAAAAAAGGCATGTGCATGTTACTGGAGGACTTGAGGTACAAGTTGTTACACAGTGTGCGGACATTAGCCCTGAACAAATCAGTAAGGGACATGAAGAGTGATTTTTGGTGGGATGTGTAGGAGAGAGGATGGGGCTACAAGTCTACTGGCAGTGTCAAGGGTGCCACGATATCTACTTCCTTCAGTCAGGTATCATCTTATCTCCCCATCAAATTGTCAGACCTTCCAGATAGCTTATGGGCACTCCAGGGGACTTACCCAATCTCCCCAGTAGAGATGCCGCCTATCTGGAAATCTAGGAAGTGAGACTAAGGGGGTGAGGTGCTGACCAAGGCATCCATAAAGAGCATGGGTCCTGGAGCTGATTAACCTGTTAAAGCACAGTACAATTTAGTGGTTAACCACAAGATAATGAATCAAAGGTATCACTTTTAAAATGTTTGACATCTCTTGACCTTTGTCTATTAAAACAAATAGTTTTTGTTATCTGACAACCTACAGTAGTTATTTCTGCTTGATGTCTTAGCCAGTAACTCAGACAGCCTATGTATTAAACACACCTCAAAACACATTATACATATGATAATAATAACATCAGAGGGGAAAAATGGGAATTGGGCTCATTAATGGTTTCTTCAATTAATTGTGTGATTTCTGATGATACTTTTTTTTATCAGATTCCCGTTGCTGTGGTGTAGTGACAACATGTGACCCTGGTAGGTGCTATACATTATACTTATTCTAGACTATGACATTACCCCTTTTATGTATCCCCTTTTTCCTCAAAAGCAAGCCTCTTCCCTCCCACATCACACCCATGATATTAATGCCTAGTCTTGTCAATTGATGATTGTGCTCTGTGTATGAAATATACATGTTCTCAGTGTGTCAGTGTGTTTTCAATGGTTCGGTTTTCGGGACATACATAACATTTGTTTGACAGTCCTATAGCTATAAACTAATGAGCCCAAGTTACTATGCAACAGATTAATAAATATAATAATAATAATATCATACAATATCATATTATAATATATATCATATATCAAAATAAAGGGCTAATACACATGCAAAGTCCAATTTGTAATACAAATTCCCCTGAAGACCTGATAGCAATATGACATGTGATAATGTGAATTGATTGATAGCAAAACATTTTGGCACATGGCCACCAGCAATGTCGTGGGACATTCCAGGATGGTCATAGTAGAGATTGTCTTTTTTTTTCATCAGATTCCGTTTGCAGTGGTGTAGTGACAACATGTTACACTGGTAGTTGCTATGCATCATGCTTATTCTAGACTATGACATTACCCCTTTTAGGTGTTCCCTTTTTCCACAAAAACAAGCCTCTTGCCCTCCCGGGGTCCGCCCACACCACAGCCATGATATTAATGCATAGTCTTGTCCATTTTTGATTGTACTCTGTGTATGAAATATACATGTTCTCACTGTGTGAGTGTCTTTTCAATGGTTGGGTTTTTGGAACATACGTCACATTTGTTTGACAGTCCTATATCTATCAACTAATGAGCCCTAGTTACTATGTAATAGCTTAATACATATAATAATAATAATAATAATAATAATAATAATAATAATAATAATATCATACAATATCATATTATAATATATATCATATATCAAAATAAAGGGCTAATACACATGCAAAGTCTAATTTGTAATACAATTTGTAATATCAACATTCCCCCGAAGACCTGATAGCAATATGACAGGTGATAATGTGAATTGATTGATAGCAAAACATCTTGGCACATGGCCACCAGCAATGGCGTGGGACATTCCAGGATGGTCGTAGTAGAGATTATACCTGATGGAGGTGAGTTGGCTGTTGTCCATGTGCCTCTGCATCTGTTTTTGCTGCCATTCCTGATGGGTAAGAGTGGATTTGTGTGGTGTATGTTCCCCTTTTGGATTGATAACTGATGGTGGTTAAGAGGCTTGCTTACCTCAATGAATCTGTGAGCTATACCATGTGGGCAGGTAATAACAGAGAGGTCAGACAAATCACAGTCCACTGTAGAATGATCTGGCAACCCACTCCAGTATCTTTGGCATGTAAACCTTGTGGAAAAGCACAGGCAGAGGCATAGCTAAATGTGCTACAGTCCATAGGGTCACCGAGAGTTGGGCACAACTGAGGGACTGAACAACCAAATGTCAAATGTTCCCCTGGTACTTGATATATGCCATGTGGTAGTGTAATTTGGCCACTATTTGTTTTCCCAATGTAGATGTAATGAGTGATGATCTTTGTCTATTTTTAGGGCTACATTAGAGCCACGGTGAGTGAGAAAGGGTTAATATGGCAGCCATTTACATGTATTTGTGTTGCAATTTAATGAGGTAGTGGGTCTTTAATGGCTTTCAGCATCTTGCAGCATGACTTTTCATATTGGCGTATGCATGGTCATTACAACATATAAAAAAAATAACTTTTTGATACTTAGGAATTGTTGTGCAAGTAATGGTAATGCCTTCCATTACTTTGCCCATATTTTAAAGTCCATTGGTGTGTTTTTATTGTGTTTTGCAGTCTTACAAACTAGTCTGTAAACAGTTTGCGGGTCGGATTTGGAACCTGTAAGATTTGGGCTGCCATTTTCCATTTGCGGGCTAGACTGGGGTCTTTAGGAATTTGAGGGCAATTGAATAGCAAGCAATTGAATATCGATTTTAGTGAGCGTAACTCTTGCGGACATGAAACATCAAAGGCTTTGTTGGGCTGTAAGTTCTGGTTTTAACCACTGCAAGGATTTCAAGCCTGTAACCCGTAGACCATTTTCGGGTGGCAAAAAGACACCAATTGAATAGCAAAAAAACTTACAGCCTCCCTTATAGTAACTTACAATTGCTCAATTGAATGAGGCTTACATGTTTTACTCTCTCCATGCTTGCATATATGGATTGTTGCTTTTGGCCAAGTTAACTTTCTTCAGGTTTATACTGTAATTATTATGATCACTGGCGATATTAGATAAAGGGCCACTGTATATCGGTCTGAGAACTTTCCTAATGTTTATGTATAAACAACTTTTAAAATAATTAAGAAAGTTGATCGTTTGTGAGTAAATTTACGAAGAAATGTGTTATTTTTCCCCTTGTCTTTAGTCAGTATCTCCTTATTTATCTTACATATTTGGTGCCAGAGTATACAACATGACTTGATAAGGCATTTTGTAAAAGACGCTAATTTTATTGTATGTTTTCTCAAAAAATATTATTTTTTATATCAAATGAAATGCTTATATTGATCTTTACTATTTTACAATTATTACAGTGGATCTTTAATGCATTGTAAGATGTTAGAGGTAAAGACTTTATTCTGAAATAGCCTGTAAGTATTGTGACCACATATAATAATAACACTGAGACAATTTCAAACAGTTTCATTGTGCTATTCTCTTGGCACCGCTGAACTCAATGGTTTGCTTTATTTTTACTGTATTAATTACAGAGCACGAGAGAGAAAGGAGCGACAACCAGATGTTTCTATAATAGAATCTGCTCTGCACATGTCCCTGTTGTATTGAGATGTTTTACAATAAAACACACTCAGGTGCTTCATAACTCCTGTAATTTAATTCTGTGAAAAACACTCGTGATTCATAAATCCATCTCAAGATGTTGCTAAAAACAGGTTATTAAAGGTATATGGAAGGTGCCTGGATTTTATTTTACATTTATGATACATAAAACATTGTATAATAATAGTAAGACATTTTAAGCACATCAGTTACACCAAAATAAAAAAATAAATAAACTAAAAAAATAAAAAATAAAAAAAAAAAAAAAAAAAAAAAAAATATATATATATATATATATATATATATATATATATATATATATGTATTAATATTAAGAACATTATTAAGATGAGAAATACCATTAAGTTAAAAAAAATATATATTTTGGCCACTCTGAAGCAATTTATTTGGTGTTTCCCAGGATACATTTAAAGTCGATTATCTTACCCAATAGATTTTGATATGTTCATACATTTAAATTTTTCAGCATCCCTTTAAAACTACTTATTAGAATGTCCAAGTTCTATATGAGGCAACTCCTTAATAAAGTTGAGTATAAACTAATTAGGTGTTTGTTTGTTTTATATTAGAGTATTTTAATTGATTTAATTTGTCTGTTTGTTTAGCCGTTCAGTCATGTCCGTTTCTCCCTGACCCTATGGGCCACAGCATACTAGGCACATCTTGTGTCTGGTTCTGCTTATCCATAAGGTTTTCAAGGCAAAGATACTAGAGTGAATGTCAGTTCCTTCTCCAGTGGACGACGATTTCTCTGAACTCTCTGCTATGACCTGCCCATCTTGGGTGACCCTACATGGTATAGCCAAAGCTTCATTGAGGTACAGAAGCTCTTTCACCACTGCAAGGTAGCTTTCCAGAACAGAACAATAAATTCACTCAAATTACAGTACAGGATACAGTGCTATCATTCATAAAGGATTTAGTGATTATGGGGGATATCTGCTATTTTATCTCATGGGCTGGAATGGGGTACAAAGTGATTAAGGCAATTTTCCCTCCATAAATATAGCATATTGGGATTGTCTTAGAAGGAGACTTGCTTCAGGTATTGTGGAGAGTAGGAATGCAGTTCTAGAATGTATATACAGGATTGCTTGGTAGAAGAGGTGGAGCAAGTGACTAAAAAAACTATTTTTAACCCTCTAAAATACAACTGACATGATTGTATACTTTCAAAAGGAGTAAAGCAATTTATTGAAATACACAAGGACCAACATATAACGAAGAACAAACAGGACCAGGCAATGTAATTGTGTACAGATTAACATAAGGTAACACAATTAAGATAGCAAGTTCAGATGACCTAATCACTCAGTAGGAGGTCTTGAATGCTCAATGTCCTCTATTTTGTTAGACTTTCCTTGAAAAAAATAATTGAATCACAGTAAAATAATTACAAAACCACATTTATAAAATATATACCATTATCAGGCATGTATGGATATAATCAGTATAAAAAGTGGTTAGCCACACTATATCTAAAACACAGAGATAGAAGAGGAATTTACTGTGGATGAGGGTGTTTAGACCCTAGACAGACAAAACAGGGGAAACGTGGTTATCACAGAGGTAGGAAAAAACAAAGCCCAAGGGTGTCATGTCCATCTTGTTTCTCTTGGGAGAGATTGGACTAGGGGAAGAAAGAGAAGGAGGTACCACAGTATTTCTTTGAGGCTTCTCCCCATCAGGACTTTCATCACACACTTCCACATTTGTGTGTGACTGTAGAATATTGTGGAATCTCAAATTGTATCCCCACATTTTAATGTCATTATCCTTATATAGGATTGTCAGGCAGGCTGTAAGTTAGTTCCTAAAACAGGAAAGGATGTATGTGCTGTGGGTTTGGAATTTATCACATTGTAGAAAAAGGAATTATGTCAATGTGTGTATCTCGTAATTTGCATTGTTAATATTGTTTTTGCATTGTCCTTAACCCATGTATAGCTGTATGGAATATGTTGATGTGTTATAAATAAAGGAATAAAATAATAAAAATAAAATGTGTATTTTAATTACATTTGTTGAAAATTAATGCTAGTTTGATTTTTTTTCAAAATTGATTGACTTTATCAGCACACGTATATATTTAGCTTTTGTTTAACCTAGAAATATATATTTAAAATGTAGATTATAATAATGATGTGTGGTGCATCCTTTTTCATCAACCTCAGTGAGCCAATCAGGGCTATGGGATTAATTTTACTGATGGCACCATGTTCAGCTCTGGGAATATTCACTGTACTACCCAGGTGGTTGTTTTACTGCACTGTAATACTGGGTGCATTATATTATTTTCTACACAGCTTGATATAGTGATTATATTCATTTAAACATGCCTGATATTTGTATGTATTGTTTTATAAATATTTTGGGGGTAATTCAAGGTATAATGTGTGACCTGGTCTATGGAGTTGTAATCAAATTATTGATTACAAAGGCATTTCCTTAGTGGAGCTCTTACAATGCTTCATATTAGCTTACTAATTAATCACATGTTATTCAACAGCAAAATTATGAGTAATTAAATTAACTTGTCCTACTAATCTAATTAACTTAATTATGTTACTTAGTAATTGTTGTGATAATGCTGCTGTCACACTCAGGGTTCGTGCCCTTGTATCCGGCACCACAATGGAGTACTCAGGAGCCCTTTTTAAAATATCAGCAGTATTTATTCGAGTGTAGCAAAACAACATAAATGGTGCAAAACAAAATCCTAGCTTCTAATAGAAGCACTGACTTTACTCTTGGCTGTAGTTCACTCACTATGCAAGATAAAGTTCACACAAAACAAAAGTCCAAACAAAAGCTTACAGGATATCAAGTCTCCCTTGTAGCAGGGGATTTCCACAGTATGCTCTGGCCTCCTCTGTCCTGCTCAGACTAAGCTCTCTCACTCAGCTGGGTGCTAATCAGACCTTTAAAGGTGGAACCTAGCTGGGCCTGCTTGATTAGCCTGCTGTGTTAACCCTTTCTTCCCTTAGTGGACACAGGGCTCTGCTCAGTCTCTCTCCCACGTACACTCCATCAATGATTCTGTTACATTGTGTTCAATGTCAACACTGTTTCATTCCTTTATGTTAATGTTTTTAGTTATTAATAGGCTGTACCATGTTCAATAACAATATTTTCTGGTTAAGACATAGATGGTAGAATGATATTCTTACTTGGATGCTTATATTTCCATGCTCTGTTTTATTGTGACAACCAATGGGGTTACCACAAGCCATCAGCTGAACAATGGCTTCTTGGCACCTACAAGGTTTCCAGGAAACTCCATTCTATTGCAGTACATGTTGCAGGATGACTATATCACTTTATGTGAGGGTGGTTTTACATTTTAAAGTCAAAACAGCACAAAACTAAATAACACCAAAAGTATCTTTGAATTCCCTACTTAAGCAGTGAAGACCGATCACACAATGGTCTACATCGGTGGGTCTGTTATTGATCGTCTGCAAAACAATTGTTGGGACACAATTAACGTAACTTAATCTTTCTTCCTTACCTGAAGCAGAGGGATGCAGCTATGTTAATAAAGGAGCTGCTGTTACATACTCTACAAACACAGAGCATGGCTGAGTAATGTCTGAATAAATATCATATGTAAAGCATCGAACAGAAGCTTGTACAGGAGACAGGAGTAAGAAGAAAGTAGAGTGAAAGAGTGAGCTGGATATGCAACAAGTTAAGGAGGAAAAGCTGCAGCTGAAGGAAGCAAACAAAATTGAAAAGATGGAAGCGTTGGATGCAAAGCAAGAAGAAAAAGCAGAAACAGATCAAGAGAAGCTGTTGTAAAGAGAAGCAGCCTCATGAGAGGTCATGCTTGTGTGGTGTATGAAGGATAATGTTCAACAACAGAAGCAGGATGGGCATATGAAACTGATAAAGTTTTCTGAGAATTGACATCCAGCCTATTGGGGAACAGAAAGAGCCAGGTTATCTATCCTCACAAACCAAGCACAATGAGGTAACTAGCAATGAAAAGTTGTAAAAAGAATGTACTAAAACAGCAAGAATGTATCAGGCACACTCTCACATGAATGTACAGAGACCAGAGAGATGTATTAGATACGCTCTCACAAAATTCTACTTAGATGAGAGAGACACAATGTCACATGGATTTACTGAGAACAGGGAGATATATAAGACACAGTCTAACATGAATGTAATGAGATCAGAGAGATGTATCAGAAACACTCTCATATGAATGTACTGTGGTGAGAGAGATGTATCAGACATGCTCTCACATGAATTTATGGTGCTGAGAGATGTATCAGACACACTCTCACATTAATGTACTGAGACCAGAGACATGTATAAGACACACTCTCACATGCATGTTCTGAGTCCAAAGAGATGTATCAGACACACTCTCACATGAATGTATCGAGACGAGAGAGATGTATCAGACACACTCTCACATGAATCTACTGAGACCAGAGAGATGTATCAGACACACTCTCACATGTATGTACCGAGACCAGAGAGATGTATCAGACACACTCTCACATGAATGTACTGAGACGAGTGAGTTGTATCAGACACACTCTCACATTAATTTACTAAGCTGAGAGATGTATCAGACACACTCTCACATGTATGTACCGAGACCAGAGAGATGTATCAGACACACTCTCACATGAATGTACTGAGACCAGAGATATGTATCAGACACACTCTCACATGAATGTACTGAGACCAGAGCGATGTATCAGACACACTCTCACATGAATGTACTGAGATGAGTGAGATGTATCAGACACTCTCTCACATTAATTTACTAAGATGAGAGATGTATCAGACACACTCTCACATGAATGTACTGAGACGAGTGAGTTGTATCAGATACACTCTCACATTAATTTACTAAGCTGAGAGATGTATCAGACACACTATCACATGTATGTACTGAGACCAGAGAGATGTATCAGACACACTCTCACATGAATGTACTGAGACCAGAGAGATGTATCAGACACACTCTCACATGAATGTACTGAGACCAGAGAGATGTATCAGACACACTCTCACATGAATGTACTGAGACCAGAGAGATGTATCAGACACACTCTCACATGAATGTACTGAGACCAGAGAGATGTATCAGACACACTCTCACATGAATGTACTGAGACCAGAGAGATGTATCAGACACACTCTCACATGAATGTACTGAGACCAGAGAGATGTATCAGACACACTCTCACATGAATGTACTGAGACCAGAGAGATGTATCAGACACACTCTCACATGAATGTACTGAGACGAGTGAGTTGTATCAGACACACTCTCACATTAATTTACTAAGCTGAGAGATGTATCAGACACACTATCACATGTATGTACCGAGACCAGAGAGATATACCAGACAAAATCTCACATGAATGTACTGAGACGTGAGAATTGTATCAGACACCCTCCAACGTGGATGTACTGAGAACATTGAGACTGGTCTAGCAATGCTCTTGAACTCTGTAAGGGGGTAAGTAGCATTAAACCTCCTGGATGATTCTGGACAAGAGCTGGAAAAAGGAACACTTCATCACATGAACACTTGAACTCTGGAACACGTTAACAGTGGAGTCAGCTAGTTGGTCTTTTGTAAACAGGAATGGCACAAAACAAACAACACAGGCAAGTGTTCAGTCAACAATCTAGGGCATCTGCTTCCTGGTCAGGTCGGTCAAGGGAATAAACTTTCTGTAATACCCTTTGGTCCCCAGGCAGGCTACCACCTGCTTCTTATTTTGGGGGGCGGACCATACAGCTATTCCTTCTACATTGGGTGAGTCAGGTCTGATTTAGCCACTACCTACCCAGTGCCTCAGGTATTGTACTTTGGCCCTGGCCCACTTGCATTTATGTGGGTGAAAAGTTAACTTAGCCTCCCTAAAAAGCCTATAGTATAATTCTGATGTGTTGGAGTTGGTCCAAAATGACATCACATTGAATTGGTAGAGCCAAAAAGTGGTAATGAATGCTGACTCTTCCATGGCTGTCTCTGCAAGGGGAATTTGCCAATACACCTTGAAGAGATCCAGAGTAGTTAGGTATGTAGCAGTACCTAGACGTTTCAACAACTCATCCATGCGTGGAATAGGGTAATCACTATATTTGTTTCTTTCATTAAGCTTATGATAAGCCACACAGAAATTAGTTGTTCCATCTTTCTTAGGCACCAATACCACTGGGGAAGCCCATGGGCTAATAGACTGTTCAATTACTCTCAATAGAAATATCTCTCTCAACTCATCATATGTACTAGCCCACACTGCCTCTTGGAATCAGTAGGAGAGTTGCTTCAGGGGAGGACATCCTTCAGTAAATACCTCATGTACAGCTAAAAGGGTACACCCTGCACTAGTGGAAAACATTGCCCTGTAAGGAGCAAGGGTGACTACTAACTGAGCTTTCTGTCGGTGTCTACATAAGTGTGGGAGTTCAACTTATTAGGAAGGGGCCCTCACAGATTCATTGTAACAATTGTCATATTTGGTCATCCTGCGTTTCTTTACAGGGTTCACACCAGCTGTTAAAATATACTGCTTGATTGGGATTAAAAAGATCCTAAATCAATTTGACCTAGTAGAATTGTGAGGTCCGTTGTATCCCTGCTAGCAAAATATGGACCAGTACCAAAATGACCACTGGGAGTACCAGCGTTACCACAGGCAGACAGAAGCTGCAGAAGTTACTGGCTATAACTATTTCCCCAGGCAGGATCAGCAACAATAATCCCAAGCAAGGATAATCTTTTTCCCAGAATGACTCTTAAACATAGATTAAGTGCAAGCTGGAACTGATGTATTGTCACAATATAACAAATGTATATATAACATCATCCAATCATAACAAGCCCTAACCTTTAGTAAAAATTACTCTAGCCAATCACCAAAGTCCAAGAAGAGGGCCACTAAGGAGACCCTAAGGAGACCTGCCCATCAAATAATGTCATCCACCATGATCACACCTGTAGACCGAGAGCCTAAGTGATTGATTAGTCTAATTCCTTTTTGTTCCAGGCCTTCAAAGGGGTTATCCAGTCAGAATAATAAGGGAGACACCATGTCTGTCTGTGTATGTGACCTACAATTCTCACCCCTACTCAGGTCTATATCCCTTTAAGAAAATGGCACAATTCCCCATCTTTCTTTAACCATACCAGGACCTAGTGCCACATTCCCCAGGTTACCCACATAACATGTTTTATTAAAAACCCTGGGGGAAATCTGGCTGTTTAACACATGATCATGTGCAACTCTTACACCAATTAGAAAAAAACATGAACACAATATTACATAGTACTATAACATTCCATTGAACACAATTAATCAGTCCATGCCATGTAAGAGTCCCAACTTCTGGCCATGACATCTTCCTTCAGAAAGAGGAAGAATTATGCAGTATTAACCATGGCCAGCTCAATAATCCAATGATCCCCCTTTGCATAACAATCATTAGCTAGCCTTCAACCAATATGCCCTCCTGCCTCTGTTATTCTCCTAGTTGCAGGGCAGGCAGCTTTGCCTATTTGATCACTGCTGGTGGCAGGAGGCTCTCCATCTGTATCATCTGCTGGTTTTTCTTAAATAGTCTTCTCCATCTCTTTTACTTTTTTGGTTGCAGGGTAGGCGGTCTTGCCTCCCTGATCAAAAACAGCTGTAGTGCATCCATCTGTCTGGTCTCCCTTTACCCCTCTTGCAGTATAGGCTTCCTCACTCTTCCTTTCACCTGATGTAAGAAGAACCAGTTTTTCCATATTCCCATCTGCAAGGCAGACAGTCTTTTTCTCCTTGCTCCATTGTCATCACTTCTCTTTTCGCTTAGTCATCAGGGAGTATTGAAGCAATGGAAAATGGACTCCTTTAGGAACATTGATCTTAATAAAGTCTAGATAGTCCTGTTCTATACAAAACTTCTTTTACTGATAATCTGTCAGCTCCAGCACTGTATACCGCCAGTCCATCAAAGACCTCCAGCATTGGACTGTGCTGAAGAAACAACTTTGAGCTAATCAAAATCTTCCAACTGTTTAAATGTTCTGTCTCTGGTGATGGAATTAGCAGGGACTGAAAAGGTTGAGGGAGGACAAGGCCTCCAGATGGCCCATTACAGGGCCAATCTCAGAGAAGCCTTCTCTTCTAATGTAAAATGTAATGGGAAAATGCAGAGGACATAGCTTCTAGGTTTTAGTGGTGATCAGAGGCCTCCAAGCTGATCTTCTCGCTAATATTATCTTTTTGTTACTCAGCTTTAATCAATTCTTTCTTCTCAAATTCCAGCAACACTTCCATTAGTCTTATTAAACAAACTGTCAAAATATTTTCCCAATGTCTCTTAAATTCCTCAGATAATTTATTAAACAAAGGAAATAATTTAATCATCAAGCCCCTTAGTAGAATTCTATTGGACGTGTAATGCTCATACATTCTCATATTAAATTGTATTTTCATTTTTTTACATGAAGTTATAACCGGCATTATTACACTTTTACACATGCCCAAATAATTTGCTGCTCAGTAGGATACTTTTATACTTTCAGGGCCTTCTCCAGACTGCAAAGCATTGCTGAGGTGAGAATTGAACTTATGATGGTGTACTCACCTCCTGTGATCCCACATGAACAGCCACCTGAGAATGTGTAGCTGAGGAGTCAGCTCACACACTAGTGTTTACTGAGCTTGGTCAATAGCAAAAATCATCCCCACTGGTGGCATTCCTGGAACCCTGAACAAATGTGCTCAGTTATTTAATCCTGCTTTAGAACTGACACACTATATGTGTATATGGCTCTTTGGGAGTTTTAACTAGATTCATATCTTGATTATCCTTTTCTCTACTGCCTGCACTTGACCCCTGTACTGTCTGATTTCATTTTTGTATTTTACCCTGTTGGTACCGCTGCTTTTGACTCTGAGCGTGTGCTCTGCTCTTCCGTCTCCTACCGTCTGTAGTCTGATTTTCAGTCACCTGTTACCTGCAATTTGCCTTCCTGTTTCCTGTAACTTGCCTGTCTGGCACCTCCCAGAGCTACCTACTCTCTGGCACCTCCCAGAGCTACCCTCTGTCTGGCATCTCCTAGAGCAACCTGCTGTCTGGCACTTCTCAGAGCTACCTGATATCCCAAATTGACCTGCCTGTCTGGCACTTTCCAGTGGTATCCGCCTGTCTACAGCAAACTTCCAATGTAGCCTGCGTGTCTTCAGCTACCCAACCTGGATGTCACATCCCCAAGCACTCTGCTGGTCTCTATCTTTATGGCACCACTATCAGGTACCTGCCTGTTTTTAGCAATCTGCCTGTCTTTGCCCCACATGGAGTTGCCTGTCCTTCCCCAGCTAACTGCCTGTCCAGCACCACCCCTGCTTAATGCCTCTCTCCAGCTGCCTCACTGTTCAGCATCATTCTGGTTTCCTAGGACTTTTACAATTTTACTGCAATAAAGATCCTACTTGTCTTGCACCCTGACAACCATTAATGAGCCATCCAAGGAGTCTACAAATACTCTAACAATTCCCTCACTTACTGGACATATGAAACTTGTATTCCAGCTGTTTAGGAGCTCCTGACTAACTATGTTCGAATTATGATTACGTACTCCTGGACTTCTGTAAATCTTGAAGGCCATAAACTTTGTCCGTCCACCTCATCCCTCATCCCTCATCTACTAGTCAGTCTTCAGAGAAGCCATTATCAATCTGATTACTCCAGAACAAATTGGATTTTAGCTCTATGAATAACACTATAAAGATCCCTACATCCAGCAGATCTGTGACACCTGGAAATAGGATCCAAAAGAAGCCCTACCATCCCCATTGTTGTCCCATGGTACCACCCCGAGCTACAGACTTGTCTCCAGACACCTGCCTGTTTGGCACCACCCCAAGCTACTTGTATGATTCCAGCTGCCTGCCTGACTGGTATCATTCCAAGCTACCTATTTATCCAGCCAATCCTGTTAATCGTTTTTTCTGGGACTTTTACTACCACTGGGCTCCCACTTGCCTCCCTCCCTGGCAAGCACTTAATGATAAAGTATGCTACAAGTACTCAGACTGCACAATAGACAGCACACTGCAGTTAGTCCCTATTGAGTATGTGACTTGAAAGATAAAGGTTTTAAGTAGTCCTATAAAGTATTTACTTGTATATCCTTGTTTAAATGTTATGTTGCTGCAGATTTATGCTTCCTGCCACAAAATTAATTCAAGTCTTTATGACTAGATAGCACAAGTATAAAAGTGTTGTGACTTCTTAAATTAATGCTTAACTGGGTACCTGCAGTTTATGAATGTATTTCCAGATGGACAGATGGTGCTAAGTGACATGTGGACAAAATGTGCCACATCTTTGAATCCTTTCTTGTGTCCTTAAGTCTCTTGATTGTCCAAAGTGTCACCTTCATCTGACTTACACTGACTATCTGGATTGGCTTTGATGAAGAAATGCTGATTCGGGTATGACTCACATTTGATGCTGGATAGTAGGCATCCAATATATGCCTCATGCCTCTAGATCGTGATCCAGTGATGTAGGAAGGTGAGATGTTAATATTAACACAATGGTATTTCACAGTATGTTACTGCCCCCTTTCTTACAGAATTCCACATTTTTTTTATATTAAATGGACAGATGTCAATCAATTTGGGAAAGTACACGAAGAGCTTGTTAAAAAAAAATGCCGCTAGATTGCCTCACATACCGAAAGTTGTACAGAGTCAATTTAAAAATAAACCTATGTGTGTGAGGACAGGGCATACTTATTTATATTTGTATATATCATACTTATTTGATGTTTTAGAAAGAAGAATCTGTGCAGTTTAACACAATCTTTTCCAATAAATATATTACTAATAGTTTATTTAACAATAAAATAGTGTATATTTATCTATATTAATTATATTATCCAAAATATTCAGCAATGAAGTATTACTATTCTGGTAATTAAATGTTGAATATGCCTTATGTGAGACTACAAACATGTGTGTAATTATCATCACATATAAAAGTTGTTGAACTACGAATCGTCGTCACACTTCGCAAGCCCGCAAGAACTTCGTCCCTCGCTAAGCGAGGGATGCAGTTCGGGCCGCAAATGCAGCCCCTCGCAATGTGAGGGTCCGCATTTGTGGAGGTGGAGGCTCCCACATCGGCTGCAATGATCAAAAGTCTCATTGCAGCCGCAAATGCGGACCCTCGTGAATCGAGGTGTCGCATTTGCGGAGGTGGAGGCTCTATGGCGCCTCACTAGAGGTTACATACACCCACAAAAGCAGGACTTTGAAAAAAAACATCTAACACGCAATCAATACATACAGACTTACACAAAAAAATATGAGCCGCACAAATATGACCTTAGCGGCCGAACCGTGCGCACCTGAAAACATAAAAAAAACAATAAATACACATAAAAATTACATAAAAAGCTTACCCACAGCAAGGGGACCTCTGCAAGTCAAGTTACAGCTCAATTTAAGTCCAAATTCCCGAGTTTAGGCACACAAAAATCCCCTAAGCGAGACAAAAAATGTCTGGCGAAAAAAAATGTAAACAAGGCTACACGACCATAAAGCCGTAAAACAACACCAAGCACATACAGATTTTCCAAAAAGCCGTACCAGGTACAAGATACACTTTTAGCAAGGATGGTAATTCATCCATTCCCGCGTACCACATACACATTCATCGCCATTTTACAATACTAACTTATAGAATGCGGAAGTACACAGCTACACTAACGATTTCCCCTCGCGCACGCAGCCTATTTACACTACACACTGCACGCATTGCTAACACTTATACCACAGCTCCACAACAGTGCAAACCGACATTGGATGCTGCAGGAACATCAAAATAGATGGTTAGCTCTTCAGCACAATGCTTCCTGCATATATTATTTACAAATAGGTAAAGTATATTAATTTATTAATTTATTATTTATTTAATTAGCATACAAAAGTACATACACTCACAAAAAAAAAACACTATCGCAATAAACACAAAACCCATTCACTGCGCGCCCCACAATGAGCGCCAACGCTGCTTATAGCACACAAACTACACCAGGGGACAGCATTGCAATAAGCGCAAAAAGCAGATCAGCGCCAACCTTACAATGACAGCAAAAGTGCATCTGATAAAAAAAATAACCAAGAGCCTCCCAATGAGCGCCAAAGGATCTCAGACCACCACAAAAAATAATGTCTGTGCCAAACAGCATTACCTGCCTTAAAATTTTATTGCCCAATCATTTTTGACGGGCAAGTCGCTAGTGTTATAATTTTAATAGTGCAATAGATAAAAGGATAAAAAATAGAAAAGGGGCACAGGGAGAGAAAATCGTTTCTATCTCTCTCTATATCTGTGTACTCTGGTACCTATTAATATAAACACATGTAGAGATAAAAGGCTGTCATTGTGCATGTTGTACAGAGGCATTTCGTATTTACAGATGAAATTATATTATATTCTTCTTTTGATGTTCTAAGAGAAATGGATTTTATTTCTTATAATGACTCATCATTCCTGATTATATTCGGTCTGCTTGTCCTGTTATTGATCCCTTGGTCATCAGATATTCGTCATTCTCTGCCGCCATCTTGTAATCTGAGTACTGTGAGATGTGCAGAGGAAATTGATTATAAGACACAAGGAGATATTATAATTGGAGGAGTGTTGTCTGTCAGTGCTGGATATAATCATAATAATATAAAACTAGTTTACATGGGTAGGAAGAAACACACTGAGAGGACGCTGTTATACTGAGAGGGGAAAGATTAAATACTGACATACTGGGAGTTCATATCTACACTGACTTTAGCGAGAAAAATACTGAAACTAGAGAGACATATCAGACACACTCTCACATGAATGTACTGAGACAGGAGAGATGTATCAGACACACTCTCACATGAATGTACTGAGATGAGAGAGATGTATCAGACACACACTCACATGAATGTACTGAGACAGGAGAGATGTATCAGACACGCTCTCACATGAATGTACTGAGACAGAAGAGATGTATCAGACACACTCTCACATGAATATACTGAGACAGGAGAGATGTAACAGACACATTCTCACAGAAATGTACCGAGACAGGAGAGATGTATCAGACACACTCTCACATGAATGGACTGAGACAGGAGAGATGTATCAGACACACACTCACATGAATGGACTGAGACAGGAGAGATGTATTAGACACACACTCACATGAATGTACTGAGACAGGAGAGATGTATCAGACACACTCTCACATGAATGTACTGAGACAGAAGAGATGTAACAGACACACTCTCACATGAATGTATTGAGACAGGAGAGATGTAACAGACACTCTCTCACATGTATGTACTGAGACAGGAGAGATGTATCAGACACACTCTCACAGAAATGTACCGAGACAGGAGAGATTTATCAGACACACTCTCACATGAATGGACTGAGACAGGAGAGATGTATCAGACACACTCTCACAGAAATGTACCGAGACAGGAGAGATGTATCAGACACTCTCTCACATGTATGTACTGAGACAGGAGAGATGTATCAGACACACTCTCACAGAAATGTACCGAGACAGGAGAGATGTATCAGACACACTCTCACATGAATGGACTGAGACAGGAGAGATGTATCAGACACACACTCACATGAATGGACTGAGACAGGAGAGATGTATTAGACACACACTCACATGAATGTACTGAGACAGGAGAGATGTATCAGACACGCTCTCACATGAATGTACTGAGACAGGAGAGATGTAACAGACACACTCTCACATGAATGTATTGAGACAGGAGAGATGTAACAGACACTCTCTCACATGTATGTACTGAGACAGGAGAGATGTATCAGACACACTCTCACAGAAATGTACCGAGACAGGAGAGATTTATCAGACACACTCTCACATGAATGGACTGAGACAGGAGAGATGTATCAGACACACTCTCACAGAAATGTACCGAGACAGGAGAGATGTATCAGACACTCTCTCACATGTATGTACTGAGACAGGAGAGATGTATCAGACACACTCTCACATGAATGTACTGAGACAAGAGAGATGTATCAGACATGCTCTCACATTAATCTGCATAGATGAGAGAAAATATCAGAAAAACTCTCATATGAATATATTAAGATCAGAGAGATGTATCAGACACACTCTCACGTGAATGTACTGAGACCAGAGACATGTATCAGACAAAATCTCACATGAATGTACTGAGACCAGAGAGATGTATCAGACACACTCTCACATGAATGTACTGAGACCAGAGAGATGTATCAGACACACTCTCACATGAATGTACTGAGACAAGAGAGATGAATCAGACAAAATCTCACATGAATGTACTGAGACAAGAGAGATGTTTTAGGCACACTCTGACAGGATTTTACTGAGGCGAGAGAGATGTATCAGACACACTCTCACATAAATTTACTAAGCTGAAAGATATATCAAACACACTATCATATGGTTGTTCTGTGACCAGATAGATGTATCTGACACACTCTCTCATGAATGTTCTGAGACAAAAGAGATCTATCAGACACACTCCAACGTGGATGTACTGAGAACATGGAGATATATCAGACACACGCTCACATGAATGTACCGAGATAAGAAAGATGTATAAATGCTCTCACATGAATCTGCTTAGATAAGATAGAGTATCAGACACACTCTCAAAGAAATGTACTGAGACTAGAGAGATGTATCAGACACACTCTCACATGAATGTACTGAGACGAGAGAGATGTATCAGACACACTCTCACAGAAATGTACTGAGACTAGAGAGATGTATCAGACACACTCTCACATGGAAGAAATGAGATGCATACACTGAGATGAGAGAGTTGTTTCAGACACACTCACATATGAATTTACTGAGCTGAGAGACATATCAGACAAACTCTCACAGGAATCTACTAAAACAGCAAGAATGTATCAGACACACTCTCAGATGAATGTACAGAGACCAGAGAGATGTATTAGATACGCTCTCACATAATTATGCTTAGATGAGAGAGATGTATCAGACACGATGTCACATGGATTTACTGAGAACAGGGAGATATATAAGACACAGTCTTACATGAATGTTCTGAGACGAGAGAGATTTATCAGACACACTCTCAGATGAATTTAATAAGAGGAAAGAGATGTATCAGACACACTCTCAGATGAATTTAATAAGAGGAAAGAGATGTATCAGACATGCTCTCACATGATTGTACTGAGACTATAGAGATTTATCAGACACACTCTCACATGGATGTACTGAGACTAGAGAGATTTATCAGACACACTCTCACATTAATGTACTGAGACCAGATACATGTATCAGACACACTCTCACATGCATGTTCTGAGTCCAAAGAGATGTATCAGACACACTCTCACATGAATGTACCGAAACGAGAGAGATGTATGAGACACACTCTCTTATGAATATACTGAGACCAGAGAGATGTATCAGACACACTCTCACATGTATGTACCGAGACAAGAGAGATGTATCAGACACACTCTCACATAAATGTACTGAGACTGGAGAAATGTATCAGACACACTCTCACATGAATGTACTGAGACTGGAGAAATGTATCAGACACACTCTCACATGAATGTACTGAGACAAGAGAGATGTATCAGACACACTCTCACATAAATGTACTGAGACTGGAGAAATGTATCAGACACACTCTCACATGAATATACTGAGACCAGAGAGATGTATCAGACACACCCTCACATGTATGTACTGAGACAAGAGAGATGTATCAGACACACTCTCACATGGATGTACTGAGACCAGAGAGATGTATCAGACACACTCTCACATAAATGTACTGAGACAGGAGAGATGTATCAGACACACTCTCACATGAATGTACTGAGACCAGAGAGATGTATCAGACACACTCTCACATAAATGTACTGATACAGGAGAGATATATCAAACAAAATCTCACATGAATGTACTGAGACGTGAGAATTGTATTAGACACCCTCCAACGTGGATGTACTGAGAACATTGAGATGTATCAGACACACTTTCACATGAATGTACTGAGGTGTGAGAGATGTATCAGACATGCTCTCACATGGATGTATTGAGATGAAAGAGATGTATCAGACACACTCTCACATGAATGCACCAGAGAGATGTATCAGACAGTGATGTAGAAGCAAGAGTTTTTAAAAATTGCAGCTGAAAAAAACTGAAAACGAGGCTCCACGACCCAGGACCGCGAAAAACACTGCAACCTTTCCCAAGAGATCCGAGATAAGCTCAAGACCCCACACTAACCCCTTGCAGCGGGTTCCGATTGGACCCACAAAGTGTGCCTACATTAAGCCCATGCTGGGGGTCTTCATGGGGGACCCCACAATTTCACCAAATTGACCCTCTGAGACTAGAGAGATGTATCAGACACGCTTTAACATAAATGTACTAAGACTATAGAGATTTATCAGACACACTCTCTCATAAATGTACCGAGGTGAGAAAGATGTATCAGACACACTGTCACATGATTGCACAGAGACAAGAGAGATCTATCAGACACACCCACGTGGATGTACTGAGAACATGGTGATTTATCAGACACACTTTCACATGAATGTACTGAGACAAGAGAGATGTATCAAACACACTCTCACATGGATGTACTGAGACCATAGACATGTATCAGACACAATCTCCCAGAAATGTACTGAGATGAGAGAGATGTATCAGACACAATCTCACATGAACGTACTGAGACCAGAGCGATGTATCAAGTATGCTCTAACATGAATGTACTGAGACTATAGAGATGTATCAGACACATGGAAGAAATGAGATGCATACACTGAGATGAGAGAGTTGTATCAGACACACTCTCCTATGAATTTACTGAGCTGAGAGATGTTTTAGACACACTCTCACATGAATGTACTAAGACAGGAATAATGTATCAGACACACTCTCACATGGAAGAAATGAGATGCATACACTGAGATGAGAGAGTTGTATCAGACACACTCTCCTATGAATGTACTGAGACCAGAGAGATGTATCAGACACACTCTCACATGAATTTACTGTGCTGAGAGATGTATCAGACATACTATCATATGAATGTTATGAGATGAGAGAGATGTATCAGACATGCTCTCACATGATTGTACTGAGACTATAGAGATTTATCAGACACACTCTCACATTGATGAACTGAGACAGAAGAAATGTATCAGACACACTCTTACATAAATGTAGTTAGACCAGAGAGATGTATCAGACATGCTCTCACATGTTTGTACTGAGACAAGAGAGATGTTTTAGACACACTCTCTCATGAATGTGCTGAGATTAGAGAGATTTATCAGACATGCTCTAACATAAATGTACTGAGACTAAAGAGATGTATCAGACACACTCTAACATGAATGTACCGAGATGAGAAAGATGTATCAGACAGGCTCTCACATGGATGTATAGACACCATAGACATGTATCAGACACAATCTTACATAAATGTATTGATATGAGAGAAATGTATCATTTACAATCTGACAGAAATGTACTGAGATCAGAGAGATGTATCAAGTATGCTCTAACATGACTGTACTGAGGTGAGAGAGATGTATCAGACACACTCTCACATGAATTTACTGAGGTGAGAGAGATGTATCAGACACACTCTCACATGAAAGAAATGAGATGCATACACTGAGATGAAAGAGTTGTATCAGACACACTCTCATATGAATTTACTGAGCTGAGATACATATCAGACACACTCTCAGATGAATGTACAGAGACCAGAGAGATGTATTAGATACGCTCTCACATAATTATGCTTAGATGAGAGAGATGTATCAGACACGATGTCACATGGATTTACTGAGAACAGGGAGATATTTAAGACACAGTCTTACATGAATGTACTGAGACCAGAGAGATGTATCAGAAACACTCTCACATGAATGTACTGTGGTGAGAGAGATGTTTCAGACATGCTCTCGCATGCATTTACTGTGCTGAGAGATGTATCAGACACACTCTCACATGAAAGTACTGAGACCAGAGAGATGTATCAGACACACCCCCATATGAATGTATTGAGACTAAAGAGATGTAACAGACACACTCTCACATGAATTGACTTAGACAAGAGAGATGTATCAGACAAACTATCACATGAATGTTCTGAGACGAGAGAGATGTATCAGACATGCTCTCACATGAATTTACTAAGAGGAGAGAGATGTATTAGACATGCTCTCACATGATTGTACTGAGACTATAGAGATTTATCAGTCATGCTCTCACATTAATGTACTTTGACAGGAGAAATGTATCAGACACACTTTCACATGAATGTAGTTAGACCAGAGAGATGTATCAGACATGCTCTCACATGTTTGTACTGAAACAAGAGAGATGTTTTAGATACACTCTCGCATGAATGTACGGAGATTAGAGAGATGTATCAGACACGCTCTAACATAAATGTACTGAGACTAGAGAGATGTGCAGGCAGTCCAGGCCAGACAGTAGCGGCACTATGACCAAAGAACTAGAGCTAGAGGAAAGACAGGAGGTATTGATGCTTGTTCCAGTTCCAGACCCAAGAACAAGTTACAGTTGGCCTTTACTTATGTGTTAAACATAGACCCCATTCCTAAGATCACTTAGATTGTTCATATTAAAAAGCTGAAGGGGTACCAAAAGCAGTCCCACAACTTACTTGTGGTTTGCCTATCTACAGGCAGCAACCACAAGGGAGGGATCCTACCTAATCATCTGCTACCAGTGTCAGTCAGGAAGATTTTGTTGACCAGTACCCTCACCTGACCACCCCCCAAAAGACCAAACTATCTGAACCTTTGACCCAGTATCCTGGGCTCTTTCTGCTTTGGGGTCATGCACCTCCTTAGCTTCCCATGAGGTGCTCATTGAAGAGAGCCCTCCACTAAAAAATTACTAAAGGGTCGCTGAGGCAGTCGTGGCTAATTCCTACACACTAATCTTCTACACCGGACCAATTAGCAGCTTCTGCTACCTATTCTTATTAACCATTTACACAATGTTTCCTCTTGCCTGCTTCTTCCTCATATCCCTCTGCATTTTCCTCAGACTCTTCTTAACTTCTCCACCTTTTGTCTCCAACACAACCATCTCCTCTCTCATGCCTTCCTCTCCTCTTCTCTAATCTTCCATGAACTCCTTCTACTTAAGGCGTGGTTAAACTATGCGTCTCCTGACATTTCCATCGGCAGGTTTACATTACCTGTCCACTAGGGGCAGATACTATATTAAATAACCCATCTTTTCCATCTCTAACTAATGGATAACCTAACTTCTTTATTTTCACAACTTTCTTCTTATGTACCTCTCACTTCCTTCCTAACCTTGATACTCTTTATCTACTCTTCCCAGGTCTCTGTCTCTTCCATTACCTTTAGATTGTAAGTAGCGAGTGTCTAATCTTGTGGGGAGCTTTGGGAAAAAGCACTTCTTACAAGACTTGAAGCTCAAAACAGGGCCCTCCACTTTCTGCTTGTTGTCATTATTGTATATTTCCTTGTTCTTCTCGACTGTACAGCGCTATGGAATATGTTGGCGCAATACAAATACAAGTTAATAATTATAATTAAATGAGATGTTGTGATTAAGGGTAATCATACTGTTCAGCAGTCCCTGGGCCTCCCTGATAGCCTGGTTCCTAAGAAGGATTGGACAGCCCATTTCTGTATGAATTATCAGAAGCTGAATGAACAAACCAAGACTAGTGCTTACCCTTTTCCCTGCAAGAACTAGTTGCTCCACCACTTAGGGGCTGTTAATTACATGACTACCTTGGATCTGTCGAAGGGGTCCTTGCAGATTCCCCTTACAGAGTCTGCTAGGAAGAAGTTGGCATTTAGCACCCTTTTTGGCCTCTTCCAATTTACCATTATGCTATTAGGGATGAACAATGCCCCCTCGCCTTCCAGAGACTGGTAGATCAGTTACTGCAAAGGCACCAGAGCTCCATCCAGATATAGCTATTTACAGCACCTTCTGGGAGGAACACCTCCATCAGATGTAGTCACAGGGGCTGAGATTATTATCCAAGTGTCAGTGGGCTCGAGTAGCGATACAGTACCTAGTCTCTACAATACCTCTTTCCCTCTGTCTCTCTCTCTGATCCTGCAACCAAACACACTGCCTGAAAGCTTTGATGAAGGTATCTAAAGACACTGTGGAGCCATCTCAACTTTTACTGTATGCAATCACATATAATAGTTGTCAAACTGCAAGACGTCGTCACGCTTTGCTTGGTGCTTATGAGTTAGGCGATGAGCGTTGCGGGCGCTCATCGCTTGCGAGCATCGTGAAGCGAGGCGAGCTGTTCATGCGTAGCACTTAGACGATGCGTAGCACTTAGCCGCCGAGCAAAGTGAGGTGAGCCATTAACACGTAGCACTTAGCCGATGAGCGCCAAAGGTGCTCATCGCTGTGAGCCTCGTGAAGTAAGGTGAGCCGTTAACATGTAGCACCGAACGAGCTCATCGTCTTCAAGCCTTGCACAGTGAGGCAAGCCGATAAGGCACTACAACGCACTACAACTATCATCACAAACATGATGAGGCAATTAAAACACTTCCCAAACGTGGGATCGGCTTGGCCTGCAAGTGGTTGACAAACGCGGGACTTACTATAAATATTTGAATGAATGCTTCTCTGATATAATATTTTCGGAGCTACTAATTTTTAATAAGCAAATCTGTAACCATCATTTCTCTGAAACCTCCCTCATCTTGCCTGCATCCCCACCCTTAAAGCCTGGGTTTACTGCTTATTATCTGTGAAATAACATCTGTCCATCCTTCTAATACTCTATTGCAGTCTTGACAATACCTCTGTGTCTCTCTCTGATCCTGCAACCACTGCCCTCCCTTCCTGTGCCTGACCCACCAACCACTAGTCACTCAAATTTCTTACAGCTGATCATTTAATCAATTAGCAACACCTTCTAACTATTCCTCATTAATCCTTTACACAATGTTTCCATGTGCCATTTTCTTCCCCATAACCTATTGCCTTTTTCTCAGGCTCTTCTTCTCAACTTTTCCACATCATGTCTCCCACATAACCATATCTTCCATACTTTTATGCTCCCATGAACTACTCCCCTTCCTATAGTCACTATCTCATCCCTCTTCTAAAGCTCATAAGCAGGAACACTTCTGCAAGTCCCAATCCCAACTCCCTTCTCTCGCTCTCTCGCTCTCTTGCTCTCTTTCTAATGGCTTCTGGAGATATATCTCCTAAACCAGGCCCCTCACCTAACATTCCCAAGTGCAGGTTATTCTATCTATTCTATTCTATATTCTAACATATTACATACTAGAGCCACTCACGTCAAATTACTTTCAATTAGATCCTATCCTTTTACTTCTAAATAAAAAACATTCTAACTTTGCATACCTTCCTATCTAATTAAACTTTACTTCTTTCCTGACCCTTGCTATTCCTTATCAGTTTAATCTTGCCCAGGCTTCAGCCTTTTCCATTCTCTTTAGATTGTAAGTAGTAAGATCAAATTTAGTAAAATGCTTCGGAAAAAGCTCAAAACAGGACATTCCATGTTCTGCAGTTTAACATTATATCCTTTCTTGTTTTCATCCCCTGTATTGCGCTACAGAATATGTTGGCGCGTTACATAAAAAAGTTAATAATAATAATAATAACAGGTTAGGTAGTGGGCATATTAGTCCGAGGCCCCCAAACCAAAAAGCAGGTAATGGCTTTCCTGGAAACTGAGGATACAAGGACAAATGTGTTCCTTGTTAAAGTAAGAGAGCAAAAAAAAGAAAAAAGGAAGAATGTCTACCCACAGGCAGCGGTAAAGAGAGGGTAAATGAGAAGACAATATAATAATTATAACACCATAAGGTAGTGGTGTACAAAATAGTATAGGGATACTATGTAAGCTACGCAAAGCACAGCTTGAACATATTAGTATCCTGAGTATAAAGTCCTCATATGTCTGTTGGATCAATCATAGGACTATATGAAGATCAGAACAGTGAAAAATAGAAAAAGGAGTGATGTATAACACCAGGAAAATACAGAAACACTCTTAAATAAGTATATACAAAGGAAAAAATGATAATGTAACGGCATATGATACCTAGAATAGTACTGAAGCACATAAAGGAAACACAGAACAGGGCAACAATGGTGAACAGTACACCAGTGCACAGTTAAAAAAATAGCTGCGCTGTATCATAGGAGGAAGAAGATCCTACTCCACCTTTTCTTACCTTAGGCTCCAAGTACATACCAAAATGCTCCAAGTGCTCCAGTCAAAGAGGAGAAAGGATATAGGAGGGTATTAGAAGGTAATCATAGCCTAATGATAATAGACAAAAAAGGAAAAAATGAATATTAAAAGCCGACCAGTTTCGATAGTTACAGCACTATCTTTCTCAAGGCAAAAAGAGTGAGTGAAAGTATTAGCAGTTCGCGGGGTTTTTTATGTGATAGTAATTACATGCCTTTGTCAGTGATTGGCTGGGACCTGTAATCACGCCCCTACTCCTCATATGTGTATGGAATGCAAGGAGGAAAGGGAAATCCCTTCCCTAATCTTTTGTTTAATTGGTAGAGGGGCGTGTTACTGGGCTAATGCGCCAACGTATATGACGCTTATAATTACGCCCCTGTCGCTGAAATGCATGATAAAGACTTAGAATTCCCCTCACTTGAAACTATGTACTTCCTACGTGGTTGCGTCAGCGCGTTACTGACGCACTGACGTATGTGACGTCATTACGTCGACTCACGTGACGTGATGACATCAGTCCTCACGTATGGCATATTACAACGGGCTGTATCTATAGCTCCTTACATAGAGTAACGGGGTTATAAGTTCTAACAGGAACGTCTCGCGAGAGTTTTTTCGAGAGACCAAAACCTTAGATTTATTCATAAATTTGAAGGCGCCAACTTTATTGTTCCTGTTACACACAACGCTATTTGTTAAAGGGGAAAGCAATTACTGAACCCTAATAAGGGCTGACCTTTACTGACTTACAAACTCCTGCTTAAAAGGGGGGAGACTACAGAGCCACTACTAGATAAAGTTAATACAAAAGATGAATAATATTTGGTGTAGAATATAAGAAATTAGATGTCCATCACCCATGGACAGATAAATTATACCCTATCAATTCATTCTACAACTGTCTTTCTACCCACGTTGTTTACATTATAGTTTGCAAATGCAAGAAGATCTACGTGGGCAAAACTATAAGACAGATAAGGAGAAGAATATTGGAACATGTCTATTCTATCACTAACAAACTGGATACACCTATCTCCAGACATATTAGACTTTACCATCAAGGGGACATCAAAAGTCTGGAATTCCATATTATCAAAGACATAAAAACCTCAATAAGAGGAGGCAATATTGACCAAAAATTGATGCAGGAAGAATGTAAATGGATATATCTGATGGGGGCCCAGGGCCCATGGGGCCTCAATGAAGGGTTTACCTTCAGCCCATTTATATAGTCCTTTCGTGTTAGCTAAAACTCTGTTCCTCTCTAAAAACCCTCTAAATGGGTTCATCTATCTCCTAACCACTACATTTTGTATCCCTATACATTACCCATAGATCGACGTGATTAGTACTTACAGAGTTATAAACTTTATCACATTTCTGTAAATTATCATCCCATCATCATCCTCATCTAATTTCTTATATTCTACACCAAATATTATTCATCTTTTGTATTAACTTTATCTAGTAGTGGCTCTGTAGTCTCCCCCCTTTTAAGCAGGAGTTTGTAAGTCAGTAAAGGTCAGCCCTTATTAGGGTTCAGTAATTGCTTTCCCCTTTAACAAATAGCGTTGTGTGTAACAGGAACAATAAAGTTGGCGCCTTCAAATTTATGAATAAATCTAAGGTTTTGGTCTCTCGAAAAAACTCTCGCGAGACGTTCCTGTTAGAACTTATAACCCCGCTACTCTATGTAAGGAGCTATAGATACAGCCCGTTGTAATATGCCATACGTGAGGACTGATGTCATCACGTCACGTGAGTCGACGTAATGACGTCACATACGTCAGTGCGTCAGTAACGCGCTGACGCAACCACGTAGGAAGTACATAGTTTCAAGTGAGGGGAATTCTAAGTCTTTATCATGCATTTCAGCGACAGGGGCGTAATTATAAGCGTCATATACGTCGGCGCATTAGCCCAGTAA
Source organism: Discoglossus pictus (assembly GCA_027410445.1). NCBI lineage: Eukaryota > Metazoa > Chordata > Amphibia > Anura > Alytidae > Discoglossus > Discoglossus pictus. The sequence continues at coordinate 17,486,084 of CM050163.1, read as the reverse complement.
CACGCCCCTCTACCAATTAAACAAAAGATTAGGGAAGGGATTTCCCTTTCCTCCTTGCATTCCATACACATATGAGGAGTAGGGGCGTGATTACAGGTCCCAGCCAATCACTGACAAAGGCATGTAATTACCATCACATAAAAAACCCCGCGAACTGCTAATACTTTCACTCACTCTTTTTGCCTTGAGAAAGATAGTGCTGTAACTATCGAAACCGGTCGGCTTTTACATTCATTTTTTCCTTTTTTGTCTATTATCATTAGGCTATGATTACCTTCTAATACCCTCCTATATCCTTTCTCCTCTTTGACTGGAGCACTTGGAGCATTTTGGTATGTACTTGGAGCCTAAGGTAAGAACAGGTGGAGTAGGATCTTCTTCCTCCTATGATACAGCGCAGCTATTTTTTTAACTGTGCACTGGTGTACTGTTCACCATTGTTGCCCTGTTCTGTGTTTCCTTTATGTGCTTCAGTACTATTCTAGGTATCATATGCCGTTACATTATCATTTTTTCCTTTGTATATACTTATTTAAGAGTGTTTCTGTATTTTCCTGGTGTTATACATCACTCCTTTTTCTATTTTTCACTGTTCTGATCTTCATATAGTCCTATGATTGATCCAACAGACACATGAGGACTTTATACTTAGGATACTAATATGTTCAAGGTGTGCTTTGCGTAGCTTACATAGTATCCCTATACTATTTTGTACACCACTACCTTATGGTGTTATAATTATTATATTGTCTTCTCATTTACCCTCTCTTTACCGCTGCCTGTGGGGAGACATTCTTCCTTTTTTCTTTTTTTTGCTCTCTTACTATAGAGGTGTTAAGCGCCCTTTTCCCTTTTTCTTTTTTTTGAACTTGTGAACTATTTGGTTTAATCCATTTTATACATAGCCACTACTTAGTATTTCTATTCCTTTTTGCTATAGATATACCTCACGACTATATTACCCTATGTCAATCTATAATTTCCTAAAATACTAGTTCTATAGACATTTGTCCTAATTAGCAATTTTGTTTTACATATATTAGTATGGGTGAAACTAGCAAATGGGACTATGAGACACTAGTGAATGAAGCACAATCAGCATCAATCTGGGAGGGAACATATATAGCCCAAGAGAAAAAATTGGATATCCTTACCAACTTTAAAATCTTACAGAAACAACTGCAAAGACAAATTAAATCAATCTGGGAGATAAGCAGCCTAGATAATTATATTAAAAACAGTCTAATTCCTAGAGGCCTAAGGATACAAATCGTACCACCCCAACATCTATTGGAAACAGATTTTGTAAAGAAATGGACTGACATAGTGACAAATTGTTCAATAGAGCTTATGAAAATAATAGTTGAACAAGAACATAAAAATCTAGACACATTGAATAAGAAGGTCAAAGAAGGCAATCTAGACCTTGAAAAATTTAAAGGAAACCTAGATTATGACAAATGGCTTACCAAAATGAATGAAAACCTAGATAAATACAAAAGAGAGTTAATAAGACGAAAGCAAACTAAGTTTAATAGAGATAAGAACGACTTTCTACAAAGAAAAGTATATAAAATCACCAGCATCTGCAAAATTGCAGAAACTGTAGATATCACCTCATCAGAATATTCAGAAGCAGATGGGCAACTGGACACAGAAGATTGAGGAAAGAGAATTAGATCTAAATCGAATAACACAACAACAGCTGTAAATACTAGATTCAATCAACCTTCTATAACCACTTGTTTAGACAAGGGGCAAAGCCCAAAAATAAAAGGGAGAGGGAGAGGAAATTCAAGGGCACAGTCAAAGACAAAGAAGAGCAATCAAGAGAACAAAACTCTGGAGCTTTAAATTTGATCACCAATAATGAGATAGGAGGAGGGAAGGATAAGACCAAAGAAAGAGAATCTTCTAAACATCAAGACCCTTTAAATGAGACGAATGACGAAAACCTGATCATCAACCTTACAAACATCACATTGAGTGAAATACAAAAAAAGATCCTATCTAAAGGATTGTCCTTCATACCCTCTAATTACACGAATCTATTTACAAACATAAAATATATTAATCTCTTTGTAAGAAAGTTGGCGTTGAAATTTTTTTTCTTCGATAAGGATAAAAGAAGACTTGAAGAAATGGGGCTAACAATTGAAGACAAAGAAACTTTAGACAACTTGCTGTCTCTACTAAAAGAAGAAGATGCTAATGATTTGAAGCAGAAATCATTCAAAATGAACAGCAGATTTACCCCAGAACTAAAGCATTATGGGAATTTGCAAATGTTCCTAGAATTAGTCACTAAAGATCTCGAAATCTTGGACCTAATCAATAAGTCAAATGTTCTAAGGGAATCTAAACATAATAATATTACACAAGAAGAACGAAGAGCAATTGATGAAATAAAAAAACTGGATATAGAAATTAAGAAAGCTGATAAGGGGGGCAATATTGTACTTATGCACAAAGAGGACTATTTAGAGATGTGTTTAACTCTCTTAAGAGACTCTGATACTTACGAGATCCTACAGAAAAACCCAACAGAGGAATATGCTATAGAACTACAAAGGCTCCTGCAACAAGCAATGGAAGAAGGCATAATAACAAAAGCAAATTATGAATATCTCCTTCCGAAGGATCCAACGGCCGCTACATTTTATGCACTACCAAAAGTACATAAAAAACGAACCCCGATTCCAGGCAGACCGATAGTGTCCAGCACTAACTGCTTAACCGAAAAAGCAAGTCAGTTTATTGATCAAGAACTCAAAGAAATAGTGAAAAGTTTACCATCTCACATAGAAGACACCATGGATACACTTAAAAACATAGAAGGAATAGAGCTACCCCCTACTTCCATATTGGGGACAGAAGATGTGGAGCAACTCTACTCAAGTATCCCTAATGACCAAGGTTTGAAAGCAGTGAAATACTACCTGGATATGCGAAGCTCAAAAAAGAAGACAAGAAATGATTTTATTTTAAAACTCCTGGAATTTGTTCTGACAAAGAATTTCTTCTTTTTCCATGGTAAATGGTACCATCAAATAAGGGGGACGGCCATGGGCACAAGTTGTGCACCAAGTTACGCCAATCTATTCTTAGGAATGTGGGAAAGTACTCGAGTCTTTTGTGATGAAATCGATACGGATAAGATCTTATTATGGAAAAGATACATCGACGATGTTCTTATATGCTGGGAAGGCACAATTAAAGAACTAGAAACATTTGTGCTTCAACTCAACAAAAACACTATGAACATAAAATTGACATGGGAAGCCAGGGAAAACGAAATCAACTTTCTTGATCTAAAGATCACAAAGTCCAGTGAAGGTAAACTTCACACCACCTTATTCAGAAAGGAAACGTCGACCAACACAATTTTGGAATGGACCAGTCAACACCCTGTATCACAAAAATCAAGTATACCGTTCGGCCAATATTTAAGATTGCGCCGTAACTGTGATACAGTAGAGGAATTCAAAATAAAAGCATCTGAACTTAAAATGAGACTAAAATATAGGGGCTACCCAAATAGAGTGTTAAAAAATGCCTATAAAAAGGCTTTAACTAAGGATAGAACTGAACTTCTTTTTAAAAGACAATCAAAAAAGAAAGAAGAAAAAACGAGATGTATTCTGTCCTTTGGTACAGATAGTGAACAAGTCAACGAAATCATTAAGAAACACTGGTACCTCATAAGTGAAGATGAAGCACTCAAAAACGCACTGACAGATCACCCAAATATCACCTATAGAAGAGGAGTCAATTTAGGAGACCAATTTGTTAATTGCTTCTTTAGGAATAAAAAAGAAGAAAACAAGAACTGGTTGGCAAAGACCAAAGGTCTCTTTAGATGTGGAAATTGCAAAGCATGTGACTATATAAAACCAGAGAAATCGTTCCATCACCCATGGACAGATAAATTATACCCTATCAATTCATTCTACAACTGTCTTTCTACCCACGTTGTTTACATTATAGTTTGCAAATGCAAGAAGATCTACGTGGGCAAAACTATAAGACAGATAAGGAGAAGAATATTGGAACATGTCTATTCTATCACTAACAAACTGGATACACCTATCTCCAGACATATTAGACTTTACCATCAAGGGGACATCAAAAGTCTGGAATTCCATATTATCAAAGACATAAAAACCTCAATAAGAGGAGGCAATATTGACCAAAAATTGATGCAGGAAGAATGTAAATGGATATATCTGATGGGGGCCCAGGGCCCATGGGGCCTCAATGAAGGGTTTACCTTCAGCCCATTTATATAGTCCTTTCGTGTTAGCTAAAACTCTGTTCCTCTCTAAAAACCCTCTAAATGGGTTCATCTATCTCCTAACCACTATATTTTGTATCCCTATACATTACCCATAGATCGACGTGATTAGTACTTACAGAGTTATAAACTTTATCACATTTCTGTAAATTATCATCCCATCATCATCCTCATCTAATTTCTTATATTCTACACCAAATATTATTCATCTTTTGTATTAACTTTATCTAGTAGTGGCTCTGTAGTCTCCCCCCTTTTAAGCAGGAGTTTGTAAGTCAGTAAAGGTCAGCCCTTATTAGGGTTCAGTAATTGCTTTCCCCTTTAACAAATAGCGTTGTGTGTAACAGGAACAATAAAGTTGGCGCCTTCAAATTTATGAATAAATCTAAGGTTCGCGAGACGTTCCTGTTAGAACTTATAACTCCGTTACTCTATGTAAGGAGCTATAGATACAGCCCGTTGTAATATGCCATACGTGAGGACTGATGTCATCACGTCACGTGAGTTGACGTAATGACGTCACATACGTCAGTGCGTCAGTAACGCGCTGACGCAACCACGTAGGAAGTACATAGTTTCAAGTGAGGGGAATTCTAAGTCTTTATCATGCATTTCAGCGACAGGGGCGTAATTATAAGCGTCATATACGTCGGCGCATTAGCCCAGTAACACGCCCCTCTACCAATTAAACAAAAGATTAGGGAAGGGATTTCCCTTTCCTCCTTGCATTCCATACACATATGAGGAGTAGGGGCGTGATTACAGGTCCCAGCCAATCACTGACAAAGGCATGTAATTACCATCACATAAAAAACCCCGCGAACTGCTAATACTTTCACTCACTCTTTTTGCCTTGAGAAAGATAGTGCTGTAACTATCGAAACCGGTCGGCTTTTAATATTCATTTTTTCCTTTTTTGTCTATTATCATTAGGCTATGATTACCTTCTAATACCCTCCTATATCCTTTCTCCTCTTTGACTGGAGCACTTGGAGCATTTTGGTATGTACTTGGAGCCTAAGGTAAGAACAGGTGGAGTAGGATCTTCTTCCTCCTATGATACAGCGCAGCTATTTTTTTAACTGTGCACTGGTGTACTGTTCACCATTGTTGCCCTGTTCTGTGTTTCCTTTATGTGCTTCAGTACTATTCTAGGTATCATATGCCGTTACATTATCATTTTTTCCTTTGTATATACTTATTTAAGAGTGTTTCTGTATTTTCCTGGTGTTATACATCACTCCTTTTTCTATTTTTCACTGTTCTGATCTTCATATAGTCCTATGATTGATCCAACAGACATATGAGGACTTTATACTTAGGATACTAATATGTTCAAGCTGTGCTTTGCGTAGCTTACATAGTATCCCTATACTATTTTGTACACCACTACCTTATGGTGTTATAATTATTATATTGTCTTCTCATTTACCCTCTCTTTACCGCTGCCTGTGGGGAGACATTCTTCCTTTTTTCTTTTTTTTGCTCTCTTACTATAGAGGTGTTAAGCGCCCTTTTCCCTTTTTCTTTTTTTTTGAACTTCCTTGTTAAAGTGCCATTACCAAGCCCTTCATGGATCTGGCTCACAAGAAAATACAGAGGAAGGTGAATTGATCACCCTCCTGTGAGTCTGCCTTCTGAGCCCTACAAGCCACCCTCACCCACTTCCCTGTTCTGGCTGCACCCAACTACATCACCACTTCATCATACATACTGATGCCTCCACCTAGGAGATATGTGACTAGGCACCATATACTTCTATGGGGAGATTCAAAAACACTATTAAACCATCAAGTATAATTACAAAGCCTGTCAAATCAGCAATCAGCAAACACTTGTTTCAATAGTAAAATATTAAGCGATGTCAAGTGCTTATCAAGTTATGCAACTTTGATCTTTTGTCTTGTATTTAGCTGCAAATTAATAGGTTCTTGACCTTTGTTCATTACCCCTTATTCATTCTAATAGGGGCCTGACTATCTAGAATTATTATGGAAGTCCAAGTTAGTCATAACGAACCCTGAGGGTATGTTGAACAGGTAAACCCAATGACACAGCCCGCTGAAGTCTGCCAGCTCAGGAGGTACCACAAGCATACTAACCAAACCCATTACCATTTAATGGGCTGCATGCTGAGCAGATCCTCTTACCCCGTTGACTCCTGTGGTACTTCATGGTAGGCAAAAAGGAGATGTGTTTGAAGTTTCTCCCAATCTCCTTCCTGCTCCACGAAGGCATGGAGTACAGTATAAATGTATAGGTACCATTGAAACACTCACAGAAACCATTAGTCTAAAATTATATGGTGAGCAACTTAAGTGCTTGATCCCTCATAGCATCCATATCTGCTTGGTTGGATCAGACACCAACTGGGTACCCCTAATAGACAGAATCTCTTTTAAAACCTTAATCAGAAGAATGCAAACTTCAAGGCTTCTGCTACAGTAGTATTTGTAATTACAGCAAGTGGGATGGCCTCAGGATAGCATACTCTACTATCAGATGAATATATTTCTTCCTCATCTTGCTAGAGCAGGGTGTCTATAACAGGGTTGCATAGTGACCCGCGTCCTCTACTTCGTATGTCCATACTTTTAGCAGGCATCACAAGAGTCACAATGCCAAATTACATCCCTGTAACCCTGGAGCAGTATAACACTTGGGTTAGTCAGTGTTGGGTCTATTTTTGCTCCATAAGTAACCAACTAAGTGGACATCATAAGTCAACTCTAGCAGGCTGGTTTTAAACTTCTATTGAATGACTAACTTTCTCTTTAAATTTCCAAGACCCGCCATTTGGCTTACCCTTGCTATGTTTTGACTTATACTATCTCAACTCTTAACTCCTCCACACTAGCTCATTGAAGCCCTTGTCCCCATCAGGTAATGGACCCCAGTATCCTCTAGGAAACCTTCCTGGACCTCTGGATCGGGTGCACAAGCTCTTGCAGGTCTGCCTCATCTGGCTTGACCTGGCTGCAGAACTGCTTTCGGTACATCTCCGGTGTGGTGGTAAAGATTAGAATGTGGTGTACCTCCACATAATCCTATGCAATAATGTATAGCTGAAAAAGCTATGCATGCAGGTCCACTAAGCAGGTTGACAAAGAGCTTCACTCTTTTTGATGGAGGGATCTGAAGAAGCTTGCACCATCTTTCAAATCCTGTCGTAAGCCATAGATGTCCTCCTAGATCTCATCCAAGTGTTGTAAGCTGCTGTCTAAAGTGTTTGAGCTTGGTCCCCTAGATTCCTTGATGGAGTGGAAAAATAGACCAATCCCCCTTCTCATCTGCTGTGGACATCCTGGCTGATCTGCTCCATGATAGTTATCATCTTATCAGCAGTCAGGTCCCTTATTATCGTTGCTCTCCATACCCGGAAACTCCTTATCGCCTCATCCTCCCCGGCTTGTAGAACATCAGGGGCTTCATTTACTAAGGTGGTACTGCCAAAGGAGATTCAGACCCTTTTCTGGCTGGCTGATCTTATCATCCTATAGGAGCTCCAGGATCCTTGCTGCACGGGTCTTGTGTCCTTGCATCTGGATACCATTTGCCTTGATCTCCTGACAAAGCTCAGCGGCAGACATGTCCTTATAATGTGACATACTGGTATCTTGTCTATGGGATCCTGCCACCAGTTATCACAACCTGCTCTTCATTGGGCTTGAAAAGGATGAGGAGACTGATTCTCCCCACATATTATCTAGGTTCTACTGTAAATTTCCACACACGGGATAGCTTATTCTAAGGCTAGGACAAGTTGCCAATTCTCAGACCAAGTTACCAGGTTTCAGGACAACTTGCAGAATCATAGGACAAGTTGCAAAAATTAATCAGCCTTTCTATTTACCTAGCTAGGTGCCTAGGATTAGCTCACTCTGGTCATAATCTTGGCACAGGGGTGGATTAGGGTACTGTGAGCCCTGGAGCCACAGTGTCTGTGGTCCAAACCGAGTGGGGAATCATGAATTGGGTGTAGATAGATTTAGAGTTAACCTGAGCAGCAAAGGTAGAAGGGATAGTTGCCTGGCCCACCCCCAGCCTACTTATGTGTATTTGAATGATCAATCAGTTTTGTGGATACACTATAGACATCTGTGGAGTCTATTCTACTACATAACTCAACTCTAAATCTAGCCAGCAAACTAGCCCGGCACAGGACTGGAAGCAAATTGGGTATTACTGTTGGCTTCTGGAAGTGACTACAGGTTTCCCTTAAAGTAATACCACTCCAAAATATTTGTATTGCCCAATAAATATTGTTACACCTCAAGACACATCCTACACATGAAATAAAGGTCCTAAAACTGAAAGTGTACTCAGACACCTCAGACCTGGTGGAAAGGAGGTCCTAGTAGCCATGAAATACAACCTGGACCCGGAGTAAATCATCACACAACATAACACATCATCAAGTGATATAGGCTTTTCACAAGATACTTATAACCTCTATAATGGACCTTTGTTCAGCTGACCACATAGCTAGTATCCATCAAAATCCAAATGTGAGATCAAAAGAGTCTAAGCCTGCACCATAAAATCAACTCCTTCCTAACAGTCTGGCTAGGTGTAAATCAGCATTGGTCCCCTCGACTTTTCATGAACAGAACCACCTACCCCTTAAATATTGGCTCAATCTAGCACAAATCATTTAAAATCTATCCAACATACTAAAGTACTAAAAATTAATAAATCGGCCAGTAAAACCCAATTTGAAAAATGCTGCATATATAATTAAAATGGTAATAAAAACATTTCCATCATCTACAATTACCTGTTAGACCAGGCCACACCACCTAAGCTTTACCACCAGTCCTCATGGGAATCAGAACTTTACTTCACATTAGATAGCTTGCAATAGAGTAAAATCCATAAAAATGCAACAGACTCCTCCCTTAACATAATATTGAGAGAGAATTCCTACAGAACCATTATGTGGTAGTACCTGACCCTTGCTAGACTAAAGCTCTTATATCCTTCTCTTCAACTGTTTTAGAGGTTGCAATTCCATCCGTACACTAAGCCACATACTATAGGACTGCCTTAAAATAGCGCACATCTGGTCAGAAACCTATGACACCCCAGATAAGCTATGGGGACACAGAATACCTCAAAAAACAGATGAACGCTTATTAGGTTTTCCTATCCCCAGCATTTCCAAAGAGGCTTAACTTCTCTCAAACCAAAACTTTTTAGCAGTCAGGAACACTATTGCTGAAGCTTGGAAGACGTCCATTCCTCTATTTAGGGAAATACTGAAAAAATATAAATACATACATTCAATTAGCTTGATCTCTGGCAAACTAGATGACAACTATCAAAAGTGGGCTTACTTGTGGGATGTCTGGGAACTACGAATTGGATGGTAGCATGAAAAACAAAACAAAAGGTAATACATATACAGACCTCAAGGACGATATTATACAAAGTTTTCCCCTGTCCCATCTTCCCCCACCCTCTTTTCCTTTTTTTTTCTTTTCTGTATTTTGTATTTTGATTTAATTAGTACTGCCATAAAATGACATATTTAATTGTAAGATATGCAACAAAACTCAAAATAAATGTTGAAAAGCAGACACAAGTCTTTTCTGATGTCATTTGAATACAATAATGTTGTTATTGTACTGTACATCTAACTGTGTTATAACTTTTATTCCCATTAATAATAATGATTAAAATAATTAAATAAATCTAATAGTAATGGGGGTTATGAAAACCTGTTTATCTTTGTTTACATGCTATTTTTCTGCAGATATCAGCTGTCTTTTTGATTTGATAACACAAGTGTAAAACCAATGTGCCTTCTTGATATATTGCTCAACTTGGAAGTCAGTTTCTGGAAGGATTTTCCTATAGAGAGATAGTGTTAAATTCCATGCAGACACAATGTGCTACATCCTTGGGGCCTGCCCTTTGTCCTTCAATTGAATTGCACTGACTATCTGGGTTGGCTTTAATAAACCTTAGAAATTTTGACACTGGTTTGTACGTGTGATGCTGGGCAGTGGGCATCCATCATGTGCCCTAATGCCTATAACTTGCAGAATTCCACATTGTTTTATATTACAGAATATATGTCACTGGATTAGGTAGACTAGGAAGTCATACCAAGTGAATTTCAAAATAATCCTATGTATGTGTGAGGCATAATTACATATTTAATGTGCTTCATAACAGATACATGTAAGAGTGATAACAGGGCTTTTATTTAGAGCTAGAAGGAAGAATCATGACCAAAGCAAGGCCCAGTGGGCATGTCCAATAATGCTTTAGTCATACATAACCCCTTAATATAATAATAGACACAAAACACTTGTTGGGATAACATACTGTATACTTTATAGTGTTGGGAAATAATAATAATTATTTCTCATGGTGCATAACACCTATTCATATGTATTAATAAAGAACCACAGAAATCAAAACAATAAATCTTTATTTAATTTATTGGAGACAACGTCGATTAAAAACTTATTTAAAATCAAGGGAATGGGAGATAATTCCTTAAAAACATTTAATATTGACTCCCTTTATATTGCACACTAGACCAGTTACTGAGAGATAAATTCAGTGTTATAATCTCTTCTATTTTGTCTTAAAAGGTGCTTTTTACAAATGTTAAGCTTGGCTTCCTTGGTATATATATATATATCTCAAAGAGAATTTATTTAATATATATATCCGAAGTTGTAAGTCCTACAAATTACCAGTCCATACATCAATATGGTGTCTTATCATGCCCTTCTATATGTTTATAGTATGCTACAATATTTGTATCTGGTCTCATTCACAGATCTATATACAAAGCAAATATCACCTCTAAATATAGATATAAGGTAAACGGATCGTTATGCCAAATGTATATATATATATCCTTACAATGGCATTTAAATCTCTTTATATTAGTCACTAGGATTAAATATACCACTTATTAATATATATTGTTGGTTAGTATATCACCATGATTAAGGTATAAATCCCAGTGTGTTGAAGATTCAAATATGGCATATTTGTTTAAATATTGATAGCACTATACTAAGGAGATCAATATTTGTATATATCTCCGAGTATAGATCCTTGATATTAGTTCAGCATTTATATATAAGATGGCATTTATATTTATATCCACATTTCTTTCTGCATTGATCTAATTTGCAGCTTTCTGTGGTTTAAAACAGTCTATGCTGCTTGTTAGGGCTCAGCACCGGGCTCTCCCGTGTGCTACACTTAAAGCGCCAAATGTATTACTGATAAGGACTTAGAAATCTAGTTACAACGTTCTGTGGTGTGAATCAGTCTGTGCTGTTTGTTGGAACTTAGCACCGGACTCTTCCGTGTGCTAGGGCTGAAGCACCAATTGTATGACTGGTAAGGACTCAAAGATCACGGAGCTGCGTTCAGCTACATGGGAAGCGCTTGCTTGTTTACAAAAATTGGCATCTGACGTCAGACGCTACCTTGACGCACGTTTCGTCACGTGGGAGTGACTTTCTCAAAGGGGGGAAGGCGATATCCTCAACGGTGCCTCCTATTTAAAGTAGATCAGTAGTCATGGTTACCCTTTGCCTTCGTTAGCAAGTGAAGGGGCAATATGTATAAGTCTGGTCTGACAAAACCCATGAAATTACAACCAAAGTCAGATTCTGATTACTTTTGTTATATTTATGTCTGGATTTCATATATTTGATATATATATATACTGTTATGTCAGTCTGATCTGAGGTAATAATATATCTTTAGATATAATCTGATCTGATGGCTCCACATATTTCCAATATTGATACACATTGATATACAGTGTATCATATCTTTCTTCCATGTGTGGAATCAGTCTCATATTCCCCATTACTTCAAAAGGATATCTTTGGTTTTTAGTGCAGAATCATAATAGAAATGTTTTAGATACTATTTACATTTATAATTCTATCATGCTATAATAAGGTTAATCCATATATCTTTTACTACGTTTATAAGACTCTTTTGGAATAATTATTCCCTCCATTATCCTTTTTTACAAAGATATATCTTCCATCTGGTTCCACTTTTATTTTTATTCATCCAATAGATTATATTTTATGGATCATGTGAAATATATTGAGTTATACTTATATAACTACTATTGTGCTGGGTTTATATAACCAGTCTATTATATAGGATATATTCAAAAACCAAAAACCTATTCTCCTATATATGTGTATTCAAAACGTCTCCACAATCTTATTCATAGTGCATCAATTTTGTGATGTGAACTGTGTACTAATTATTTAACATATATTTGTGCAAATAAAATACTTATATTCTCATATAATATGAGAATACCCACAATCAAAAATTATATACATACTGTGTATGATTGTGTTATTTGTGAACTTATTTATTTTGTAGTGAGTTTTATGATTGGATGATCTTATACATAATTCCTCCTCTGATTGTAGACGTTGGAGGTTATGGTATATCTATATCTTTGCATAATATGAGGAAATTCAAATAGCTCTTCTATCATGATCATGGGTTACCTTATTACCTTCTCAGAGTATGTACTATTTGGTATAGTGTTCCACTTATTTGCTTATAGAAATGCCTTAAAGGAGAACCCTTCGTTCAGACCTTTAGGTGTTTGGGCCTGTAATTCATAAATCCACTTGGATTCCCTCCTAAGTAGTATATCGTCCAGGTTCCCTTTTCTTGGGCCCAATTTGGCTCCATCTTTTATCAAGAATTTTAAGACAGATGTGTCTTTCTGATGTTTTAATTTTACATGACGTGCAATTGGTGTATCATACTCATTCATAATTGAGCAGATGTGTTCTCCTATCCTACGTCTGAATTCTCTGCTCGTTTTCCCGACGTAGATTTTCAAACAAATGCATTGTACCACATAAATAACTCCTTTGGTTTTACAATTATAAAACTCTTTTATAGGATATTTTTTACCTGATGTTGGGTGGATAAATTCCTTACAAGGTTTTATAAATTTACACTATTTACACCGTCCACATCTATAACATCCAGACAAAGGTTTCAGCCATTTTTTTACTTTTGTTTATGTTCTGAGAAATGGCTATGTACAAGAAGATCTCTCAGATTCGGGCTCCGTCTATATGTTATTGAACTTTGTGTGGAGACCTTGGTTTTTAGGTCCTCGTCAGCCGTTAATAGATACCAAAATCTAGAAAAGATGTCTTTAATTTCTCTTGCATTATATCCATATGTGAGTATACATCGTATTATGTCTTCCTCTTCACTGGAAGTTTTCTCTTTCTCTATTTGGGATTGTTCCAGTTTTGTCTTTTGTATATATTTTTCTTGAGTGTTTAGGAGGTCTGTTCTTTTTACATTCAGGGCATATTGATATGCTTTTTTAAGGCATTTATTTGGATATCCCCTACTTTTGAAACGTTTCCTAAGTTTGTCAGCCTCTAACTTGAAAGAAGTATCATCACTGCAATTTCTTCGGATACGTAGATATTGGCCTTTTGGTATCCATCTTTTTTGGGGTTCATAATGTTGACTTGACCACTCTAGTAAACTATTAGATGCTGTATCTTTTCTATATGTGGTTGTACTAATATTTCCCAGGTGATCCTTCATTATTTTTAAATCCAAAAAGGCCAACTCAGTTAAGTTTATTTCATATGTGAATTTTAGACCCAGGGTATTGTTATTGAGGGTACCTATGAAGAGAGATAGTTCTTCCTTTGTTCCGGTCCAAAAGATGATTATGTCGTCTATAAATCGTCTCCACATTATTATCTTATCTGTCATATTTTTTCTGGTTTCCTCAAAGACCCATCTCTCTTCCCACCACCCTAGGAATACATTTGCATAATTAGGGGCACATGATGTCCCCATTGCTGTGCCCTTAATTTGATGTATCAATTTGTCAGCAAAGATAAAATAATTTCTAGTTAGTATATACTCCAAAAGATTTAATAGGAAGTTATTAAATTGTTCCATTTTTGTTCCTTTGGTTCTTAAGAAGAAACCCACAGCTTCGATGCCCTGTATATGTGGTATGGAGCTATATATGGCTTCTACATCTATGCTCACGAGCCATGTTTTAGTTGGTACTATTATGTCTTCCAATTGTTTCAGTATGTCTGTTGTATCCTTGATATATGAAGGAAGACCTGTGACTAGATCTTTCAGATGGTAGTCCAGAAATCTGCTGATATTTTCGGATAAGTTATTGTTCCCTGATACAATTGGTCTGCCAGGTATTGGTGACATCTTTTTGTGCACTTTTGGAAGTGCATAGAAAGTGGGGATTGTTGGACTATTTGGTAGTAAATAGTCATATGTATTTTTGTTGATTATTCCTTCTAACAGTGCTTTTATCAAGCACTGATTTAAGTTCTTCTCTGTACATATTTGTAGGATCTTCATTCAATGTTTCATATGTTGATTTGTATTTTAAGATCTTCTCACACATTCTTTTGTAGTCCTCATTTGCCATTACTACAATATTTCCCCCTTTGTCTGCTGGCTTTATTTGTATAGTTTTACAGTCTTGGAGCTCCTTTAATGCTACATTTTCCTTTTTACTTAGATTGTATATGGATTTTTGCTTAGATGTATATAAATTTTCCAATTCTCTTGTGACTTGTATGAAAACACTAATGTTTGGATAGTCCTTAATTTGAGGAGTAAATTTGCTCTTTTTTTCCCATATTTTTGGTGTTCCAGATTCTGATATGAATGCATTTTCATTCTCATTTCCCTCTATTAGGGCCATCATATCCATGAATGTATCTTGATCTTCCTTATCAATGTTTAAGTAGGCATATTCTTTCATGTTTTTATTTTTATAGAATTTATAAAGTGCCAATTTCCTTCCAAAGAGATTTAAATCTTTTATGTTTGTGAAAAGTTCTACTTTGGATGACGGAACAAAAGAGAGGCCTCTTTTCAGGACAGCTTTGTGTGTTTCATTTAGTGCAAAAGTTGATAAATTTATTATTTGTAAGGAATCTTCTAAATCAGAGGTATTCGGACTTAATGTGGTGGTCCTTGATATCGATTTGGTCTTATCTGTGTGTTGGTTGCTTTCCTTTTTCCTCTTAGGATATATTGGCCTCTGTCTAAAAAAGCCTTCTCTTGTCTCTGTTCATGTTCCTGCATTGACCCAGTTCTTAAACCCCTTTGTATTCCATCGGTACTTGTACCAGTTCCCAATCTCATATTTGGGGCTTCAATATCTAAAGTTTCATATTCTGATGAACTTATGTCAGATGATATCTTAGTTCTATTTTTTCTCTGGGTATGTTTATATATCCTATTATTTTTTATAATCATCCTGATCTCTCATAAACTTCTTCTGCTTTCTAGATTTTATTTCATTTTTAAATCTCTCCAGATTTTCAGTCAATTTCTGACAGTTCGTTTCATATTCTGGTTTTTCTTTGAAGGTCTCAACTAATTTCTGGCTTTTGTCTAGGTCAGTGCTGAACATTTCCAAGTGCTTTTTTTCTGTTTGCACTATTAAGTCTATTAGATCTAATGAACATTGTGATAGAATGTCTGTCCATTTTTTTAAAAAATCATCACTAATTGAACTTGTTGCTGGCATTATTTTTATCCTCAGGCCTCTCGGAATAATCTTTTGTTTTATGTAATTTTCAAGGCTTATGTGGTACAATGCATTTGTTTGAAAATCTACGTCGGGAAAACGAGCAGAGAATTCAGACGTAGGATAGGAGAACACATCTGCTCAATTATGAATGAGTATGATACACCAATTGCACGTCATGTAAAATTAAAACATCAGAAAGACACATCTGTCTTAAAATTCTTGATAATAGATGGAGCCAAATTGGGCCCAAGAAAAGGGAACCTGGACGATATACTACTTAGGAGGGAATCCAAGTGGATTTATGAATTACAGGCCCAAACACCTAAAGGTCTGAACGAAGGGTTCTCCTTTAAGGCATTTCTATAAGCAAATAAGTGGAACACTATACCAAATAGTACATACTCTGAGAAGGTAATAAGGTAACCCATGATCATGATAGAAGAGCTATTTGAATTTCCTCATATTATGCAAAGATATAGATATACCATAACCTCCAACGTCTACAATCAGAGGAGGAATTATGTATAAGATCATCCAATCATAAAACTCACTACAAAATAAATAAGTTCACAAATAACACAATCATACACAGTATGTATATAATTTTTGATTGTGGGTATTCTCATATTATATGAGAATATAAGTATTTTATTTGCACAAATATATGTTAAATAATTAGTACACAGTTCACATCACAAAATTGATGCACTATGAATAAGATTGTGGAGACGTTTTGAATGCACATATATAGGAGAATAGGTTTTTGGTTTTTGAATATATCCTATATAATAGACTGGTTATATAAACCCAGCACAATAGTAGTTATATAAGTATAACTCAATATATTTCACATGATCCATAAAATATAATCTATTGGATGAATAAAAATAAAAGTGGAACCAGATGGAAGATATATCTTTGTAAAAAAGGGCAATGGAGGAAATAATTATTCCAAAAGAGTCTTATAAACGTAGTAAAAGATATATGGATTAACCTTATTATAGCATGATAGAATTATAAATGTAAATAGTATCTAAAACATTTCTGTTGTGATTCTGCATTAAAAACCAAAGATATCCTTCTGAAGTAATGGGGAATATGAGACTGATTCCACACATGGAAGAAAGATATGATACACTGTATATCAATGTATATCAATATTGGAAATATGTGGAGCCATCAGATCAGATTATATCTAAAGATATATTATTACCTCAGATCAGACTGACATAACAGTATATATATATATCAAATATATGAAATCCAGACATAAATATAACAAAAGTAATCAGAATCTGACTTTGGTTGTAATTTCGTGGGTTTTGTCAGACCAGACTTATACATATTGCCCCTTCACTTGCTAACAAAGGCAAAGGGTAACCATGACTACTGATCTACTTTAAATAGGAGGCACCGTTGAGGATATCGCCTTCCCCCCTTTGAGAAAGTCACTCCCACGTGACGAAACGTGCGTCAGGGTAGGGTCTGACGTCAGATGCCAATTTTTGTAAACAAGCAAGCGCTTCCCATGTAGCTGAACGCAGCTCCGTGATCTTTGAGTCCTTACCAGTCATACAATTGGTGCTTCAGCCCTAGCACACGGAAGAGTCCGGTGCTAAGTTCCAACAAGCAGCACAGACTGATTCACACCACAGAACGTTGTAACTAGATTTCTAAGTCCTTATCAGTAATACATTTGGCGCTTTAAGTGTAGCACACGGGAGAGCCCGGTGCTGAGCCCTTACAAGCAGCATAGACTGTTTTAAACCACAGAATGCTGCAAATTAGATCAATGCAGAAAGAAATGTGGATATAAATATAAATGCCATCTTATATATAAATGCTGAACTAATATCAAGGATCTATACTCAGAGATATATACAAATATTGATCTCCTTAGTATAGTGCTATCAATATTTAAACAAATATGCCATATTTGAATCTTCAACACACTGGGATTTATACCTTAATCATGGTGATATACTAACCAACAATATATATTAATAAGTGGTATATTTAATCCTAGTGACTAATATAAAGAGATTTAAATGCCATTGTAAGGAGATATATATATATATACATTTGGCATAACGATCCGTTTACCTCATATCTATATTTAGAGGTGATATTTGCTTTGTATATAGATCTGTGAATGAGACCAGATACAAATATTGTAGCATACTATAAACATATAGAAGGGCATGATAAGACACCATATTGATGTATGGACTGGTAATTTGTAGGACTTACAACTTCGGATATATATATTAAATAAATTCTCTTTGAGATATATATATATATACCAAGGAAGCCAAGCTTAACATTTGTAAAAAGCACCTTTTAAGACAAAATAGAAGAGATTATAACACTGAATTTATCTCTCAGTAACTGGTCTAGTGTGCAATATAAAGGGAGTCAATATTAAATGTTTTTAAGGAATTATCTCCCATTCCCTTGATTTTAAATAAGTTTTTAATCGACGTTGTCTCCAATTAATTAAATAAAGATTTATTGTTTTGATTTCTCTGGTTCTTTATTAATACATAGGGATAACATACTGGCCACATCATTTATTTATTAAACACAAATTCACATAATAACAATACCAATAATAAAGTAAACATAAGCAAGAAGGGAGGAGACTGACCCAAGACAGTACACTCTACGCCCTGAACCCTTGTGCAGGGCCAACCATGATATCATAGGGTAGGATCTCCCCACTTTACCACTGTCCCAGTGACTCCCCTCACCACCCACCACGAAAAAGGCTGCAGAATACCTTTGCGGCATTAGACCATGAAAAAATTCCAAGGCCATCCCATCAAGTCCTTACGCTAAGAGCTCCTGCCTACACATGTCCTTAAAACTGGCTATTATCATGAATGACTAACCTGGGAGCCCCTAAACTACCACTGCTCCTGAAAACTATTTGCAGACAAACTAAACTTGAATTTATCCTTCTCATACATGCCCAAGATGGCCCTTCACAAACCAATCCTGCAAGCTAACCGATGTGGCAGCTGTTACCATGCATAATCCTTTCTATCCCTTTATAGAACCCGCTGTTTCGCGAGTGTATTACCAGGGATGTTACAACCCCTCTGACCAATACCAAGGTAGGCATCAACTAGTGCCATTCGACACCTGCTCTCCAATTGATGACAATACCCATCTACATAACAAACCGACCGTACTGCCATCTGACATAGGCCACACATCCAAGCTGTGGCCCTGGATCGGCAGCTGAGGTGAAGCAACTACTTGGTCCACCATCACAGCTGCGACCTGCCCTTCTCCAAACCATGGGGCTAAACCAGCCCGGCAGGCTGTTACGGAGTCTGTTCATGCACAAAGCCAGTGGGTACCAAGTTCCGACATGGAATAGACCCAGTTCTGACTGCATGTCACCAAGTTGCAGAATAGTGCTCCTAGGGAACCACCTTTTTCCCGTAAGGAACAGCATAAACTAAGTCACAAAAAACTGTATTACCACAAAGGAGAGTGATCAGTGTACCTCGGACACTTTAACTACCTCCCTTTTCAACCTGGTTCCCCTTTGGACCGCCTCAGGCACATGGTCACCTGATCACCGCAGCCTGAAGGAGCAAACGATCTAGCATAAGACAAACAAAACCCTTCTGTCGGACCTCCATTACTCGAAACACTGGAATACCAAGAAGTGGAGGGGAAATTGACCTCCACCTCTGACTACCCACCCCAAAGTGGTGATCCCAGGATTATAAGACCTACCCGGGAGAATAAACCCAAGATAGGGTAACTCAGCCGAACCCTCTGGATCAGGGTCCAAGGCAAACCCAATGAAAAGTGGAACCCACCATGAAACCGAAATGTGCACCGGTACCCAACCTAGAAGGGGGTTAGTGACACCTTTTTAACCAAACAACTGTCGGTGACCATCCATAATACTAATAACACGTGACACTGATGCGCCCAGAAATGAACTATGGAAAGGCATTGACCCTCTTTTACTCCTAATGCAAAACCGCCCCAGGACTCAGCCCATGGGACGGCACCCACTGACTAGATGTAGGGACTCTGTTGAAGGTACACCCTAGCTACCGTTAATCATTAACTAATTATGTTACCAAAGCCATGTACAAACTGGCATTGGGATGCCCGAAAGCCAACAACCGAACACTCGGACCTGCAAGGTACAAAGAACCAGTTGGACATATATACTAGGAAGGCAGGTTGGTGTTCAAACCCACTGCCCTAAACATCAGATTCCATTGCATAAACCCACTGAGCCATCAAGGCTCCCCCATCAGTTGCACTGCACTGAATGAAAACACCCTATTATATTCCTATTCAAAGAGAAAAATGAATTGCCGATCGCATCTCTTGCATCTTGATATTGCAATGATGTCTGAGGCAGGTCCAGCCTCACCCTCTATTTAGGACAGTAGACTTGGAAACCGGTGCAGACCCACCAGAGCTACAGGTTTTTTACTTGAGCTCATAACTCCCGGGCCAGTTGTAATTGAAAGCACCGTAAATCAGCCAATTGTCAAACCTGAAGACATTGCGGGTCTCCCGCTGTACTTCCAGTCTCAATATTTTTGGGTCTCATGTGCAGTTCATGAAGGAACAAAGTGCCCACAAATGCCTCACTCTTCCAACCTTAGGCCAGGTTTAAAATTGTCTTCCTTTACGCCTTTTCCTGCTGTATTACACAGCTTTTCCTCAAGCCAAGGTTGGATTATACCCGAACTGGGAAACCTATCCACGACCGCTGCATCGAGCTTACTAGCTGACTGACCCATTAACCATGGCCAATGTCTCTAATAGATTAAGGGATGTATGCCCCAGAGATAAAAATAATGACCTGGCTGACCCCTGTAACAGAGGTACGATACACGGTCACTTAGCGCAGGCTGACACTCATCGCCGCTCCCACGCTGTCTGTCACTCAATTGGACCAAGGGAGAGAGGACTAAATCCCTTGCCTATGTCCCTGAGCTTAACAATAACTGGAACTATTGCACATTACCCAGCGACGACTGCCCTATTATGCACCACCACACCAGAGCACCCTGTGTGTGCCCCAGTCCACAACGTACCCGACAGGAAAAACCAAGGCCTCCCGCGCGCACACACCTTACCCCGACGGATGCCGGTAGAGGAAGAAAACTGTGTGGCACACAACGAGCTCTGTCGACAGAAGGGGGGGAAGACGGGTACGCTGGCTCACCTGCCCCCGACCGGGTGCCTCATTGCACACTGGGGTGCCGCAGCTAAGGACCAGCCCCAACACTCCAGCTGGTCTCCAGCCTGCCACCGGTCACCGACCTCCACTCCATGTCAGGATTCTGTTCCTGCAGGAAACGGTCTACACTCCCATGATCCCCAGGCCTCCTTATCAGGCTGTACTGGCACCGTCAAGGGATGTTGCCTCACCATCTGCCCTATTCTTTGGGCAGTACGCCCCCCAGCAGCATCGCCTTCTTGGCCGGCATGTCCCTGGGCAGCTGCCAGTCTGCCTGGCTCCGATCTCTTACAGCCTTCTCGTGTCAGCCAGGATGCAACCAGGCCACGGGCAACAGGGTAATAAAGGCCATAACCCAATCTTCATCCACCTGACAGCCTACATGTATACTAGGAAGGCAGGTTGGTGTTCAAACCCACTGCCCTAAACATCAGATTCCATTGCATAAACCCACTGAGCCATCAAGGCTCCCCCATCAGTTGCACTGCACTGAATGAAAACACCCTACTATATTCCTATTCAAAGAGAAAAATGAATTGCTGATCGCAGGCCAAGACTCCATGTGTGGTGCCAATGAACAACCAGAGGAGAAGCAAGGCTAGAAGATCAAGCAAGGTGGCCATCACTTGTGCCCTTTATCGCCACCATGCAGGATTCTGCCTTTGCCTCCCTGCAGGAAGCACTATGTGGCATGCCCGCACAATTAAACTACAACTCCCCCAAATCCTCGGGACTCCCCAGCACCAACAGATGGTGCTGCGCTTTCTCCGGGAAGCTTAGATCCTTTCCCCACCAGCCTTCCTGCGCCAGCCAGGATGCAACCAGGCCACAGGGAATAGGGTACTAAAGGCTATAGGGCAGGGTTGGGCCCAGGGCCTCTACAGCATCCACACAATGGGAGGACAACCCTCGCCTGCCTTGACCGGGAGCCCTGCTGCAGGCTTTAGGGCCAATGCTCCTGCCCAGCAGCCAAACTCCAGCCAGTCTCTAGGCCTTGCAGCTCTGAATCCCACTCTCCACCACCCCTGTGCCACCCCACCATCATGCTTCACACTCAGATTGTCCCAGCCTTACTTTCTTCACTGATGGACATATTCTTTCCTGCATGCTCTCCCTGTGGCTTTCAGTGCTGTCTATGCACTGTCATGCCGGCTCTTGGGAAGAAGTATGTTTTCCATGACCCTCCGGACTCGCGGCATTTCCTGATGACCCTGTGCCATGCTCCCGAGTCCGGAGGACCATTGAGGAACATCTTTGCACCCCAGCAGCATCTTCACTTCCGAGAATGCTGGCGCCGCACGAGCATACGCATCAAGACCCCCGCCTCCACATCATCCAGGATCTAATCAGGACCACAGGGACAGAGGTAAGGGGCTCGACCTATGACAGGAGAGATAGAAAATGACAGGGAAACAAAAAACATATCTTTTCACTTGGCTAGCTGGGGGCATAATGGCTAAGATGATGCCACGTGCCTGTTAGTGGCTCCACTCCCCAGCTAGACACCCCCTTTCCCATGCTCCCGGCCTGCCAGATCACGTGGCTCTCTTACCAACTCCAGGAGGCCTGGAGAGGTATACAGGCCATTCATAACTTTGAATGTCTTAGCTATATTTGGTTTAGCTTTAATGTAAGCTCCTCTGTAATATTACACAATATTTTTCAATTAATACATTACTAATAATTTATTTAACAATAAAATGGTGTTTCTTGCTTTATTCTGCAAAATATTAACCTTTGCAATACTACTATTCTTTTAGTGATAAATTTAGTGTATGCTTTATGCTAGACTAAAAAAATGTGTGTAATTATGTTATAATATTAATAGTGCAATAGATGCAAGCATCAGAAAATAGAAAAGGGACGCAAAGAGGCACATGGAGATAAAATAGTTTCTTCCTCTCTCTATATATGTGCGCTTACTGGTACTTATTTATATAAACACATCTAGAGATATAAGGCTGTCATTGTGCATGTCGCACAGAGGCATTTTATATTTATGAGAAATATATTATATTCTACTTTCAATGTTCTGAGAGAAATGGATTTTATTTCTTATAATGACACATCATTCCTGATTATATTCGGTCTGCTTGTCCTGTTATTGATCCCTTGCTCATCAGATTTTCGTCATTCTCTGCCGGCATCTTGTAATCTGAGTACTGTGAGATGTGCAGAGGAATTTGAATATAAAAAAGATGCAGATATTATAATTGGAGGAGTGCTGACTGTCAATACTGGATATGCGCAAATTAAATCCACAGACCCCTTTTGTTTTTTGTAAGTTTTTATTCTAAGTAATATTTAACCAGACAACATGGGCAGGAAGAAACACACTGAGAGGACGCTGTTTAGTAGATATTATACTGAGAGGAGAAATATGAAAATAGACATAATGGGGGAGTTCATATCTACACTGACATTAGCAAGAAATGTAATAAGACTACTGAGATCAGACACACTCTCACATGGATGTACTGAGACAGGTGGGATGTATCAGACACACTCTCACATGTATGTACTGGGACAGGAAAGATATATCAGACACAATCTCACATGTATGTACTGAGACTAGAGAGATGTATCAGACACGCTCTTACATGGTGTTCAAATAAAAATCTTCCTAGGTATCCACATAATGTTAGCGATTTCTGGTTTCAGCTAAAGTTTTAGGATCTGTATCCAAGTAATTGCTGCTTTGGGTGATTATTTGCACAGTGACATTTTTACAGGCAATTCTTGTAGTTGAAGTTTTGTCACTATAATCATCTCTGACTAAGATATTACATATTCCAGATTTCCATTTAAAAAATATTTCTTTTTTCCTACCCTATTTAATATAAAAAGGTGCTTTTACGTTATGTATTTAAATTTAGTAACGAATATAAAAAAAAGAGTAAATACAATGTGTCTGCTAATGAATGTCATGAGTATTGTAATACAGTGATACCATTCTTATTCTACAAAGATTTATTTAGATTAAAAACCTTTCAAGAGATGTTTTCAGTTTTATAGCAATGCTCATTAGATGTTGCTAATAACTTCTAACACCAGATGATATAAAAAAAAATAGGGCATTAAAACAATAAAAAAGAATGTACAAAAATGCAATAATGTAAAAAGTCTGGGATGAGATAAAAGAAGACAATCTATGTAATGTTTACATTATATAAATATAACCATGTCCATGTGCATCACAATAATAATAATAATAATAATAAGAAGAAGAAGAAGTAGAAGAACAGGAACAATAAAATAAATAATAATAATAACAAAAATAATAATAATAATAATAATAATTTTATCATCTGGATGTTTTTGTTTTTTCTTGTGATGGTCTTGATTTTAAGGTGTTGAATAGGACGATCTTTCTGGGTAGGCAGTGTCCAAATACGGTTGTGTTTGATACAATGTTTGTGCAGATTCCTCCGATGTAACGGCCCATTTCAGGGTCACTGTATTCTATCATATAACGTGCATTGGAGGAAGATTATGGATATGTCTAGTGTTATAGATCTTATTGTTGTGCAAGGTCTGTCCTCCTTACAGATTCACTGATAGAGTTTATTGGGGTTCTTATAAAAAGTTTAGTTCAGTTTACTCCATTTTTGCTGAAGCTTTTGGTCACTTTTGTTGTCTAAATGCAAGGACAGGAGCTCTGGGAATTAGCAGCCTTATTAAATTACGATTCGGCCAATTGAATAGGGCTCTATATAAACACATAGCATATTTTTTTGCAGAAGTTTTTAGTTAGTGAACTTCTATCCAAAAGCAAGGTCTTCACTAACTAAAAACTTCTGTAAACAAATATATTTTCTGTGCTTATATAGAGCCCTATTCAATTAGCCGAATCCCAATTTAATAAGGCTGTATGTGTTTAATTCTGTGTCACCTGTTAGTAGTGGATGTAAATCTCTCTCCTAGGGCAGTCAGTCAGTGAACAGGTTAAACAATCACACTTTCTGTATCCTCCAGGTAACAAAAGGTTAATATCACAGGGTGTGACAAATCTGCAGACGATGATAAAATATACCGCATTCACACAAAAGAAAAGTGGAAATTACATACCCTAATTGGTGACTAAGGGGGATAACTTCTCAGACTAGATACATTTAGACATCGAAAAAGTTATAAATGACATCTAAAAATATAACTGAAAATGAATTTAAACTCTCCAAATATTCAGAAGAATATGTACTTTTTCTAATCACATGAAATCCCATAAAAATGTAAATTACATATTACAATCAATTAATAATAATAATTGGGCAAACACACAAATGATATCAACACTGAGTGGAGGCAGTTACAATTATATGTAGAGGTCAGCCAACCAATATGATATAATGTGAGGGTACAATCTACAGTGAGAAAACATCATCAGCTCAGAGCAGTGGGAGACATGTGTACAGATGGGCGTATGTGGGTGGGATCTGAGTTGCAACAAGATGGTCCTCTGTAATATTACACAATATTTTTCAATTAATACATTACTAATAATTTATTTAACAATAAAATGGTGTTTCTTGCTTTATTCTGCAAAATATTAACCTTTGCAATACTACTATTCTTTTAGTGATAAATTTAGTGTATGCTTTATGCTAGACTAAAAAAATGTGTGTAATTATGTTATAATATTAATAGTGCAATAGATGCAAGCATCAGAAAATAGAAAAGGGACGCAAAGAGGCACATGGAGATAAAATAGTTTCTTCCTCTCTCTATATATGTGCGCTTACTGGTAATTATTTATATAAACACATCTAGAGATATAAGGCTGTCATTGTGCATGTCGCACAGAGGCATGTTATATTTATGAGAAATATATTATATTCTACTTTCAATGTTCTGAGAGAAATGGATTTTATTTCTTATAATGACACATCATTCCTGATTATATTCGGTCTGCTTGTCCTGTTATTGATCCCTTGCTCATCAGATTTTCGTCATTCTCTGCCGGCATCTTGTAATCTGAGTACTGTGAGATGTGCAGAGGAATTTGAATATAAAAAAGATGCAGATATTATAATTGGAGGAGTGCTGACTGTCAATACTGGATATGCGCAAATTAAATCCACAGACCCCTTTTGTTTTTTGTAAGTTTTTATTCTAAGTAATATTTAACCAGACAACATGGGCAGGAAGAAACACACTGAGAGGACGCTGTTTAGTAGATATTATACTGAGAGGAGAAATATGAAAATAGACATAATGGGGGAGTTCATATCTACACTGACATTAGCAAGAAATGTAATAAGACTACTGAGATCAGACACACTCTCACATGGATGTACTGAGACAGGTGGGATGTATCAGACACACTCTCACATGTATGTACTGGGACAGGAAAGATATATCAGACACAATCTCACATGGATATACTGAGACAGGAGAGATGTATCAAACACACTCTAATATGTATGTACTGAGACTAGAGAGATGTATCAAACACACTCTAATATGTATGTACTGAGACTAGAGAGATGTATCAGACACACTCTCACATGGTGTTCAAATAAAAATCTTCCTAGGTATCCACATAATGTTAGCGATTTCTGGTTTCAGCTAAAGTTTTAGGATCTGTATCCAAGTAATTGCTGCTTTGGGTGATTATTTGCACAGTGAGATTTTTACAGGCAATTCTTGTAGTTGAAGTTTTGTCACTATAATCATCGCTGACTAAGATATTACATATTCCAGATTTCCATTTAAAAAATATTTCTTTTTTCCTACCCTATTTAATATAAAAAGGTGCTTTTACGTTATGTATTTAAATTTAGTAACGAATATAAAAAAAAGAGTAAATACAATGTGTCTGCTAATGAATGTCATGAGTATTGTAATACAGTGATACCATTCTTATTCTACAAAGATTCATTTAGATTAAAAACCTTTCAAGAGATGTTTTCAGTTTTATAGCAATGCTCATTAGATGTTGCTAATAACTTCTAACACCAGATGATATAAAAAAAAAATAGGGCATTAAAACAATAAAAAAGAATGTACAAAAATGCAATAATGTAAAAAGTCTGGGATGAGATAAAAGAAGACAATCTATGTAATGTTTACATTATATAAATATAACCATGTCCATGTGCATCACAATAATAATAATAATAATAATAAGAAGAAGAAGTAGAAGAACAGGAACAATAAAATAAATAATAATAATAACAAAAATAATAATAATAATAATAATTTTATCATCTGGATGTTTTTGTTTTTTCTTGTGATGGTCTTGATTTTAAGGTGTTGAATAGGACGATCTTTCTGGGTAGGCAGTGTCCAAATACGGTTGTGTTTGATACAATGTTTGTGCAGATTCCTCCGATGTAATGGCCCATTTCAGGGTCACTGTATTCTATCATATAACGTGCATTGGAGGAAGATTATGGATATGTCTAGTGTTATAGATCTTATTGTTGTGCACGTTCTGTCCTCCTTACAGATTCACTGATAGAGTTTATTGGGGTTCTTATAAAAAGTTTAGTTCAGTTTACTCCATTTTTGCTGAAGCTTTTGGTCACTTTTGTTGTCTAAATGCAAGGACAGGAGCTCTGGCAATTAGCAGCCTTATTAAATTACGATTCGGCCAATTGAATAGGGCTCTATATAAGCACATAGCATATTTTTTTGCAGAAGTTTTTAGTTAGTGAACTTCTATCCAAAAGCAAGGTCTTCACTAACTAAAAACTTCTGTAAACAAATATATTTTCTGTGCTTATATAGAGCCCTATTCAATTAGCCGAATCCCAATTTAATAAGGCTGTATGTGTTTAATTCTGTGTCACCTGTTAGTAGTGGATGTAAATCTCTCTCCTAGGGCAGTCAGTCAGTAAACAGGTTAAACAATCACACTTTCTGTATCCTCCAGGTAACAAAAGGTTAATATCACAGGGTGTGACAAATCTGCATACAATGATAAAATATACCGCATTCACACAAAAGAAAAGTGGAAATTACATACCCTAATTGGTGACTAAGGGGGATAACTTCTCAGACTAGATACATTTAGACATCGAAAAAGTTATAAATGACATCTAAAAATATAACTGAAAATTAATTTAAACTCTCCAAATATTCAGAAGAATATGTACTTTTTCTAATCACATGAAATCCCATAAAAATGTAAATTACATATTACAATCAATTAATAATAATAATTGGACAAACACACAAATGATATCAACACTGAGTGGAGGCAGTTACAATTATATGTAGAGGTCAGCCAACCAATATGATATAATGTGAGGGTACAATCTACAGTGAGAAAACATCATCAGCTCAGAGCAGTGGGAGACATGTGTACAGATGGGCGTATGTGGGTGGGATCTGAGTTGCAACAAGATGGTCCTCTGTAATATTACACAATATTTTTCAATTAATACATTACTAATAATTTATTTAACAATAAAATGGTGTTTCTTGCTTTATTCTGCAAAATATTAACCTTTGCAATACTACTATTCTTTTAGTGATAAATTTAGTGTATGCTTTATGCTAGACTAAAAAAATGTGTGTAATTATGTTATAATATTAATAGTGCAATAGATGCAAGCATCAGAAAATAGAAAAGGGACGCAAAGAGGCACATGGAGATAAAATAGTTTCTGCCTCTCTCTATATATGTGCGCTTACTGGTACTTATTTATATAAACACATCTAGAGATATAAGGCTGTCATTGTGCATGTCGCACAGAGGCATGTTATATTTATGAGAAATATATTATATTCTACTTTCTATGTTCTGAGAGAAATGGATTTTATTTCTTATAATGACACATCACTTCTGATTATATTCGGTCTGCTTGTCCTGTTATTGATCCCTTGCTCATCAGATATTCGTCATTCTCTGCCGGCATCTTGTAATCTGAGTACTGTGAGATGTGCAGAGGAATTTGAATATAAAAAAGATGCAGATATTATAATTGGAGGAGTGCTGACTGTCAATACTGGATATGCGCAAATTAAATCCACAGACCCCTTTTGTTTTTTGTAAGTTTTTATTCTAAGTAATATTTAACCAGACAACATGGGCAGGAAGAAACACACTGAGAGGACGCTGTTTAGTAGATATTATACTGAGAGGAGAAATATGAAAATAGACATAATGGGGGAGTTCATATCTACACTGACATTAGCAAGAAATGTAATAAGACTACTGAGATCAGACACACTCTCACATGGAGGTACTGAGACAGGAGAGATCGATCAGACACACTCTCACATGAATGTACTGAGACCGGAGAGATGTATCAGACACACTCTCACATGGATATACTGAGACAGGAGAGATGTATCAAACACACTCTAATATGTATGTACTGAGACTAGAGAGATGTATCAGACACACTCTTACATGGTGTTCAAATAAAAATCTTCCTAGGTATCCACATAATGTTAGCGATTTCTGGTTTCAGCTAAAGTTTTAGGATCTGTATCCAAGTAATTGCTGCTTTGGGTGATTATTTGCACAGTGACATTTTTACAGGCAATTCTTGTAGTTGAAGTTTTGTCACTATAATCATCGCTGACTAAGATATTACATATTCCAGATTTCCATTTAAAAAATATTTCTTTTTTCCTACCCTATTTAATATAAAAAGGTGCTTTTACGTTATGTATTTAAATTTAGTAACGAATATAAAAAAAAGAGTAAATACAATGTGTCTGCTAATGAATGTCATGAGTATTGTAATACAGTGATACCATTCTTATTCTACAAAGATTTATTTAGATTAAAAACCTTTCAAGAGATGTTTTCAGTTTTATAGCAATGCTCATTAGATGTTGCTAATAACTTCTAACACCAGATGATATAAAAAAAAATAGGGCATTAAAACAATAAAAAAGAATGTACAAAAATGCAATAATGTAAAAAGTCTGGGATGAGATAAAAGAAGACAATCTATGTAATGTTTACATTATATAAATATAACCATGTCCATGTGCATCACAATAATAATAATAATAAGAAGAAGAAGAAGTAGAAGAACAGGAACAATAAAATAAATAATAATAATAATAACAAAAATAATAATAATAATAATAATAATTTTATCATCTGGATGTTTTTGTTTTTTCTTGTGATGGTCTTGATTTTAAGGTGTTGAATAGGACGATCTTTCTGGGTAGGCAGTGTCCAAATACGGTTGTGTTTGATACAATGTTTGTGCAGATTCCTCCGATGTAACGGCCCATTTCAGGGTCACTGTATTCTATCATATAACGTGCATTGGAGGAAGTTTATGGATATGTCTAGTGTTATAGATCTTATTGTTGTGCAAGGTCTGTCCTCCTTACAGATTCACTGATAGAGTTTATTGGGGTTCTTATAAAAAGTTTAGTTCAGTTTACTCCATTTTTGCTGAAGCGTTTGGTCACTTTTGGTGTCTAAATGCAAGGACAGGAGCTCTGGGAATTAGCAGCCTTATTAAATTACGATTCGGCCAATTGAATAGGGCTCTATATAAGCACATAGCATATTTTTTTGCAGAAGTTTTTAGTTAGTGAACTTCTATCCAAAAGCAAGGTCTTCACTAACTAAAAACTTCTGTAAACAAATATATTTTCTGTGCTTATATAGAGCCCTATTCAATTAGCCGAATCCCAATTTAATAAGGCTGTATGTGTTTAATTCTGTGTCACCTGTTAGTAGTGGATGTAAATCTCTCTCCTAGGGCAGTCAGTCAGTGAACAGGTTAAACAATCACACTTTCTGTATCCTCCAGGTAACAAAAGGTTAATATCACAGGGTGTGACAAATCTGCAGACGATGATAAAATATACCGCATTCACACAAAAGAAAAGTGGAAATTACATACCCTAATTGGTGACTAAGGGGGATAACTTCTCAGACTAGATACATTTAGACATCGAAAAAGTTATAAATGACATCTAAAAATATAACTGAAAATTAATTTAAACTCTCCAAATATTCAGAAGAATATGTACTTTTTCTAATCACATGAAATCCCATAAAAATGTAAATTACATATTACAATCAATTAATAATAATAATTGGGCAAACACACAAATGATATCAACACTGAGTGGAGGCAGTTACAATTATATGTAGAGGTCAGCCAACCAATATGATATAATGTGAGGGTACAATCTACAGTGAGGAAACATCATCAGCTCAGAGCAGTGGGAGACACGTGTACAGATGGGCGTATGTGGGTGGGATCTGAGTTGCAACAAGATGGTCCTCTGTAATATTACACAATATTTTTCAATTAATACATTACTAATAATTTATTTAACAATAAAATGGTGTTTCTTGCTTTATTCTGCAAAATATTAACCTTTGCAATACTACTATTCTTTTAGTGATAAATTTAGTGTATGCTTTATGCTAGACTAAAAAAATGTGTGTAATTATGTTATAATATTAATAGTGCAATAGATGCAAGCATGAGAAAATAGAAAAGGGACGCAAAGAGGCACATGGAGATAAAATAGTTTCTTCCTCTCTCTATATATGTGCGCTTACTGGTACTTATTTATATAAACACATCTAGAGATATAAGGCTGTCATTGTGCATGTCGCACAGAGGCATGTTATATTTATGAGAAATATATTATATTCTACTTTCAATGTTCTGAGAGAAATGGATTTTATTTCTTATAATGACACATCACTTCTGATTATATTCGGTCTGCTTGTCCTGTTATTGATCCCTTGCTCATCAGATTTTCGTCATTCTCTGCCGGCATCTTGTAATCTGAGTACTGTGAGATGTGCAGAGGAAATTGAATATAAAAAAGATGCAGATATTATAATTGGAGGAGTGCTGACTGTCAATACTGGATATGCGCAAATTAAATCCACAGACCCCTTTTGTTTTTTGTAAGTTTTTATTCTAAGTAATATTTAACCAGACAACATGGGCAGGAAGAAACACACTGAGAGGACGCTGTTTAGTAGATATTATACTGAGAGGAGAAAGATGAAAATAGACATAATGGGGGAGTTCATATCTACACTGACATTAGCAAGAAATGTAATAAGACTACTGGGATCAGACACACTCTCACATGGATGTACTGAGACAGGTGGGATGTATCAGACACACTCTCACATGTATGTACTGGGACAGGAAAGATATATCAGACACAATCTCACATGGATATACTGAGACAGGAGAGATGTATCAAACACACTCTAATATGTATGTACTGAGACTAGAGAGATGTATCAGACACACTCTTACATGGTGTTCAAATAAAACTCTTCCTAGGTATCCACATAATGTTAGCGATTTCTGGTTTCAGCTAAAGTTTTAGGATCTGTATCCAAGTAATTGCTGCTTTGGGTGATTATTTGCACAGTGACATTTTTACAGGCAATTCTTGTAGTTGAAGTTTTGTCACTATAATCATCGCTGACTAAGATATTACATATTCCAGATTTCCATTTAAAAAATATTTCTTTTTTCCTACCCTATTTAATATAAAAAGGTGCTTTTACGTTATGTATTTAAATTTAGTAACGAATATAAAAAAAAGAGTAAATACAATGTGTCTGCTAATGAATGTCATGAGTATTGTAATACAGTGATACCATTCTTATTCTACAAAGATTTATTTAGATTAAAAACCTTTCAAGAGATGTTTTCAGTTTTATAGCAATGCTCATTAGATGTTGCTAATAACTTCTAACACCAGATGATATAAAAAAAAATAGGGCATTAAAACAATAAAAAAGAATGTACAAAAATGCAATAATGTAAAAAGTCTGGGATGAGATAAAAGAAGACAATCTATGTAATGTTTACATTATATAAATATAACCATGTCCATGTGCATCACAATAATAATAATAATAAGAAGAAGAAGAAGTAGAAGAACAGGAACAATAAAATAAATAATAATAATAATAACAAAAATAATAATAATAATAATAATAATTTTATCATCTGGATGTTTTTGTTTTTTCTTGTGATGGTCTTGATTTTAAGGTGTTGAATAGGACGATCTTTCTGGGTAGGCAGTGTCCAAATACGGTTGTGTTTGATACAATGTTTGTGCAGATTCCTCCGATGTAACGGCCCATTTCAGGGTCACTGTATTCTATCATATAACGTGCATTGGAGGAAGTTTATGGATATGTCTAGTGTTATAGATCTTATTGTTGTGCAAGGTCTGTCCTCCTTACAGATTCACTGATAGAGTTTATTGGGGTTCTTATAAAAAGTTTAGTTCAGTTTACTCCATTTTTGCTGAAGCGTTTGGTCACTTTTGGTGTCTAAATGCAAGGACAGGAGCTCTGGGAATTAGCAGCCTTATTAAATTACGATTCGGCCAATTGAATAGGGCTCTATATAAGCACATAGCATATTTTTTTGCAGAAGTTTTTAGTTAGTGAACTTCTATCCAAAAGCAAGGTCTTCACTAACTAAAAACTTCTGTAAACAAATATATTTTCTGTGCTTATATAGAGCCCTATTCAATTAGCCGAATCCCAATTTAATAAGGCTGTATGTGTTTAATTCTGTGTCACCTGTTAGTAGTGGATGTAAATCTCTCTCCTAGGGCAGTCAGTCAGTGAACAGGTTAAACAATCACACTTTCTGTATCCTCCAGGTAACAAAAGGTTAATATCACAGGGTGTGACAAATCTGCAGACGATGATAAAATATACCGCATTCACACAAAAGAAAAGTGGAAATTACATACCCTAATTGGTGACTAAGGGGGATAACTTCTCAGACTAGATACATTTAGACATCGAAAAAGTTATAAATGACATCTAAAAATATAACTGAAAATTAATTTAAACTCCCCAAATATTCAGAAGAATATGTACTTTTTCTAATCACATGAAATCCCATAAAAATGTAAATTACATATTACAATCAATTAATAATAATAATTGGGCAAACACACAAATGATATCAACACTGAGTGGAGGCAGTTACAATTATATGTAGAGGTCAGCCAACCAATATGATATAATGTGAGGGTACAATCTACAGTGAGGAAACATCATCAGCTCAGAGCAGTGGGAGACGTGTGTACAGATGGGCGTATGTTGGTGGGATCTGAGTTGCAACAAGATGGTCCTCTGTAATATTACACAATATTTTTCAATTAATACATTACTAATAATTTATTTAACAATAAAATGGTGTTTCTTGCTTTATTCTGCAAAATATTAACCTTTGCAATACTACTATTCTTTTAGTGATAAATTTAGTGTATGCTTTATGCTAGACTAAAAAAATGTGTGTAATTATGTTATAATATTAATAGTGCAATAGATGCAAGCATCAGAAAATAGAAAAGGGACGCAAAGAGGCACATGGAGATAAAATAGTTTCTTCCTCTCTCTATATATGTGCGCTTACTGGTACTTATTTATATAAACACATCTAGAGATATAAGGCTGTCATTGTGCATGTCGCACAGAGGCATTTTATATTTATGAGAAATATATTATATTCTACTTTCAATGTTCTGAGAGAAATGGATTTTATTTCTTATAATGACACATCACTTCTGATTATATTCGGTCTGCTTGTCCTGTTATTGATCCCTTGCTCATCAGATTTTCGTCATTCTCTGCCGGCATCTTGTAATCTGAGTACTGTGAGATGTGCAGAGGAATTTGAATATAAAAAAGATGCAGATATTATAATTGGAGGAGTGCTGACTGTCAATACTGGATATGCGCAAATTAAATCCACAGACCCCTTTTGTTTTTTGTAAGTTTTTATTCTAAGTAATATTTAACCAGACAACATGGGCAGGAAGAAACACACTGAGAGGACGCTGTTTAGTAGATATTATAGTGAGAGGAGAAATATGAAAATAGACATAATGGGGGAGTTCATATCTACACTGACATTAGCAAGAAATGTAATAAGACTACTGAGATCAGACACACTCTCACATGGATGTACTGAGACAGGTGGGATGTATCAGACACACTCTCACATGTATGTACTGGGACAGGAAAGATATATCAGACACACTCTCACATGGATATACTGAGACAGGAGAGATGTATAAAACACGCTCTCACATGAAAGTACTGAGACAGGAGAGATGTATCAGACACGCTCTTACATGGTGTTCAAATAAAAATCTTCCTAGGTATCCACATAATGTTAGCGATTTCTGGTTTCAGCTAAAGTTTTAGGATCTGTATCCAAGTAATTGCTGCTTTGGGTGATTATTTGCACAGTGACATTTTTACAGGCAATTCTTGTAGTTGAAGTTTTGTCACTATAATCATCGCTGACTAAGATATTACATATTCCAGATTTCCATTTAAAAAATATTTCTTTTTTCCTACCCTATTTAATATAAAAAGGTGCTTTTACGTTATGTATTTAAATTTAGTAACGAATATAAAAAAAAGAGTAAATACAATGTGTCTGCTAATGAATGTCATGAGTATTGTAATACAGTGATACCATTCTTATTCTACAAAGATTTATTTAGATTAAAAACCTTTCAAGAGATGTTTTCAGTTTTATAGCAATGCTCATTAGATGTTGCTAATAACTTCTAACACCAGATGATATAAAAAAAAATAGGGCATTAAAACAATAAAAAAGAATGTACAAAAATGCAATAATGTAAAAAGTCTGGGATGAGATAAAAGAAGACAATCTATGTAATGTTTACATTATATAAATATAACCATGTCCATGTGCATCACAATAATAATAATAATAATAATAAGAAGAAGAAGAAGTAGAAGAACAGGAACAATAAAATAAATAATAATAATAACAAAAATAATAATAATAATAATAATAATTTTATCATCTGGATGTTTTTGTTTTTTCTTGTGATGGTCTTGATTTTAAGGTGTTGAATAGGACGATCTTTCTGGGTAGGCAGTGTCCAAATACGGTTGTGTTTGATACAATGTTTGTGCAGATTCCTCCGATGTAACGGCCCATTTCAGGGTCACTGTATTCTATCATATAACGTGCATTGGAGGAAGATTATGGATATGTCTAGTGTTATAGATCTTATTGTTGTGCAAGGTCTGTCCTCCTTACAGATTCACTGATAGAGTTTATTGGGGTTCTTATAAAAAGTTTAGTTCAGTTTACTCCATTTTTGCTGAAGCTTTTGGTCACTTTTGTTGTCTAAATGCAAGGACAGGAGCTCTGGCAATTAGCAGCCTTATTAAATTACGATTCGGCCAATTGAATAGGGCTCTATATAAGCACATAGCATATTTTTTTGCAGAAGTTTTTAGTTAGTGAACTTCTATCCAAAAGCAAGGTCTTCACTAACTAAAAACTTCTCTAAACAAATATATTTTCTGTGCTTATATAGAGCCCTATTCAATTAGCCGAATCCCAATTTAATAAGGCTGTATGTGTTTAATTCTGTGTCACCTGTTAGTAATGGATGTAAATCTCTCTCCTAGGGCAGTCAGTCAGTGAACAGGTTAAACAATCACACTTTCTGTATCCTCCAGGTAACAAAAGGTTAATATCACAGGGTGTGACAAATCTGCATACAATGATAAAATATACCGCATTCACACAAAAGAAAAGTGGAAATTACATACCCTAATTGGTGACTAAGGGGGATAACTTCTCAGACTAGATACATTTAGACATCGAAAAAGTTATAAATGACATCTAAAAATATAACTGAAAATTAATTTAAACTCTCCAAATATTCAGAGGAATATGTACTTTTTCTAATCACATGAAATCCCATAAAAATGTAAATTACATATTACAATCAATTAATAATAATAATTGGGCAAACACACAAATGATATCAACACTGAGTGGAGGCAGTTACAATTATATGTAGAGGTCAGCCAACCAATATGATATAATGTGAGGGTACAATCTACAGTGAGGAAACATCATCAGCTCAGTGCAGTGGGAGACATGTGTACAGATGGGCGTATGTGGGTGGGATCTGAGTTGCAACAAGATGGTGCCTGGACCAAAAGATATTAGGTGATACAGAACTTGTAAGTTGTATAATGGACAGGGAAGTAGTAATGAGGTAGGTGATAATTCTGGGATGATATCAAGTGCATCAGATGTCTGTATAAGGGAAGGGTAGATTGCCTCATATGGGATGTGTTAGTAAGATATCAGTGAGTATTTTTAGAGAACCTTTAAAGATTTGTAGTTTTGGAGAAAAGTGAATTCAAAATGAGGGATGCACTGTGCAAGAGCTACAGAAGATGATGGTACTTTATTATTATCATCATTAATATTATTATTATTATTATTATTAGACACAGCTTCAAACCATTAACTTTAAACAGACATGTAGGTGTTAATAGCAATTTTATGAAGGAAAACACTTTTTGTATATGCTTTTCCACCCTCTATCTCAGGGTGCAGAGCACATATGGTGACTACATAATCTATTTTATTTAATAGTAACATAAATGAATTATAAATCAGTTGTAAATAATATTCATACCCTCTAGATTGTAAGCTCTTTTGAAAAGGTTATTAGGCTATTTTGCACTGGACTGGATATTGTCTAATTGCTTTGCATTGTCCCAAAATATCTGGGACCTTATAGTGTTGTCATTTTTTTTTAATTCTCTGCTATAATGTACTAGTAGTAATAATAATAATAATAATATTAATACTAGTTGTCAAGAACACATGAAACTCAACCACATATTTCCCTGAGCTACAGTTTTATCATGGGGTTAAAGCTTATTTTGGATATATCATGAAAAAATAGTTACATTAAAAAAAAGTTTTTTTTATAAATGTAGTAATTTTGTTTATATAAAGGGCTAACCAGATAACTCGATTAATCTGTTTCCTCATTAACTGTTAATTTCATAACTTCATAATCTCTTGATGTCTTATGATACCGTATATGTAGTTTTCTTATTATACCACCAACATTATTGTCAAGGAAAATAATTGTCCAGTGTTTCTTTAATATGGACATAATCTGTTTCTGCCTGTTTGAATTTAGTAATGTGTCTAGCTAGGTATAATATATTTTGAATTTCCATCTAGGTTAGTAAGATCTGGTTTAAGGTCTACATTTTGTACTTTTTTCTTGCTGAATGTTGTGTTATTAAAGCTGGATCTTATTCTTCTATATATATATATATATATATATATATATATATATATATATATATATATATATATATATATATATATATATTTTAACTCTAGTATTTACTGCAGCAAATGTGGGTGCACACACATTGCATCTTTTGCTGCAAGCTGCAAATGGTTAAACTCCCATGAGTCACTATGAGGTGATAGTTAGATACTTACGGCCCTATGCTAATCCCTGAAAAAGCAATTGTAAATGCCCTAACTGCAGAGTAAACCCTACCTAGCTATGCTAATCCTCCTCCCCTAAAACATTGCGTGCATACAACCCCGGGTCACTGCTATGAGTGAACTTTACAACACAGAAAAAAACAAAAAACAAGACATAAATACCCATTGAGAGAGAAATTATGAGTTACTCCCTGACACTCTGACACCCAAACCAGATGCTAATAAGATTTTATGGATCACTTGCAAATCACGGCACTGCCATAATTAAAAAAAAACGTTACAGTATAATAAAAAAAATGCACTACAAAATGCTGATATTTTAACATTATTTGACACTTAACAATTCAATACTAACATATGTGTAATTAAAAAATATGATATGTTGGTGTTTAGCCTGTTTTATGATATTAAATCCAGGGTAACAAACAATCCAGTACTCAAGGGGTTAATACACATCACAAAACATTTATGCCCAGGAACAAACACTCTAATGCATTTTCTATAAATATGTCATATTTTAACACAAAATAAACAAATTGTATTTATTAAACCTATAAGTACAATTGTCACATCTATTTAATATCAAAATATATTAATAAAGGAAAACAATTGTTGTATATATATCTCTATTCTCTTGCTGTAGCTAGTTATGGACAGTTGTTCCTCATTATAAGATTTAAGACATTCACATTTCCTGTGGAGACTTGGAAGCTATCCGGCCAATAGCTTTCCAGGTACGTGGCTGCTACTTGTTCTCTGAGGTCTAAGCCATGGTACAGTCCCAATAATCTCCAGGGTCCAAAAACCAAGTCCCAGCTGGTAGTGGTAAGTCTAGGGAGTGCAGGAAGCATCCATGGTCCTACCCTCCCTCCTCTCTGTGTCTCAATCCTGGGGTTGCACTGAGGGCTTGCCTGGTTACTCCACCTCTAAAACCCCCTAGTAAAAATCAATCCAAGTTATAAACTTGGTGGCTCTCTTGGCACCCCGCCTTCCGTCCAGGGTGAATTCTCCCTCCTTCCCAATGATTTAGATACCTTCCCAAGCCCCTTGGGAAACATATAAGACCACTGTTCTGGATGACACTTCAAGGCAGTCCAGGTGAAACAGCACATCCAGGCTAGTAGTTCCAGTAAAAACTTGGAAGGGTCCCTACCCAGCAAAACATTCTCCTTCCAGGCAAGGGAGACCTCCTGATCTAATTATTCTGGGATGGTACCAGGTATCCTAGGTAAAACAGAAGATCCCCACTTCCCCCTTGCCAATGATCACTGCCAGTGGCTCCTACTTTCTCAGTGATAGAGGCACACAAACAGTATAGTCAATGCAGGGAGGCAAGGTAACAAACCTCACCCTGGGGTATCCTTTGTGGAAATCCAGGAAAACTGGCATATCCAGCGGTGAACAAATCTGGGGTAATCCTGGGGCCGCACCCTACTTGGCCAAGCCAGTACAAATAGCTGACTGGTGGTATTTACAACAGTCCATGGGCCTAAGGGACCACAAATGGCCAACATTCTTCCCCTCCCTATGTCTGCTCTTCCCTTGTCTAGTGTTGGAGTCCTGTGTGATCTGTTGGGCCTTCTGGCTTACCCAATTTATGTGGGATAACCAGTTCAAGCAACTGTTTATATGGGATTATCATCATCCGACCCCTAAACAGCCAGGGCCCCTCTCCACTTCCCCTCCTCCTTTAGGGAAAATATTCTTCCAGGGCACCCAATAAAACAATAGTACCACTGAGGACTGTACCTGCTGCATCTGCCAGTCTGTACTCCTCCTGATGGCCTTATCTGGGGACTCCAGTCTTTGGGGCTGCACTGAGCTCACTATCTCCCAGCAACCTTTCTGTGAAACTTGGTACAGCTCTCACCTCCCTCTGGATCTTTAGTCCCTGGATCCATGGGCAGAATCTCCTGGCTCTCTGTATCTGATACTACCTGACATGTGAATACAGGCAGCTCTTCAGTAGCTGCTAATGTCTCTTGTGCAGGCTGAAGAGCATGGCTGCTTGCTGTTTCTCCTTCAGGGTCTGTGGCTGGTTACTGGACAATGGTTGTCAAATGAACCTCCCCACTAAGCTTACAGTGCATT
Source organism: Discoglossus pictus (assembly GCA_027410445.1). Classification (NCBI taxonomy): domain Eukaryota; kingdom Metazoa; phylum Chordata; class Amphibia; order Anura; family Alytidae; genus Discoglossus; species Discoglossus pictus. Next base: position 17,445,633 of record CM050163.1, on the reverse strand, counting down.
GGTAGGGCCTAGTACTCATTCGGTTCTTCCCTGACTCTAGGAATAAGGTAGCTTTCCCCCAGGTCTTCCCCTGGGCCTTGCTTTGCTGTGGTCAGGCCCTTAAAGCTAGGTACCAGTTATTCCTCTTTACAGTCAACATGAATGATTCCTTGTTTTTTTTTTTTTAATCCATGTGATAAGAATTTAGCCAACAGTCCATACTTTTCTCTTCTGACCCAGCCTAGGCAAAATTTAACTGTGTCCCCTTTGTCTCTGGAAGGTGACACTCCTCCATGCCTGACTGGCAGGACTCCTCCCAACTGGGTGGCCAAAACTATTCTAGGGATGCTTCATCTAATAATTTCTTATAATCAGCCTCCAGCTGTAACTCTTGCTGGATCAAAGGCCAAAGTAAGCTAGCTGTCTGGGACCCTTTCTCCAATTATTATTTATTATTATTATTATAGTTCATTTATAATGCACCAACATGTTCTGTAGTGCTGTACATAAGTTAAGTTCAGACAAAGATACATACAAATGAACAAACAGTAAAGCAAGGAGGGCCCTTTCTTTCAATCCAATCCAGCTAAGAATCCAATGTCCAGGGTACATTCCCAAACTACTTAGGATAAAAAACTCGCAGACTTACAATCTAAGGTATAGTGAGTGGTAAAAGAGGGTGAGAGAGGTAAAAAGCGCTTTAGGGAGGAAGGTGATACGCTTCTTTAAAGAGATGCATTTTAAGTGAGGTTTTAAATGTTTTGAGGCAAAAGGATAATCTGGTGGAGCGAGGCAAAGACTTCACAGAGTTGTAGAAAAAAGAAGGTCATTAGCAGAATGAAGAGGGTGGGTGGGGGAGTATTTGGAGATGAGAGCAGAGATGTATGGGGGAGCATTATTGTTGAGGGCTTTGTAAGTTAGGGTCATGATTTTTACATTTTATTCTTGAGGCTAAGGGAAGTTAGTGGATGGCTACACTGAATGTTGTGTACAGAAGATGAGTTTAGCAGAGGCATTCATAATTAATTGAAGTGGAGATAGTCGGGTGGTGGGTAGGCCAACAAGAAGTGAGTTGCAGTAGTCTAGTTAAGAGATGATAAGAGAGTGTATTAGGATTTTAGTTGTTTCTTGTGTAAGATAGTGACGAATTCTGGAGATGTTTTTTAGATGGAGAAGACAAGATTTAGTTAGTGATCGTATATGAGGGATGAAAGAAAGAGTGGGGTCCAGTAGAACGCCAAGACAACGGGCTTGGAAGGAGGGGGTGATGATGTTGTTGAGAGAGATTTGAGGAATTGACACTGTGGGAGAGGGAGGGAAGATTAGGAGTTCAGTTTTAGACATGTTGAGTCCTTAAACAAGGCGCTCCTTGCGCTGGTGGAGATGAGCACTATAGGCGCTCCTCCCTACGACCCCTAATGACCCCCTATGACTTAGACAGGGACCGCCGAAGGCCCTAACTGCAATGGTGGAGATGAGGCTTTCATCCCTACGACCTCAAAACGACCTCTTCCCCTCCTCCTATCCTTCCCCTATGTCTCTCTTTCCCTTCTCCGCTACTTCCCCTGTGTTTTCTCTTCCCCTTCTCCTGTCCTTCCCCTGCTTCTCTATTTGCCTGCATCTCTCTGCCCCTGCGTTTCTCTTCCCCTTCTGGCCCTCATTGCCTGCGACCTACAATTACAACCAGCGGCACTTAGAAAAAAAACATTACCCTGCGACCCAAAATTACGGCCCTTAAAACAAACACGTAACCCCGCAAGCCACTAAACACCAAAACACTCACCAACAGGACGGGAGACAGCCAGGACCTCTACAAATAAGGTTCAATGCCAATATAACCCGAATTTCCCCAGTTTCGCCACTCAAAAATTGCCTAAGCGAGAAAAAAAAATGTCGGCTGAAAAAAATGAAAACGAGGCTCCACGACCAGGACCAAGAAATACACTGCTAAACACGTCCAACCTTTCCCAAGAGATCCGAGATAAGCTCGAGACCCCACATTAACCCCTTGCAGCGGGTGTCCGATCAGACCCCCGATGTGTGCCTACATTAAGCCCATGCTGGGGTCTCCATGGGGGACCCCTGCAATTTCCCCACATTAAACCTTGCAGTGGGGGTCACGATCATGTCCCCCTCTGCATTTAAGACCTTTAAATTCAATGCTGCAGCTCCCTAAAGGGCCCGCGCCACACAAATATTAAGGCCTGCAGCGGGGCACTGCAAGTATTCCCACCGGCACCTAACATTAACCTACCAGTACTGGGGGTCCTCATTGGGACCCCCGGAGGGTCCCCACATTAACCCTACATTAACCCTCGCAGTGGGAGTACCCCGATCGCATGTGATCGGGGACCCTCGCTTAAATAAAAATTTGAATTTCCCACATTGCGGGTCCTTAAAGGATTGTAAAGGTCCTTAAAGGACACACAAAAAATAACAATCACTCATGAGGCTTCATACAGAGCCCCATAAGCCCCTAAATAACCATCTCACTCATGGGGGTCAATACAGACCCCCATAATCCATTAATGAACCCTGTCAGGACCCCCATAACCCCTGAATTAACCCTGTCACTCGCGAGGGTCCCTCATAACCTCTAAATTAACCCGGTAGCTCATGGGGGTCAATACAGATCCCATAAGCCTTTAAATAACAAAGTATTGACTTTAGGAGGGTTAATAGTTATGCAAATTGACTTTTTTGTAAATTAAATGTTGCAAATCCTCAAACAATTCATGTTAATTCCAGGTTGTGAGACAACAAGACACGAAAAATGCCAAGGGGGTGAATACTTTTGCAAGTCACTGTAAATTCAGTTGCAAAGTTTGCCTTACTCTGTTTGTCATCAGCAAGAACAGAGTCTGCACATAGTTTTTTTTTTCCATCTATTAATTCCAAAATGTTATTACTCAGAAGCAATGCATCTTTCTTTGTCGATGTTAATATTACTTAGTATGCAATTTCTGAGTAATCATTGCTAATGATTCCATTTCTGAATATAGCTGATATTATGGAATCTTTACAAACCATTGCCAATGGAATTTACACAGTACCCTCAGGTAAACTGCTTATTACCTCTGTTTTGCTTTTTGCCAATTTTAATTAACTGAATTGAATTCATGCTTGCCTTCTGATCTCATATTTTTTTTCTATTTTAAGATGTGTAAATAGTTTCCATAGTGCACTTGTCTTTATACATGTTTTCATACTGTCTGTTCATTTTCCATGGACAACAACAGGTAATGTTTGGCTAAAATCCCCACCTAAAAACATCATCTTCCCCCCAAAAGGAAAATCATTAGCCATGATTTAACATAACAATTGATGAATACAATACTGGAAGTTTAAATCCACTATGTACAGTTCTATTACCTTCCAAATAAAGGGCAGCAATTACATTTGTTGTAAAGGGAAGTATTACTTTGTCTTGACTTCACAATGAGGCGATCATCGCGGGCCTTGTAATGAGCACCAAAGGTGCTCATTGCGAGCCTCTCCCCCCCCCCCCCCCGCATCATTCGGGCGTTGTGATGAGCACCTTCTGCACTCATCGTGAGCTGCGCAATAAGCACCTTTGGAGTTCATTGCACATGTGCAACCTGTAATTTTTAACATTGCGTTATCAACAAACTCGCAATTACGACAACTATATATATATATATATATATAATAACTAAATTACTAGATTACATTACATTCACGGCTGCTTTATCGCTCTACATCACCACTGAAGTAATAGGTAAAGCACTATAAAAAGTAAATATTAGTATTTATAAATACTAGTTAATAATAAATCCCTGTGTATGACTACATTGTTGACAGAATATTTTATATTTATATTTACCTTTGAAACTTAAAAGAAAAAACAAAATACCAATTTCAAATTAGACTTTGTCTTTTGTGAAGTCAACTAAAATAAACAAATCATGAGAACCAATAGAAAATGGTCATCATGGCACTAAATATATAATTACAATGAAAACATAAGAAAAAGGATATAATGTAATAACTAAAACCCTACATTAACTCAATAATTTATATAAGTGAATGAAAAGAATATGAGTGTACAAGAAGCCCATTATCATTTCTGTAAATCCATGAAAGAACAAAGTGAAATCATACGACTCTGAGGCAACCTGTATGGTTTTAGGGTGACCAGCCTAAAACCAAAGGCTATAAAACAATAGAACTGCTAATGAATCATCGTTTTAGGTTACATTATAAATTCATAGGTGATACTCAAAACATGTGAATAATATTAACATATGAATCAATGTAATAACATTATCTAAATCATAAACTTTAATACAACTTAAAGTGATTAAACAAATTATTAAATTATAATTTCATAAGTACAGGCATAACCTCTAAATGTAAGCACTGTTGAACAATAATACAAAAATAAGAAAAGTAATTTTTGGATGGAGAGGATGCAAGAGAGGTATTGGAGTGGAGCAAGGGACAGGAGGGGAGGGAAGGAAAGAAGAGGAAAAGCTAGGTCTGGTCAGAGGGGAGATAGATGGATAGAGTGATGCACCCATAGATTTAGGTATACATAACCTATAGTCAGCGGGGGAAGGTCTGATACTATTGGTTAGGGATGTGGACGGACAGGCCTTAGGATCAAAAGAGGATAGGCAGGATCCCCATCCACAGTCGGGATGACAAGGGGCTTCAGGGTCCCTAACTAAAGGCACAAAGAAGATGGGGGTCCTCCTCAGTGTCATGTATGCCCACATCCCAATCATACCAGAGGGGAGGGAAGTTAGACCTGGCCCCATGATTGGGTATACGCAAAACATACACATATATAGTAAGTTGCAGAGGGAACCTCATTCACAAGCTATTCCACTGACATTAATGTCTGGATCTGATTACTGGGCCAGACAATAACAGGAGGAGAAGCCTCAGTCTTATTTTTGCTTTTGGTGGGAGGTACTCCAAAGTAAAGCACATCCCATTTCTCGGAAAGTTCACTGTAGATCTTATGTCTCTTCTACCACACCTGTTACAGTCCTTTAATAAAGATGGTATCAGTGAATTTGTAGTCCATGATTGCTTCATGTAAATATTTTTATCATGTAAGTACAATTATGTAGAGTTTTCTTCATTTAACAACTATATGAGACATATACATGAATTAATGTATAAGCTCCACTATCTATCACTGCAGTCTTCTCTACCTGGCTGATTTAGAATATTTTATTAAGCTTTACTCACATTACTATGATTTAAAGATTGGTTAACTTTGACCTCCAAAGGAGTGACATCATGGTTGATTCCCAAATTAGATTATATTTCAGCTCCTTGCTGTCATTTAGTTGTATCTTGATAAAGACGCCCAGATGGGGTTGAAATAAGATATTTTATGAAGAAGAGTTGTATTGTACTGACCACTATGAATTTGCTCATGCACCCATATAAATATGTGAAGGCTGATATGGTAAAATTATTTTTTATGTGTGTTATAATTGAAATGGGTGAGGGTAGGAAGGGCTATCACAGAACTGGAATGTTTGTGTCAATATAATTTTCTCATTAGTTACAAGATAAGTTTATATTTGTAATGGACCCTGAGATTTCTACTGGTGGCCTCAGTAAAAATTCAGAAGATGAGCAGATTTTGATGTCTAGGCTTTCCTTGCTTTAGTGGAGCGTGGCACACAAATAGCACTACTGCAACTAAGAGTTAGATGTATAGTTTTATTAAGGCTGCACAGTTTGCTGATGCTTTCTACAAAAGGTATTTCACATTACCTCTGACTAATACGTATATTTTTTCCCTAGTCCAGACCGTATCTTTTATAAGGACTTGTTGAGTTTTCTCTTTGCTATTGAAGAAATTAATAAGGACCCAAATATTTTACCCAATGTCACTCTGGGATATCACATATTTGATTCTTGTAGACATCCTAAGGAGGCTGTGAAAAGTGTGATGCAGGTGTTAACAGGGTCAAGGAGGATGGTTCCTAATTATGTCTGCCGTGGACATGGGAAGTTGGCTGGAGTTATAGGAGATGTATTTACTGACACAACTTTATCGATAGCTCAAGTGTTGGGAATATATGGCTACACACAGGTAGGTGACCATTTTTAAAACAATAAAACATTATATTTTGGAGTCAATTATAATACTACTAGCGATTTGCCATCAAAAAATGACGGCAATGAGATGTGTATGTTTGTAAAGTTGTTTAGTTATTAATATACGTATTTGACACTTGTAAGGTTTTAATTATGTGGAAATAAGTACAATTGTGATATTAAACATGTTTATTTTTGTAACATTTTCTTTTGTTCAAGAGTAACTGTTAAAGCGTTTTGTAGTAAAAGTATTAACATTTTAATGTAAGAACAGTTGAACTTTAAATTAATCAGTATTGTAAACTTGAGGTAATGTTTTTTTAACATGCAAGTTCTATCTCAAAATTGTTAACTTAAATATACATTGAATCCAGAGGAAGGCAAACAGTAAAAACCCTCTTTGAAATGTAGCCAATTGTATCAAAGCAGGAAAAAAATGAATTCCTTCCTGACCCCCTTAACTAGCGATCGGATTACTCCCTGCATTAATGTTTAGCATAAAAACTTGTAACGTTAGATTAGAATTAATCTTGTCCCATTGCATAGGCCTTTTTTGGGGTTCATATTTCACAGTAACATGACAATTGCACCTTTCTTTAGCTGCAAAATATGTGGTGACATTCCAGAAGGAGTTAATGAGTTTATGAATTCAGTTGAAAAGTTTGCAGAAGTACAGAACCAGCACTGTGATAATTTCTTTGGGGTGCATTAATTTTTTTAAAGATTTCATTATTGAGGATTAATGCATCCTTATTTTTACAGGTTAGAATGACTTGGTTGGTAAGTTCTGAATAGTCCTGGTTATTTATGGTACCTTCAAATATAGCCGATATAAGATCTTGGTGACAAATCATATGAGGTGGGATGTGCACAGTGTCGTCAGGTAAATTTGGTATTTTTTCTGTTTTGCCTTCTCCAATTTTAATAAGCCAATCATTGAAATCATTTTGGCCTTCTGATCTCATATTTTGTTGCAGTTGAAGATGGGTAAAATGTTTCCATAGTGTAATTGACTTTATAGGTTTCAATAATGTCAGTTCGATTTCCATGTACAACAACAGGTAATGTTTGTCTAAAATCGCCACCACTTTCCACCAAATGGAAAATATTATCCCTGACTTCATGAAGCAAACGGTCAATACATCATTGTCGCTTCATCTATTACAATTAATGTACTTTTTTTCAGTTTTTTTGCTTGCAATGATGTCATGCGAATATCTGACACTGAGGTTTCTAAAATAGGCACTGGCAGTTTAAACCCACTATGTACAGTTCTTCCACCTTCTAACAAAAGTGCAGATATGTTTTTCCTGATCCGCCAGGTCCATCAAGATAGAAATAATGCTCTTTGACCATGTCATCATCTAGTGCATTTTTGATGGAATTAAATGCTTTCGGTTGTAATGTATTTAAAGTTGTAAATCTTTTTTCTGCCCTTTGTACTTGTAATTGAATGTCATAGTTTTCAAAGTGTATGTCATCTATAAGACCTGGATCAAGCCGATTAAACTTGCACAACTTAATCAGTGATTTAAAAATACTTCTTGGATTTCCATTAATGCTTTTAAGTGTGCAATAGGTTCATTGTATTGTTGCATAAAGTCTTCAGCCATATTACTTTTAAAATATGTCCCACAACGCTAATGCATTTGGAGCATTTGAGAATATACAAATGAATGAAAATTGTTCCCTCATCTGCCGTGGCATTTGACATAGTGCTGCTTCTTCTAGATATCTTTCCCACTCTGTATCATCAGCTAGTAAGTTTCTATGTCTTGCAGCTAAATGAAAGTATTCATATACTATGCGCCCTATTAAATTCCTGCCTCGTAAATAAGAGGCTTCTACTTAAGCCCTACGTACTGCAAAATTTCTCCAACTTACAATGCTATTAAATTAGCCCTGCTGCGAGCAACGTATGAGCTACGCAGCAGGGCCGTACGTATCTACACTGCGTAAATGTACATGAGGAGTGACAGCCTGCGAGATGATATCGAAGGCTCCCACTCCTCATCAATTGCTGCGGGGGTCCTAAAAGGGACCTCCGCGGCAGTCCCCCACATAAGCCCTGCCGTGGGGGGTACTCCAAATACCCCCCCGGCACCTAAAATTACCCCCCCCTCAATGCGGGGGTCCCCGTTGTGACCCCCGAAGTGTCCTCACATGAACACCTTGCTGCAGGGGTCCATAGGAACCCCCGCAGCCCCCACACATTAACCCCTTGCAGGGGGGGTCCCCGATCTGCATAGATCAGGCCCCCTGCTGCATTTAAAACTTTTAAATTACCCACCGCGGCTCCTTAAAGGGGCCACGGCACACTATTACCCAATCCGGCCGTGGCACCTAAAATTAACTCCTCCTCTATTATGGGGGTCCCCATCGGGACCCCCGAAGTGTCCCCATATAAGCCCACTGCAGCGGGGGTCCCGATCAGCACCAATAGTGACCCTGCTGCAATTCAATTTTAAATTTCCGCCTCGCGGGTCCTTAAAGGACTGTAAAGGTCCTGAAAGGACTCGCACTAAAAATATTAATCCCAGGGAACTATGATTACCCCATTAACTCATGGTGGTCAATACAGACCACCATAAGGCCTTAATTAACCCATTAACTCATGGTGGTCAATACAGACCACCATAAGGCTCTATTTAACCCATTAACTCATGGTGGTCAATCCAAACCACCATAAGGCTCTATTTAACCCATTAACTCATGGTGGTCAATACAGACCACCATAAGGCCTTAATTAACCCATTAACTCATGGTGGTCAATACAGACCACCATAAGGCTCTATTTAACCCATTAACTCATGGTGGTCAATACAGACCACCATAAGGCTCTATTTAACCCATTAACTCATGGTGGTCAATACAGACCACCATAAGGCCTTAATTAACCCATTAACTCATGGTGGTCAATACAGACCACCATAAGGCTCTATTTAACCCATTAACTCATGGTGGTCAATACAAACCACCATAAGGCTCTATTTAACCCATTAACTCATGGTGGTCAATACAGACCACCATAAGGCTCTATTTAACCCCATCAGTCCCATAAGGGTATATTATTACCATTATGGGCCTGTTACAATCCAACATTAACCACATAAGTGCCATGACGGTCCTCAAGGACCATCATGACACTAAGTACAAACACTACACTATAACCCACAATAAACCATTTAATCTAAACTAACCTCCCTCTACACTAATCTATTAACACTTACACTACCTACCTACACTACCTACCCCCTAATAAACCTCCCCAACACTCTAATTACAAAAACAAAAAAACCTACAGTACAGAAAAAAAAACCTACCTTACAGAAAACAAAAAAACCTACCTTACAGAAAAAAAAACCTACCTTACAGAAAACAAAAAAACCTACAGTACAGAAAAAAAAAAACTACAGTACAGAAAAAAAAAACTATAGTACAGAAAAAAAAAACATTACAACCCCACTCCCCACTACAGAAAATAAAACAATTACACACCTGAAAAGGAAAGACAGATAAACACAATACAATACATACATATAATACATTACATACATTACATACAATACATGACATTACATAAATTACATATAATATATTACATATAATATATTACATATAATATATTACACATAATACATTACATACAATACATGACATCACATACATTACATATAATATATTACATATAATATATTACATATAATATATTACACATAAGACATTACATACATTACATTACATTACACACATTACATATACTATATTACATATAATACAAATCAAATACCCCATCTATCTAACATACAATCTATTTAATTTAAAAAAAATCCTAACTATATCAAATACATCCCCCTATCTATCTAATATACAATAAATCCTAACTACATACACAGACCCTTATTCTAAACTAAACTAAAATAATTAAGACCACTTACCTTTAAGATGTTGCTTCAGATCACTTACCTATGGGTCAAACAAAACAAAATAATTAGTACAAAACATTAACATGAAATAAATAAACATTAGATACATTCTAAATATTCAACTCACCTTTCCATCATGTCCCGTCATTGTTTAGCTCTTCCGGCGCGGCCCTGTTAAAAAAAAACACAATACATTAATACATTAATACAATATATAAACAATAAATAAAATAAACATATAAACATCGAAATATACATTTAACTTACCTCCCCGCGATGTCCCCGGCCTTCTCTCCTTCAGCCCCGGCTGAGCCGCTGAACCATCCGTGCTCTAAAAAAAAAAAAAAAACTAACAGATGTCTGCACTGGCAGACCTCCCCGACGCTAATGAGCCTCCCGGAGTCCTTTCCGGGAGGAAATTGGCAGCTTGTGATTGGCTGAAAAAAGTTGTCAGCCAATCAAAAGTCGTCAATGTAGGAGCCAATCAGGATGCGCAGATGTCTTCTACCAATCACTCCGTGGGGGTGTATCCCATAGTGATTGGCTGAAGGCATCTGAGCCTTGTGATTGGTTCCCATAATGATAGACAAGTGTTTTAGCCAATCAGGGTGGGATATTGGGGTGTATCCCATCCTGATTGGCTCACACATTGACGACTTTTGATTGGCTGAAATTGATAGACAGCTTTTTCAGCCAATCACAAGCCGCCAATGCCAATTTCCTCCTGGAAAGGACTCCGGGAGGCTCATTAGCGTCGGGGAGGTCTGCCAGTGCAGACCTCCGTTAGTTAGTTTTTTTTTGTTTTTTTTTAGAGCGCGGATGGTTCTGCGGCCCAGCCGGGGCTGAAGGAGAGAAGGCCGGGGACATCGCGGGGAGGTAAGTTAAATGTATATTTAGATGTTTATATGTGTATTTTATTTATTGTTTATATATTGTATTAATGTATTAATGTATTGTGTTTTTTTTTAACAGGGCCGCGCCGGAAGAGCTAAACAATGACGGGACATGATGGAAAGGTGAGTTGAATATTTAGAATGTATCTAATGTTTATTTATTTCATGTTAATGTTTTGTACTAATTATTTTGTTTTGTTTGACCCATAGGTTAGTGATCTGAAGCAACATCTTAAAGGTCAGTGGTCTTAATTATTTTATTTTAGTTTAGAATAAGGGTCTGTGTATGTAGTTAGGATTTATTGTATATTAGATAGATAGGGGGATGTATTTGATATAGTTAGGATTTTTTTTAAATTAAATAGTTTGTATGTTAGATAGATAGGGGGTATTTGATTTGTATTATATGTAATATAGTATATGTAATGTGTGTAATGTAATGTAATGTATATAATGTATTATGTGTAATATATTATATGTAATATATTATATGTAATGTATGTAATGTCATGTATTGTATGTAATGTATGTAATGTATTATATGTATGTATTGTATTGTGTTTATCTGTCTTTCCTTTTCAGGTGTGTAATTTTTTTATTTCTGTAGTGGGGAGTGGGGTTGTAATGTTTATTTTTTCTGTACTGTAGTTTTTTTTTTTCTGTACTGCAGGTTTTTTTGTTTTCTGTAAGGTAGGTTTTTTTGTTTTCTGTAAGGTAGTTTTTTTTGTTTTCTGTAAGGTAGGTTTTTTTGTTTTCTGTACTATAGGTTTTTTTGTTTTTTGTAATTAGAGTGTTGGGGAGGTTTATTAGGGGGTAGGTAGTGTAGGTAGGTAGTGTAAGTGTTAATAGATTAGTGTAGAGGGGGGTTAGTTTAGATTAAATGGTTTATTGTGGGTTATAGTGTAGTGTTTGTACTTAGTGTCATAATGGTCCTTGAGGACCGTCATGGCACGTATGTGGTTAATGTTGGATTGTAACAGGCCCATAATGGTAATAATATACCCTTATGGGACTGATGGGGTTAAATAGAGCCTTATGGTGGTCTGTATTGACCACCATGAGTTAATGGGTTAAATAGAGCCTTATGGTGGTCTGTATTGACCACCATGAGTTAATGGGTTAAATAGAGCCTTATGGTGGTCTGTATTGACCACCATGAGTTAATGGGTTAAATAGAGCCCTATGGTGGTCTGGATTGACCTCCATGAGTTAAAGGGTTAAATAGAGCCTTATGGTGGTCTGTATTGACCACCATGAGTTAATGGGTTAATTAAGGCCTTATGGTGGTCTGTATTGACCACCATGAGTTAATGGTTTTATTAAGGCCTTATGGTGGTCTGTATTGACCACCATGAGTTAAAGGGTTAATTAAGGCCTTATGGTGGTCTGTATTGACCACCATGAGTTAATGGGTTAAATAGAGCCTTATGGTGGTCTATATTGACCACCATGAGTTAATGGGTTAATTAAGGCCTTATGGTGGTCTATATTGACCACCATGAGTTAATGGGTTAATTAGGGCCTTATGGTGGTCTGTATTGACCACCATTATTTAATGGGTTAAATAGAGCCTTATGGTGGTCTGTATTGACCACCATGAGTTAAAGGGTTAATTAAGGCCTTATGGTGGTCTGTATTGACCACCATGAGTTAATGGGTTAATTAAGGCCCTATGGTGGTCTGTATTGACCACCATGAGTTAATGGGTTAAATAGAGCCTTATGGTGGTCTGGATTGACCACCATGAGTTAATGGGTTAATTAAGGCCTTATGGTGGTCTGTATTGACCACCATGAGTTAATGAGGTAATTATAGTTCCCTGGGATTAATATTTTTAGTGCGAGTCCTTTCAGGACCTTTACGGTCCTTTAAGGACCCGCGAGGCGGGAAATTTAAAATTGAATTGCAGCAGGGTCACGATCGGTGCCGATCGGGGACCCCCGCTGCAGAGGGTTTATATGGAGACACTTCGGGGGTCCCGATGGGGACCCCCAGCATAGAGGACGGTTAATTTTAGGTGCCGTGGCCAGGATTGGGTAATAGTGTGCCGCGGCCCCTTTAAGGAGCCGCGGCGGGTAATTTAAAAGTTTTAAATGCAGCTGAGGGCCTGATCTACGCAGATCAGGGACCACCCCTGCAAGGCCGTAATGTGGGGACACTTCGGGGACCCGATGGGGACCCCCAGCATAGAGGGGGGTTAATTTTAGGTGCCGCGGCCAGGATTGGGTAATAGTGTGCCGCGGCCCCTTTAAGGAGCCGCGGCGGGTAATTTAAAAGTTTTAAATGCAGCTGGGGGCCTGATCTACGCAGATCAGGGACCACCCCTGCAAGGCGTTAATGTGGGGACACTTCGGGGTCCCGATGGGGACCCCCAGCATAGAGGGGGGTTAATTTTAGGTGTCGCGGCCAGGATTGGGTAATAGTGTGCCGCGGCCCCTTTAAGGAGCCGCGGCGGGTAATTTAAAAGTTTTAAATGCAGTGGGGGTTCTGATCTATGCAGATCGGGGACCCCCGCTGCAAGGGGTTAATGTGGGGGTGCTGCAGGGTTCCTGATAGAGACCCCTGCAGCATGGGGATGTGTATGGGGTGCAGGGGGGAGCCTCACACTGCTGTCTCGGGCTGTTCCGAGGCAGCACGTAGAGGCTTTCGGATCCCTTGCGTGCACTTTTTGTGCACGTAGGGATTCTTACGATATGCGAGAATCATGCGTAGATTTAAGGCTACGTAGCTCTCTCGCAGCCTATTTCCGGCCATTTTCTCGCAGTCATATCGCAAAGCAGGCTGCGAGAGATTCGGTACTCGCAAACAGCAGGAAAACTGCCTTTTGCGAGCACCGAGAGAACTTCGAGGGATAATTTAATAGGGCCCTATGTCATTAACAGTTCTTAAGTGTTCAAAACTTTGTGCTCCAGGAACACTTAAAAGTAGTAGTCGTAAGCAGAAACGTTCAAGGTCTCTTGGACTGACCGTGTAAATTCTTGGTATTATTTTATTTCCTCTGTTTTTTCTTGGTCTCCATAATCCATTCACAAAAATATAGTGATATGGAATTCCAATATGTAAGAATTGTGTTGCTTGTGAATCTGTAGAATTTAATTGAAACCATGCAGTTAGAGTTGTGTGACGATGCTCACTTTGGGCAAATGCATATATACTATAATTTCCAGCATGGAAATACACTAAATGTCTTTGTGGCAAATGTACTGCTAATCTATATACTGCATGTGATCTATCATGCATTTGAAATTTTAAAAGCCGCACATAGCTTCTGGCGCACTGACATAGCGAGCATCTACATGAGATGCAAGTTCATCATGTACTAACTCAGTGCGTTCGGTATTGTCTGCACTTTTGACGACTACAGTAGATGCATTATAGCCTTTGTAAATATATTTGTACACATATTTAATGGATTTGATGGAAGTGCAGGCTTCTACATTAATGTGTGCATTATACTTCATGAGTAAATGTGGATTGTATGGTACCACATATCTATTGTCAACCTTTTTGCCACGAATACTGGCACAATCTCCTTCTCTTCTTCTATAAAGTGGATTGCCATCACAATTGGCATAAGTTTTGTCTTTATAATCTTTTGGAAATTCTTTGGAACATTTATTATTTTCCATACATGGTGATTGTGGATTTAGCTCGCCACAGGGTCCATGAATCATACGATGAGTTACAATCTCACTGGATCTGGTAGTTCAGCAACATTGACTGAATGCACTTTGTCACTAGTATCTAATTTATCTTTTTCTTGAAGGATTATGAGAAGATGTGCATGTGGAAGGCCTCTTTTTTTTTTAATTTAATTGTATATACATCAGCAAGACATTTGCCAAATAAGTGACTTATAGTGATGTCACGTATTAATTAATTTAATTTAATTTTGAAAACTCTGGCTACTAAATCTGGTCTATCAGAAGAACTTTGGGCAAGAAGTAAATTTTGTGTAATTTCTGGCCATTGGGGATTACATGTAAATGTAATAAATAAATCGGGTTTTCCAAATTTGGTGACAATACCCATAGCATCATTGTATCTTTCTCTCATATTGGGAGGAGATCCCTGGAAAGAAGATGGTAAAATGATGGCTTTGCCAGCTGTCATGTCTCTGCTTCTAGCTACCTCAGCGACATAGTCCATTAATCCACAATATTGCTCTACACATTGATCTTGTTGATATTTTATGAAGTTTAAATTATTGGCATCAACTTGAAATAGGAATCAATAATCCATTGTTGTGTTAGTTTTCAACCACATAAAATTGGATTAAATGTATTTCGAATGGCAATTTGAGCTACTTTAAATTCAAGCATGGAAACATTATTTTGCATTTTGGATTTAGCATTTGGGTAACTGGGAAGGGTTAATTTTGGTTGCCAACCTGCTTCTCTGTGTGGGGAAAAAATGGGATATGTCATTGGATCTAAATTTGGACTTAAGATACTGATATTAATAAATGGTGGCTTCTCATTTCTGGGATATATTCTAATGTCTCTTTGAAATGGTGGTTCTCCTTCATCATTTTGAAACAACATTGCAACCTCATTTGATGTTGACAAGTTATAACGGCGTTTATCAGTATGTCTATCTCTTTTAAGTACTAATTGACCTTTGGGATTGGTAATTGATGTCGTTCTGCATGAAGTTGTTGTTCATTTTCTACTTCTGCCAGCTTTTTATAAGCTTTAGTGTAAGGGTTATTGGCCATAATGTTATCTAGCTCTATAAAAACACTGGTTACGCATTTTTTATTTTCTTGCAGCTGCATACATTGGTCAACAGCTTCCATTGTATCTAGGACATATAGTTGAGCAAATTTTCTTTGCTCTCCTTCCTGGATGTAAATAGGAAGTACGATAGTAAATTTGGCATTGGACTATAAAGCAGTAAGGACCATGTCCTGGTACATTAGCAGCTAATGTTGCCCCCAGAGATGCAAAGGATATGGCACTATTGTAGGATCTTATGTTTGTCTCGAAATTTTTGTAGCTTGGAAAAGTAGGTTCAGTCATAATGTTTTGTAAATATATTGGGAATTGTGTTCTTTCTGGAAGTTTGACCTTGCCTTTGTGACAGCTACTAATGAATTGGCCATCTCTGGGTCTTTCCTATTTAAAATGATAAGCCTCACAAAACTGACATTGAGTATTCATGTCACCACAATTATGAACCTCTACTGCTAAAGACTTGAGTAAAGCACAATTTGAAGAGCATATATCAGTTTCAGTTTGTAATTCCTCATTTGAAATGTCATGTGATGTTTGAGGAACAGGTTCTAAATGCTTTTGTTTTTAGTGGCTTTTTTGGTGTATCTTTTATTTTTGCAGCTGATAGTCTTTTGCTTGCAAGTCTTTTGCATCATTTTTCCCTAATGCATCATTAGTTGACTTTCAGATGTTAAGTTGGTTTGTGAAATTTTTTGGTGCAACAGTGTTGTGATTGTAAATGAACTTTACTTGGATGTGATTGTAGTTTATTGTAGCTAAGCTTGCTTTCTATTGTTAAATGAGTGTGTTTTATTTTTTGGCTCCTATATTATGTGTTGTGTTTTGTCATTTGTGGGTTAGATGCATATGGCATGCAAGGTAATTGCATTATAGCTTATTGCAGATGTAGTAGGTTTATAGTGTTAAATGAGCTATTTAATATAGTTTTGGTTGTTCATTGTTTTAAATTTTGTAGGTTTGTAAGGTTGGCTTAGAGGCATAGTAGAGAGGAAAAAATAGTAGTAATATATTGGTCTTTGTAATTTCTAGTGCAGGGGATTTGTGGAATACTATTCTTCTATTTAATTTAAAGGCTTATATGTTGTTTGTGTGAAAATAAGGTTTATGTTGTTGTTTGTTATGTCTTAGTAGTATTTGTTGTAGTATTGTCTTTTATGTGTGTGTTTACTTTTTGTGTTTAATTTTGTAAATTGGGGCTGTGAATTGATAATTGTAAATTTTGTATTGTATGTGTTTTGGCTATTTATTGGACGATGCTGTTTTATGTTGTTAATTTTTTTTTATAGATTAAAGTCCGTGTTTACTGTTAAATGTTGTTGTACATAAAAGGTAATTATTAGGTAAATAACAAATGTGTCAGTAATATTTTGTTAAAGCTGTTAATTTGTGGTTCTTATTGTTGTTGTTTTATTTATTTTTTTCTCTTGACATGGATGCAGAGCAAACATGTTTGTTTAGTTTTCTCTTTTTTTACTTGTTATACTGTACCTTGTTTAAAGTGTGATTTCAAGCAGAATTTTCCTGGATCGGCTGTAATTCTTTGTGCGATGGTCTTGACGCCGTGTCTATTGTAAAAGAAAAAGCAAAATGTTATTTGATCGGAATGCATTTCTCATGAATAGCAAAGTTAATTATTTTTGTCTACTCTATCTGTTATCGTGTATTCTTATGCTATGTAATATAATTATTAATGTTATTGACATTTTGTATATGTTAGCAATGTTTGACTATCCGGTTTTGTGTCTACCACTTTAGGGATGCTGTATTTGGCTTGTGGTTGACAGTTAAAGGTTGTTGTAGAGTAAAGTTGACTGTGAATGATCTTTTATCTATGTTGTAACTATTAACAGTAGTATCCTGTTTAGCGTCCGACACTTTTGGCATAATTATTTAGGCTTTGTAAGGGTTATAGGTTGTTAAACAGTAAAGAGGAATGTTAAGTTATTTTTCTATCTGTTTTTGTGATTTTTTGTACAATCCTGTTTTCTGTCCACCACATTTTGCATGCTTCATTTGCTTAATTAGTCTTGTTTGTGAGGGTTATATGTTGTTAGACACTAAACAGGAATGTTAATTGCCTTTTCTATATGTTGTTGCGCTTTTTTGTACTATACTGTTTTGTGTTCACCACTTTTCAAATGCTGAAGGTTTTTGTATAGTAAAGAGCAGGAATACTTTAGTTTTCTGTATGTTGCTAATGTTTGGTATGCTATCCTGTTTTTTATGCACCACTTTATGGTTTTTATTTGTGTTCAACTGTCTTTTTTGTTGAAATTGTATAGGTCTTTGTCAAGTTTCTTGAACTGTGGTGTTTTTGTTTCGCTTGAATTTGTATTGAGGCTTGTATTTTTTCGTTTGAATTCTAATCTCGGTGGGCATTAAACATATTTTTTTTTGTACTTCTTATACTATACCTTGATTGAAGTCATGTTCTTGTCCGAATGACAGAGGGTCCACTCCTGCCAATCTTAATCCGCCAGTCTTTTTCTGCATGTAATGTATTTTTCTATCTTACATCTTCATCTTTCTTTCTGTTCTTTAAAAGTGATTCTCTTTCACAGTCCACAGTGCAAAGTCTTGATAGACACTGTTGATGCAGAGTCTGTTTGAATAGTGAAAAAAGGGGAAAGATTTTTTTTTTTTTGCTATGAGTTGCTGTGAATTAATGTCACTTGAATATACTTGATTCATTACTTTGAATTAAGATTAGGTTGTTGTAAAGCCTATACACATATATGTGCATTTCACATGTCACTATACATGAATTCGATTTTCATTGTTAAGGTTTGCAATGTTTTATTTTTTTCCTTTTTTTTTTTGGTGTCTTTCTTACTAAATTAAAAATATTATATCTTAACTCTCAGTTTTAATTTGCAAATTGTGAAGTTGGAAATTAGGAAATAATTCTCTTCTGAAGTAACGGCAGCAGTTAACTATCCAGGCACACTGTTCATCACCTGAGGAGAAATGTAGAATTTTCTGGAAAGTAGGCAGTATTTATAAACTTTGAGGTGCTTCAGACCGATAGAACGCAATACGCATGCGCTATTTGCGTTCCAGCGTAAAATTTGCTTTCCATCCGCAGGCCTAATAGTTGTCATTTTCCTTTAAAATGGTGGTACGTGCCGCATAGTGTGTGTTATGTGCCTCGTGAAGTTGACTGGAGCGTTGTTTCCGTTTTGCAAGTCACTGTAGTATTTTTGCGTCCTTAGCCTCGTTTTCGTTTTGTCCGGCAGACATTTTTTCTCTTGCTTTGGTGACTTAAATCGAAGTGTAACTTCCCTTACAGAGGTCCTGGGTGCCCCCCATGCTGTGGGTAAGCTTTTTATGTGTTTGTTGTGGGTATTTATTGTGTTTGTAATATTTTTGGGGTCGCGCGGGTTGCGTCCTAGTTTTCGGATCTCGTACGTTTCTTTTGGAGTATCTGTAGGTGTTTGGTGGTGTTTTGCGTCTTTACAGGGCTGTAGCCTTGTTTTCGTTTTTTCCGCCGGCCATTTTTTCTGTCGCTTAGGGGATTTTCGGGTGTCTAAACTCAGTTTTCGAGGTCCTGGGTGCCCCCCCTTGCTGTAGGTAAGCTTTTTATGTATTTTTTTTTTCATGTTTTCATGTGCACAGGTTTCGGGTGTTTTTTTATGAGATCGTAATGGGTCGTAGCCCGTCTCGTATTTTGGGTTCTTAACTCGAGCATGCAGCTTTAGAAATAGCCTGCATGCTCACAACTATATATGTAATGTATAAAGTACTATTTTCCAAATAGGCCATGTTTTTATGTAGCTTACTAGCAATTTGCCCGTCAAAAATGACTGCAATAAAATTGTAATGCTGGCAACGCTGTTTGCCACCTAATGTGAGCACCTTCGGCGCTCACTGCGAGCCTCTCCCCCTTCTCTCCCTCCCTTGTGTCTCCTTTCTCCTTTCTCTCCCTCCCTTGTGTCTTCTCACCTCTCCTCTCTCTCCTCTGTGTCTCTTTTCTCCCCCTCTCCCTCTCCTGTGTCTCCTCCCCCCTCCCCTGTGTCTCTTCCCAACCTACATCCCTCCCCTGTGTCTCTTCCCCCCTTTCTCTCTCCCCTGTGTCTCTTCCCCCCATCTCCCTCCCCTGTGTATATCCCCCTCTCCCTCCTATGTGTTTGCCCCCTCTCTCATCCCTGTGTCTGTTTCCCCTCTCTCTCCCCTGTGTCTGTTCCCCCTCGACTCCCTCTGTGTATGTTTGCTGTGCTCCCCCTCTCCTGTGTCTCTTCCCCCATCCCTTATGTCTCTTCCCCACTTTCCTGTGTCTCTCCCCCTCCACTGTGTCTCTTACCCCCTTTTCCTTTTGTCTCTTCCTCCCTCTTCCCTGTGTCTCTTAACCCCCCTTCCCTGTGTCTCTTCCCCCTCCCCTGTGTCTCTCCCCTGTGTCTCTTCCACCCCTCTCCTGTGTCTCTTCCCCTGTGTCTATTGCTCCCTCCCCCTTGTCTCCCCCTCCCCTTTGTCTCTTTCCCCACCCACACCTGTGTCTCTTTCCCAACTCCCCTGTGTCTCTCCCCCCTGTGTATCTTCCCCCCTGTGTCTCTTCTCCCCTCCCCTATGTATCTTCCCCCCTTCCCTGTGTCTCTTCTCCCCTCTTCCCTTTGTCTCTTCCCCCTCTTCCCTGTGTCTCTTCCACCCCTCCCCTGTCTCTCTTTCCCCCTGTGTCTCTCCCCCTCCCCTGTGTCTCCCCCTCCTCTTTGTCTCTTTCCCCACTCTCCCCTATGTCTCTTACCCCCTGTGTCTCTTCTGCCCTCCCCTGTGTCTTTCTCCCCCCTCCCCTGTGTCTCTCCCCCCGTGTCTCTTCCCCCCTCCCCTGTGTCTCCCCCCTCCCCTGTGTCTCTTCCCCCTTCCCTTAGTCTCTTCCCCGCCTGTGTCTGTTCCATCCACCCTTTTCATCCTCCTCCATCCCCTCATCCTCCTCCATCCCCTCATCCTCCTCCCTCCCCTCATCCTCCTCCCTCCCCTCATCCTCCTCCCTCTGCTCACCCTCACCCTCCCCTCCTCCTTCCTCCTCTCATCCTCCTCCCTCCCTCACCTCATCCTCATCCTCTCTCCTACCTTTCCCCCTCTCCAATTAACCAACCCCTCTTCTCCCATCACTTACCTTCATTGCGCTGCTCCTGCTGCTGTCCAGCGCGTCTTCTGTGTCGGGACCCGGCATATGCTAATGACGTGATGTCACATGCATGTTATGTCATTAGCATATCCTGGGTCCCGACACAGAAGACACGATGGACAGCAGCAGGAGAAGCGCAATGAAGGTAAGTGAGGGGAGTGGGAGGGGCTTAATTGGAGAGGGGAAAGGGAGCAGAAAGGATGAGGGCAGGGAGAAGGAATGATGAGAAGAGGTAATAAGGAGAAGGATGAGGGGATGGAGGATAAGTGGAGTAGGAGGAGCAGGGGAGGGAGAGGAGATGGGGAGGTGAGAGGGAGAGGATGAGGGGAGGGAGAGGATGAGGAGAGGGAGAGGAGGAGGTGAGGGAGAGGATGAAGGGAGGGAGAGGATGAGGGGAAGAAGAGGGTAAGGAGAGGGAGAGGATGAGGATAGGCAGATGATGAAGGGAGCGAGAGGATGAGGAGAGGATGAGGAGAGGATGAGGGGAGATAGACGATGAGGGGAGGGAGAGAATGAGGGGAGGGAGATGATGAGGGGAAGGAGAGGATGAAGAGAGGGAAAGGATGAGGGGAGGGAGAGGATGAGGCGAGGGAAGAGGGTGTGATGCAAGAAGATGCGATGGACAGCAGCAGGAGCAGCGCAATGAAGGTAAGTGAGGGGAGAGGGGGGAGGGGATTAATTGGACAGTGGGAAAGGGAGGAGGGAGAATGAGGGGAGAGAGAGAGGGAGGGAGGATGAGGAGGAAGGGAGGGAGAGGATTAGGAGAGGGAGAGGATGAAGAGAGTGAGATGATGAGGGAGGGAGGAGGGAGTGATGCGAGCCCTGAGACTCCTGCTGCTGTCAATCATGTCTTTGGGACCCGGCATCCCGATATAGAAGACCCGATGAACGGCAGCAGGAGCAGCTGATGAAGGTAAGTGAGGGGAGAGAGGGGGAAAGGGGGCTTGAGGGGAAGGAGGGGGCAGACACTAGGGTGCTGCACTGGGGGTGCTGCAAGGCTGGTGGGACTCGCAATGATTAGCGGAGTTTTCCCCTGGCAGGAACCAGGTAGTGCCGCGGGGCCTTGTGGTTACGGATCCCAAACAGCTGACCTTGCAGTTGCGGCCCATACTACCTGTACAGCAGGACGTAGGGATGAGTGCCTATGGTGCTCATCTCCACCAGTGCAAGGAGCTCCTTGGCGCTCCTTGCCAGCGTTATGCGAGCATGCAACTTTAGCAACCCGTATTGCTGACAACTACTGTATATATGTGATAGTTTCAGCTTTCTATATTTATCCCACAAAATAATATACATAGGCTTAGCTTACATCAAACATGCAGAATTGCTTACTAAGCTATCACAAATATAGATGTGGTAATTATGGGCCGTTGGTAATGCTCAGGAATATTGTGCCGAGATCCCTGCAGGACTTGGACTTGGACTTGTCTCATTGCAGGGCCCACCATCAACGCCACAGCTGCTGATCGTGAGGCCTGTAGGATGTTGCTGTAAGACATTAAATTAAGACTTTAACGGCCGAAACACCAAACAAGAAAGACCACTATAAAATGCCAAATAGTAAAAATTTTAAATACATTATACACTCACACATAGCACAGGGGAAGAGCCAGGGAGCCTGTGAGTGAGGTTGGAAGTTAATTTGAGGTATGTTTTGCATTTTGGGGCAAATCGAGAGAAAAACATTGCAGCCAAAAACACAAAACTGGATGAAAATGAGGCCAAAGCCAGTAAAAACAACCCCTAAGCCAGTAACAGTACGTCAAAGCCAGTAAAAACACACCTGAAGCCAGTAATATTTAACCGAACATTGCAAGCAAAAGCAGTCATCGCGAGACACGCAAAACTTCAGCACAGACACAGAGGACAATGACACAGGGGAGGAAGAGAGTGGAAAGAGACAAAGGGCTGAGAGACAGAGAAAATGAGACACAAGGGAAGAGGAGGGGGAGAGGGGGAAGCAGACACAGGTGTCAGAGTGGCGAGAGGCTTTCAATGAGTACCCAAAGGTGCTCATTGTGAGGCCATTAAAGTAGACGGGGAGAGGCGCTCAGCGTGGGGTTCGCAGTGCGTGCCGAATGGACTGCATTCCCAACCCTAATATTTTTCTCCCATCATTTTTGATGGGCAAGTCGCTAATTTATTTTACAAAGTTTGTTGCGCCCTGGCTTAAGGTGTATATGGAAGCTGGCATGAGTAAGAACCTTAAAACACAGCATTCTCCCACAGCAACAACACTCACATTAAAGTATATCAGGAAACTGTTACAACATGTAGTCTATATAGGTAAGTGTTTTCCACTCCATTATGTTGCACAATCTAAAACATAGAGCCATAGGAGTGGCTGGGGATTTTCTAGGTGTTATAGAGGAGAGGATATTTATTGCATTTGAAATCACTTGTTAAAGGGGCTTACGACAGGAATGTAGTAAGTAATACATTCAAGCAAGTAATAATTGTATATAAAGTTAATTTGTAAAAGAAAGGGTACAACAAAGGATAAACAAGAGTGGTTGAGTAGAACGATAAAAGAATGTGAATTGAAAGAGAGAGGGTATAAGGAAGTAAAAACAGTATGAAGAGGGAAATGGTGTAAGAGAGAGGGGATGTGGGAAGAGATAGAAAGAAGGGAGTAGGAGAGCTGGAGAAGGAGGGTGAGAGAGAGGGGAAGGAGAGGGGATGGGCGGAAAGAAAGTCATCAATGCAACCCCTAAGTACCCCCAAATGACCCCCCAGAGTAAGGAATAAATAAGGTGTGTGGAACCGGAGTGAGTGAGTGAAGAGGGGCAATGCATTTCGCAGTAGTTCTAAAGCTAAATATTATGTTAGTGTAAATGTATGGGTTCTTAGTTAGGTTCAACAAACATTGACTTAAAATATTTGGTACCCATTTGCTCAATAAATATGGGTCTTTGACATTAAGTATATTATTTGCATGGTAAAATAAGCTTAATGGCATATTTGAAATTTCTCGATTTTTTTGGGTAAATCCATGGCTTCCCTTTATAAACCATTTGGAATGAATCACATGATATTATACATTAACCATTAGTTGACTATATCAGTGATGTCTCCATGTAAATACTTGAACATCAATTGTCTAACATAAAAAGATATTCAGATATAAAGTAGATAATTAAGCACTTCATAGGCTGACACATTTCTATATGCACGCATGCACACATACACACACATAGATATATGTATTTTTATATATATGAATAATCAGAGTATTGCAGTTTATAGTGCACTAGCAAATTGCCCATCAAAAAATGACGGCAATGAAATTGTAAGTGAGCTAATGCTGTTTGGTGTATAATAATAAAATAACTAATAGATTAATAAAGTAATATACTTTACCTATTTTGAAGTAATATATGCAGGAATCATTGTATTGAAGAGCTGACAATCTGTTTTAAAGTTGCTGCAGCATTAGTGGTGTGGAGCTGCTGTGTAAGCGTGATGAATGTGTGCAGTGTAATAGTGTTTGTGCGCAAGACCAAACTGTTTGCATAGTTGTGTACTTCCGCATTGTTCTAAAATGGCGGGTAATGTGTGGTATGCGTCAGCGGAATATCCGTAGGTTATTTTTGCGAGGTTGTAATGTGTGGTAACGTGTCTTGTTTGGTTTTTATGGTGTTTTGCGAGTTTCTTGTGGTGTTTTGCGTGTTTCTAGTGCTGTAGCCTCGTTTTCGTTTTGTTTGGCGGCCATTTTTTCTCTCGCTTAGATAATTTTTTAGTGTCTAAACTCTTTTATTTATAGTTAAATGAAGGTGTAACTTGATTTTTTGAGGTCCTGGATGCTCCCTCATGCTGTAGGTAAGCTATGTTTGTCTTGTGTGTATTTATTGTGTTTTGAATTTTTTCATGTAAGCGGGTTGCGGGCGATTTTTGCGAGGTCGTAATATGTGGTAACGTGTCCCGTATGTTTTTTGTGTTACGACGTGAAGTTTGCGAGGGTTGCAGTTGCTGGCAAGGAGCGCCTGTTGATAATTTGATAAAAATCCCTAGTCAATATTAAGTCCGGTATATCTGGTGTTAAAGAATTTTTTATCTCAATTTCAAATGTTTTCCTCTCCTGGATGTTTTTGATTTTTAGTTTTTGGATGTTATTAATATTTTTAGGTAAAATGGTGTCCAACTTGGGTACAATAACTGTTTTCATTGTGCTTTTTGATGGAAAATCTAAGCAATGTCTCATACCCTTTCACATATATTACATTGTATTATGTACATCAAATTGGAGAATGTGAATGAATATGACTCTCTGATGTTATTCATCTGATTGTTATGCACGGCTGTGTTCTCTTTACAAATATGTTGACATAGGGCCTCCATTCAATTCCATATATCACAAAGTTACAAAGTGCTCTGTAACATTCCCTAGCTATTCTATTCACCCCTATCAGCATGATTGCAAGTGAGCTACCCTGACTGACTGGACCAGCCAGACCCGCAAATTACTGCAAGCTTTCCCATTATTTTTATCATATTAGAGATATTATGAGTGACTCTTTGTTACTTTTACATGAAATCCCTATTCTATTCAGAATTTACTGAGCACTGAGCACTTTACTGAGCAGACCAATACATTGGAACAGTATAATATTCCTCAACAAAAATATACAACTACTAAATACCACTGACAAATGGTTTTAAAATAATTTCTGATTGCTGTAGCATCAATTGAAGAGACACTAAAGAATTACAAAAACAGTAAAAAAAGCATGAAAAATCATAAGTATTAAAAGCTTATTATTGATATAGGCACACATGTGCAATTAAAAAAAAAATATATTTTCACTTTTCACATGTGACTCATCAAACATATGGGAATAGAAGATGCACTGCTTAAAGCTGGCTAAAAAGCATCAAAAAGCATATAAGTGAATAAAAAATAATGCGTAACAAAAAAAACATATATCTATTAATATGTTTGAGTCAAAATAAATGTTTTACAACACAAACTATTGACACCACCACATAACATATTACAATGTCCAGGGGAATATTGAGCACAGTACGTAAGAGGTTAATATCAATCATCAAACACACATGGACCACAAAAGATGCTCTGAAGCACTCACTGGTAAAAGGATAGACACACCCAAACGATATTCAGCAACAGTATATTCACCACAGCACAGTACTGAAAGCGCTCACCTACGTCACATCCATTGGAAGGTATGTCATCTACACAATAACCTTGGGTCTAATACACTGGGGTGTGAGATATGTTATGCCATTAGCATGAGGCCTTAAACACTGGGTTCACACTTAAAGGACTGGTTAAAGATGATAGTGAATAAATGCGGGAGGTAAATGCCACAGGTATATCACTAGAGATCAAGCTCTGGATGTTAAAGTGGATATCACAGGCCAGGCTCTGGCTGTTTACATGCAGCATGTAAGAAACATGGTGTTATAGGCACAGAGACAAGGGGATATAGAGACAAATCATGTCAAGGGGGCTTGCACTAATGTGGTTAAGTTGTTCAGGAAAGCCAACCAAACACATAAGGATTGCTGTGGAGAGGCACATGAAGCAACAGAAGTCTTACCCCCATAAACAGGTATCCTGGGTACACCTGTCCTGTCAAGTACCACGCCATTGCTGGTGTGCCTGTGGCAAGATGTATACCAATAATAATGGTGAGAAATTAAAGTTACATTTTATGTATCACTTAATTATTAATTATACATGTCATATGTTTAAAAAAGCCTTCAGTGCCATAATGTATATTTATAAAAGTATTAACTCCCAAAATTCACTAATGATATTAACACATGCTTTAGAAAATAATGATAATAACATTAACAAAAGTGCTTGAACACACTTTGGACATATTAATACATGTGATCACTTGCAAACCATGCTTGTGTCACTGTTAGTGTCCTGGAATGATCACATAACTTTGGTTTGGTATGAAAAGGATAAACATTTCATCATCATGTCACACTTCATGCAGAATTCAGGCTTTGTGTGCAACAATTTGTGAATTGATGTAAAGTATTATGATATAACATCATTTATAATATAGTGTGTGGAAGCACTTGACCATGACATCAATTACTAAGTAACACAAGTTTAGTAACAAACAAACATATGTGTATAGTCATTAAATGCATGAAGGGATGGGTATAAAGGATGATGATCAACATACAAAAATTTTATTGTTACTGTTGATGTCCCAAATCAGTAACCATTAGAAATACTCAGAAACATCTATAATAGTATAACAATATCATTGTTTATTACATTCACAGAGCAAAGTTATAAATGTATTCAACCATGCATTAATATCTTGGGCTTGGTGTGCACAGATCCGTGAGGACAAGAGGCTGTTTGGGAAAATGTGAAAAAGCTAAAGGGATAAAGGTAAAACTATAATAATAATGATACATATCATATCATTACACCACAGTAACAATAATCATATGCATTACAATCCCACATCCAACACTCCATATAATGGAAGTAACCAGTAATGCACATAGCACATACATCATGTCTTTAGCTTCTCATTGGATTATGTAATCCAATTATATTACACACATACAGTGTGTCCAGAAAATTAAGAAAAAGGTGGTCCCAACCTAAAAAAAAGGCAGAGGAGGAGTAAAATCTAGTCACAAAAACTGTATGTATAGTTCAGTGCAAATATTGTTTCTGTAACAATAAACCAACTTGCCTGAACATCAACTACAAGCCATGATAATCATTATGTCTCTGTCATGAGAAATCACTTGCTATGACCATTAGTAATGATGTGGCATCTCTCAAGGAATGCTCAGCTGCGACCACATAAACTGGGCCAAGAGAACTATCACCATCTCTCTATGATACTGTTTAGCCACACTAATATGACATTCATCTGGTATACATTAAAATGAAGAGGAGTCAAAAGTTAGATGCCATAATATCTGTTACACACATCAGAGAAAACTATCTTTTCTCATTTTGATGAGGGGATGACTTTGTTTTACAACTAATGCATGTATTATTGCTGGCTTTTATTAACATTCCATTCTCTGACTTTGAAAGTTCTACACCATATCTACATATATGAAAATTATCAAAAACCATGTGTTCTACAACATGATATATGATTTGATTAATGGCATGTGAGATTATACTGCTGGGAGGTTGTAATTGATGGAATGATAGCCACTGAGTATATATGCCACTTAAATTATATGGTAACACTGCTTGCAAATAACTGAATGCCTCCATGGACCTGAATTTTGGCAAAAACAAGGAGACTGCACTATCTCTTCTCAATGGCAATGCTCAGTGACCATGAAATTACAAAATGTTAAACATAACCCTATCTGTCCACAGAGAGCAGAATCATGGACCATATGATGGTGGGTAGCTACCTGGGAACAAAATATAACATCACATAGGTCACGATTCTCTATTGTGTAACCAGGCTAGATTATGTTAACATTTGGAACAATAGATTTTCACTGAGGGGTACTGTTGAGAATATAGAAATCTAGGGGCAGCCCCTATCTACTCCTCTGCCTGGACACTGGGCCTCCACCCTGTGCCACAACGTCTTCTCCAAAGTCAAGTGGGGTTGAATGGTTGGCATCCCCCAGCAGTCAGCAACATCCAACCTGGGGGGCATGGAAGAAGATTAGGAGGGGCCAAGCTGTGGATGTGTAGGGGAGGCCTCTGGGATGGAGGAAATAATACTTACAACCAGTTCTGTTCTTGTTCTTGTTCTGCAAAAAAAAGTCTTTATCTGGCGGTTGTGCCTCCTCACCTCCTATTGAGACACATCTGGCTGTGGCCCACTGAGGCTGGGTCGGAGGATTTTCTGGTCTCAAGTCCCAGGATAACATCCATTTGCACCAGAATAAGGATCAATATTACCCACAGGGTGGTGTCTAGGGTGAGTGTCAGGATGGACATCTGGCTAGACCATGAATGGAGGAGGCAATGATGGTGGTTGTAACCCAATGGAGAGGTGCTATGGAGTTGTATACATTAAACTAAATAAGAGAAAAGATAAAAACAGTGAACCCCTCATTAACTGGAAATAAGATGTTCAGTTTGCTTGCTTCACATTTCCGTAATTGTTTATCAGTATCTAATTTTCTCTCAGTCAGAGAAGCTTTATATATTCCCATATCTTTACATAGTTACATAGTTACATAGTAATTAAGGTTGACAAAAGACTTTCAGTCCATCAAGTTCAACCTCTTAAAATCTCCTCTGATCTTCAATATGTGGATTAGTTATTAATTAATTTGTTGTTAAAAAATTATTAATAGTATAGTATTGGAGGATAAATAAAGAGTTAGTCCATCAAGTTCAACCTTTTTAGATCTCTATTGATCTTTTTAATAAGTGGACTATTTATTATTAATTGTTAATTGATCCAGAAAAAAAACACATTGAAACTTTGCCAATTGTCTCAAAAGGGGAAAAAAAGCAAAATTCCTTCCTGACCCTAGAAACTGGCGATCAAATTTCTCCCTGGATCAATATTCCTTCGCTAGTTATCTAGGATAGCCTTGAATGCCCTCTTTATTCAAAAATATATTTAACCCCTTTTTTAAGTTGTCTATCAAATTCGCTGTTACCACCTCCTTTGGTAGAGAATTCCACAGTTTAACCACCCTAACTGTGAAGAACCTTTTTCTTTGTTTAAGGTGAAATCTTTTTCCCTCTAACCACAAAGGGTGTCCTCTTGTCAGTTGAAAATCTCTTGCTACAAAAAGTTCACTTGACAAAGCCTTATATTGACCCTGGATGTATTTAAATAAGGTAATCATATCCCCTGGTAGACGCCTTTTTTCTATCGAAAATAAGTTTAGTTTGGTTAGTCTTTCTTCACAACAGCCCCTCCATTCCCCTTATTAGTTTTGTAGCCCTTCTCTGTACTTTTTCCAGCTCTAAAATGTCCTTTTTATGAAGTGGTGCCCAAAATTGTACTCCATATTCCAAATGAGGGCGTACTAGGGATTTGTATAGTGCCAGAATTATATTTGCTTCACTTGCTTCTATACCCTTCCTAATACATGCTAATATTTTACTTGCCTTTGCAGCTGCTGCTTGGCTTTCAGTGCTGTTAACTAGGTGGTTGTCCACTAGTACTCCCAAATCCCTTTCAATATCTGATACCCCTAGATTTGCTCCATTAAGATTATAGATTGCATTGGCTGTTTTTATTTCCCAAATGCATAACCTTGCATTTATTTGTATTAAATCTCATCTGCCATTTAGACGCCCATTTCTCTAATTTATGCAAATCCCTTTGTAGGGAAAGTACATCATTATCTGATTTTATAACCTTGCACATCTTAGTGTCATCAGCAAAAATAGAGACACTACTTTCGAGTCCTACTTCTATGTCATTAATAAATATGTTAAAAAGGAGAGGTCCTAATACTGAACCTTGAAGAACCCCACTTATCACATTAGACCAATCGGAGTATGATCCATTTACAACAACCCTTTGCTTCCTGTCTTATAGCCAGCTCTCGATCCACGAGCAGATATTTACTGCAATTCCGGTATCCCTTAGTTTGCTCACTAGTCTTCTATGTGGCACTGTATCAAATGCCTTTGAAAAATCTAAAAAGACTACATCCACTCAGTTGCCCTGATCCAAGTTCCTAATAACCTCCTCATAAAAACAAATTTAAATTGGTCTGACACGACTTATCCTTCATAAACCTGTGTTGACTGCTACCTATGATCTTGTTCAAATAGACATATTCTTGTATTCTGTTCCTTATTAACCCTTCTAAAAGATTTCAAACTACAGATGTGAGGCTCACTTGTCTATAATTCCCCCGATTTGCTCTAGATCCCTTCTTAAATATAGGTATCACCTCTGTTTTTCTCCAGTCATTCGGTAGAGACCCTGTAGTGAGTGAGTCTTGAAAGATTAGATATAATGGTTTGGCTATTACAGAACCCAGCTTCCTCAGTACCCTTGGATGTATTCCATCAGAACCTGGGGCTTTATTAAGATTTATTTTCTCCAATCTCTTTTGGATTTCTTCCTGCGTTAACCAATTATTAAGTGTTGGTAATGTAGCCCCATTATGTTGCGGTGTCCCAAACACTGGCACTTGTGTATACCGACGAAAAGAACCTATTTAGCTAATCTGCCTTTTCCTGGTCACTAATTATCAGATGGCCTGTGTCACATTGTAATGTTCCTATAGCTTCCTTCCTTGCCTTCTTCCCATTAATATATTTAAAAAATGTTTTAGGGTTAGTTTTACTTTCCATTGCAACTGACTTCTCATTTTCTATTTTAGCCAGTCTAACCGACCTTTTGCAAGCGTTGTTGATTTCCTTATAGTCACTTAAAGCTGCCTCTGTTCTCTCCTTATTGTATAATTTAAATGCATGTTTCTTTTTCCTCATCATGATCTTTAAGTCATTGTTAAGCCACATGGGATATGATTTACTCCTATTCATTTTATTTCCACATGGTACATGCCGATGAGTATGTTTATTTAGTAAGGATTTGAATGTTGTCCATTTAATTTCAGTATTTTTCCCTGTAAGTGCTTTGTCCCAGTCTATATGTAGTATTGCTGCCCGTAGCCCATTAAAGTTAGCCCTTTTAAAATTTAGAGTTTTTGTTGGCCCCTTACAACTCTGTTTTTTTTATTCAATCTCAAATGATACTGTGTTGTGATCACTGTTCCCCAAGGGTTCCCCTATTTTAACTTTTGATATTATATTAATATTACTTGTGATGACTAAATCCAAGATGGCCCCATTTCTGGTAGGTTCTTGTATTACCTGGGCCAGATAATGATCCCTGAGTGTACTCAAGAACCTGTTCCCCTTAGCTGAGCTGCTGGTCTCATTTATACAGTTAATTTCAGGGTAATTAAAGTCTCCCACTATTAGAACTTAGCCATGCTTAGCTGCATTTCCAATCTGTAACAATAATTGTATTTCCTCACTTTCAGACATATTTGGAGGTTTATAGCATACTCCCACCAATATGCGTTTAGAATTAGCTCCTCCACTATTTAGCTCAACCCACAAAGATTCAATGATGCCGTTAGTGCCAGCATAAATATCTTCTCTAACTATAGGCTTAAATTCAGGCTTAACATACAGACAGATCCCTCCTCCTCTTTTACCACTTCCCCTATCTTTCCTAAATAGGTTATAACTAGTGATGTCCCGAATAGTTCGCCGGAGAACTATTTGTAGCGATTTTTGCATGTTCGCGTTCGCAACGAACGGCGAACATATGCGCTTTTCGGTCCGGCCCCTATTCTTTATCAATGAGGAAACTTTGACCCTGCACCATACAGTCAGCAGACACATTCCAGCCAATCAGCAGCATACACTCCCTTCCAGAGCCTACCATCTGTATGACAGCCTCCATTTTAGAATCATTCTGTAGCTGCATTCGTGGAGAGAGGAGATATATTCTACCTGCTCTTGTTTTAATAGGGAAATAGATAGCCAGGCTGTGTATTTAGCTTTAACTACACACCTGAAGGACTCATTTGATATCTGCTGAAAGGACAGCAACCCAAAAAGCCCTTTTTAGGGCTAGAACATCATTTATTTTATTTTATTATTTTTTTCTGCTGATTTAATAGGGAAATAGATAGCCAGGCTGTATATTTAGCTTTAACTACACACCTGAAGGACTCATTTGATATCTGCTGCAAGGACAGCAACCCCAAAAACCCTTTTTAGGGCTAGAACATCATTTATTTTATTTTCTTATTCTTTTCTGCTGATTTAATAGGGAAATAGATAGCCAGGCTGTGTATTTAGCTTTAACTACACACCTGAAGGACTCATTTGATATCTGCTGCAAGGACAGCAACCCAAAAAGCCCTTTTTATTTTACCTTATTACATTTTTCTGTGTAATCTAATTGCATATGCCAGCCTGCTAGCGTGTGTGTGAGGCCTATTGCATCTAGTCTGCCAACTTTTGCCAGTGCACTGTGACACTCATATCTAGTGCCACCGTAGTGTGCAGTGAAATAAAACAACCCTTTTTTTACTGTAATCGATTGAATATCAGTAGCCTGCCTACAGGCGTGTGTGTGAGGCCTATTGCATCTAGTCTGCCAACTTTTGCCAGTGCACAGTGACATTCAA
Source organism: Discoglossus pictus (assembly GCA_027410445.1). NCBI lineage: Eukaryota > Metazoa > Chordata > Amphibia > Anura > Alytidae > Discoglossus > Discoglossus pictus. The sequence continues at coordinate 17,412,782 of CM050163.1, read as the reverse complement.
ATATAGTGCAACCGTAGTGTGCAGTGAAATAAAACAACCCTTTTTTTACTGTAATCGATTGAATATCAGTAGCCTGCCTACAGGCGTGTGTGTGAGGCCTATTGCATCTAGTCTGCCAACTTTTGCCAGTACACATTGACACTCATATCCAGTGCAACTTTAGTGTGCAGTGAAATCAAACAACCCTTTTTTTTACTGTAATCGATTGAATATCAGTAGCCTGCCTACAGGCGTGTGTCTAAAGCCTATTGCATCTAGTCTGCCAAATTTTGCCAGTGCACAGTGACACTCATATCTAGTGCAACCGTAGTGTGCAGTGAAATCAAACAACCCTTTTTTTACTGTAATCGATTGAATATCAGTACCCTGCCTAAAGGCATGTGTGTGAGGCCTATTGCATCTAGTCTGCCAACTTTTGCCAGTGCGCAGTGACACTCATATCTAGTGCAACCGTAGTGTGCAGTGAAATAAAACAACCCTTTTTTTACTGTAATCGATTGAATATCAGTAGCCTGCTTACAGGCGTGTGTTGTGATGCCTATTGCATCTAGTCTGCCAACTTTTGCCAGTGCGCAGTGACACTCATATCTAGTGCAACTGTAGTGTGCAGTGAAATAAAACAACCCTTTTTTTACTGTAATCGATTGAATATCAGTAGCCTGCCTAAAGGCGTGTGTCTGAGGCCTATTGCATCTAGTCTGCAAAGTTTTGCCAGTGCGCAGTGACACTCATATCTAGTGCAACCGTATTGTGCAGTGAAATAAAACAACCCTTTTTTTACTGTAATCGATTGAATATCAGTACCCTGCCTAAAGGCATGTGTGTGAGGCCTATTGCATCTAGTCTGCCAACTTTTGCCAGTGCGCAGTGACACTCATATCTAGTGCAACCGTAGTGTGCAGTGAAATAAAACAACCCTTTTTTTACTGTAATCGATTGAATATCAGTAGCCTGCTTACAGGCGTGTGTTGTGATGCCTATTGCATCTAGTCTGCCAACTTTTGCCAGTGCGCAGTGACACTCATATCTAGTGCAACTGTAGTGTGCAGTGAAATAAAACAACCCTTTTTTTACTGTAATCGATTGAATATCAGTAGCCTGCCTAAAGGCGTGTGTCTGAGGCCTATTGCATCTAGTCTGCAAAGTTTTGCCAGTGCGCAGTGACACTCATATCTAGTGCAACCGTATTGTGCAGTGAAATAAAACAACCCTTTTTTTACTGTAATCGATTGAATATCAGTACCCTGCCTAAAGGCGTGTGTGTGAGGCCTATTGCATCTAGTCTGCCAACTTTTGCCAGTGCACAGTGACACTCATATCTAGTGCCACCGTAGTGTGCAGTGAAATAAAACAACCCTTTTTTTTACTGTTGTCGATTGAATATCAGTAGCCTGCCTACAGGCGTGTGTATGAGGCCTATTGCATCTAGTCTGCCAACATTTTCCAGTGCGCAGTGACACTCATATCTGGTGTCACAGTAGCTTGCAAGCATAGTACCACTAATCGTAAAAAAAATGACAGGCAGAGGCAGGCCACCCCGCAGGGGCCATCGTGGTCGTGGTGCTGTGATTCCCTTTGGCCCTAGAATAATGCCAAATTTTCAGAGGCAACGTACCCTGAACTTGAACAGTTCTGAGGACATGGTTGACTGGCTAACACAGGACACCCAATCTTTTACAGCTTCCGCTCGGGAAACCTAGACGCACCATCCTCTTCCAGCTTAGCTTCGGGCACCTCTAAAGTTACCACAAGCCCGCCTGCCGCCACCACCAACACTAGCACCACAGCCGCTTCACTTGATCCGTCAGCAGAGTTATTTACAGACCTGTTGGAAGAAATGATTGATGCACAAACATTAGTGCCAGAGGATGTAGATAACAGGGATATGTCCCAGTCAGGCAGCATTACACACATGGACGTACGGTCTGATGATGATATTGATGTTGTACCCGGTGCTGCTTCCTTTGTTGAGTTGTCAGATACAAGTGAAGCAGTTGATGATGACGATGTGTCCGTGGATGTCACGTGGGTGCCCGCTATAAGAGAAGAAGAACAGAAGGAAAGTTCAGATGGGGAGACAGAGAGGAGGAGGAGACGAGTTGGAAGCAGCGGGAGGTTGTTGAAAGTAGCTAGTCTCACAGTCAGACAGCATGCATCAGCACCCGGGGTCAGCCAGACAGCACGCCAGTCAACGCATGCTTTTGCCACCACTAGAATGCCGTCATTGCAGAGCTCAGCAGTGTGGCAATTTTTTTGTGTGTCTGCCTGTGACAACAGTGATGCCATTTGCAACCTGTGCGAAAAGAATCTGAGTCATGGGAAGTCCAACACCCACCTAGGTACAACTTCTTTGCGAAGGCACATGATGTCACATCACAAACGCCTATGGGATCAACACATCAGTACAGGCAGCACACAAAGTCAAAGCCGCCATCCTCCTCCTGGTCCAGCATCTTCAGCCACGTCAACCACTGCTGCCCTGCTTGCCCCCTCTCAACCATCCGCCACTCCGTGTCTCGCCCTGAGCAGTCCCTGCTCTTCTGCCCACAGTCAGGTGTCTGTCAAGGACATGTTTGAGCATAAGAAGCCAATGTAACAAAGTCACCCCCTTGCCAGGCAACTGACAGCTGCCTTGTCTGAACTCTTAGCCCGCCAGCTTTTACCATACAAGCTGGAGGAGTCTGAGGAGTTCAAAAAATGTGTAGCTATTGGGACACCGCAGTGGAAGGTACCCGGCCGAAGTTTCTTTGCACAAAAGGCAATCCCCAACCTGTACTCGATTGTGCTAAAGGAAGTAATGGCATCTCAGGCACACAGTGTTGGGGCAAGGGTCCATCTGACCATGGATACCTGGTCTGCAAAGCATGGTCAGGGCAGGTATATCACCTACACTGTGCATTGGGTAAACCTGGTGACGGCTGTCAAGCATGGAATACGTGTCTCTGCAGAGGAGTTGGTGACACCGCCACGACTTGCAGGCAGGCCTGCTGCCACCTCCTCTACTCCTCCTACTCCATCCTCTTCCATAACCTCCTTGGCTGAGTCCTCTTCTGTTGCTGTTATGACTTGCTCCAATCAACGGCACCCCCCCAGCTCCACAGGTACTATTCCACATCCCGGATATGGCAGTGTCGCGCCGTCTTGGGGTTGACTTCCCTGAAAGTAGTCACACCGGACCAGCACTCCTGTCCGCCCTGAACGTACAGGTGGATCAGTGGCTGACTCCGCACCAACTGGAGATCGGCAAAGTGGTTTGTGACAACGGAAGACATTTGTTGGCGGCATTGAATTTGGGCAAGTTGACACATGTGCCGTGCATGGTACATGTGTGTAATCTGATTGTACAACTCTTTGTGCATAAGCACCCAGGCTTACAGGACGTCCTGAAGCAGGCCAGGAAGATGTGTGGCCATTTCAGGCGTTCCTACATGGCCATAGCGCACTTTACAGATATCCAGCGGTGAAACAACATGCCAGCGAGGCGCTTGATTTTAGACAGCCCGACACGTTGGAATTCAACACTCCTAATGTTCGACCGCCTGCTCAAACAAGAAAAGGTCGTTAACGAGTACTTGTATGACCAGGGTGCTAGGACAGCCTCTGCGGAGCTGGGGATTTTTTTGCCACGTTACTGGATGCTCATGCCTGTAGGCTTATGCGTCCTTTTGAGGAGGTGACAAACCTGGTCAGTCGCACCCAGGTCACCATCAGCGACATCATACCATTTGTTTTCTTCCTGGAGCGTGCCCTGCGAAGAGTGCTGGATCAGGCCGTAGATGAGCGTGAAGAGAAAGAGGAAGAGTTGTGGTCACCATCACCACCAGAAACAGCCTTATCAGCATCGCTTGCTGGACCTGCGGCAACGCTGGAAGAGGATTGTGAGGAAGGGGAGTCAGAGGAGGAATGTGGCTTTGAGGAGGAGGAGGGAGACCAACCACAACAGGCATCCCAAGGTGCTCGTTGTCACCTCTCTGGTACCCGTGGTGTTGTACGTGGCTGGGGGGAAGAACATACCTTCAGTGAGATCACTGTGGACGAGGAACGGGACATGACTAGCTCGGCATCCAACCTTGTGCAAATGAGGTCTTTCATGCTGTCATGCCTGTTGAGGGACCCTCGTATAAAAAGGATGAAGGAGACAGACCTGTACTGGGTGTCCACGCTACTAGACCCCCGGTAGAAGCAGAAAGTGCCTGAAATGTTACCGAATTATCACAAGTCGGAAAGGATGCAGCACTACCAAAATAAATGAAAAAGTATGCTTTAAACAGCGTTTAAGGGTGATGTCACAACACAAAAGCAATCTATCAGCGGAAGAGGTGAACATAATCCTCCTCCTCCCATGACCACGCCGGCAAGGAGATGACGCTTTACAGACGTGTTGTTGATGGAGGACATGCAGAGCTTTTTAAGTCCTATGCATTGCCACAGCCCTTCGGGATCCACCCTCAGAGAACGACTCGACCGTCAGGTAACAGACTACCTCGCCATAACTACAGATATCGACACTATGAGGAGCGATGAACCCCTTGACTACTGGGTGTGCACGCTTGCCCTGTGGCCTGAGCTATCCCACTTTGCCATAGAACTTCTGTCCTGCCCCGCTTCAAGTGTCCTGTCAGAAAGGACCTTCAGTGCAGCAGGAGGTTTTGTCACTGATAAGAGAAGTCGCCTAGGTCAAAAAAGTCTAGATTACCTCACCTTTATTAAGATGAATAAGGGATGGATCCCGAAGGGACTGACAGTGGGCGATACGTTCGATTAAAAAAGGCTTGATAGATGAGCTGCCTTGAGCTAATAATGGTCCACACGCTGCTGTATTTTATCACTGAATGCCGGATGACTTGCGTGACTTATCCGCCACCAACTAGGGTTCAAGACGCAATGTTTTAGGGCTCTTTCTGCCTGGCAAACTAACATCAATTTTTCTGGTTGCTGCAACAATACCTAATTATTGCATTTAAATTATTTTATTTTAGAAGACGTACAGCATGTAATGAAAAATAAAGCATTTTTAAACAGTCTTGCATAACAGTTGTGCAAAAATATATATTTACAATAGAGACATTTTGTGAAAGTTAGCTGGCTACTCCTTCTTATTTTTACTTTTTAGGTTAATACTTTTTCCTATTTTTTACTGTGAATGCAATTTGAGAGATACCTAAAACATGGTAAAACAGACAATAGTAAAGAGTATATCTGCAGGAAACACCAAAGTCCTATTAGCTATCATCCCTCCAGCAGTATTAGCTTATTATTTACAATATCTAACCTGGGCAGTCACCCTAGGGCAGGCTTCAGTAAGCGACCTCTCCTTTCCTGGGATGATTTTGCCGCCGGTTGCTTCTGAAGGGTCTCCAGGGCTTCCCCACTCCGGTCCTTCCCCCAGTGTCGCTTCAACCAGTAACAAATGTTTTATATTTGTAAAGCGACCCAATGATCCCCATTGATAGAGGTTTATCTTTACAAATTTTGGAGAACCAATTTAAGACCGGTGTCCCCTGTTTCTGGGTCAGGGAGTGTGTTAAATGCCTCAGCCTACAGTAATTTTAATGTTCTGACAGCGGTAGCTCATGCTTGTCCCTCAGTTCCTCATAGGTGAGCATCTGGCCCTTTACTAACCAGTCTCCCAGTCTATCTAGTTTCCTTGACCTCCACCAGTGTTGTGATGTTGTGCTCATGTGTTTCGGTGCCTGATGGTGGTCAAGAATTGGGGTCAATTGGGTGGATCCAGGGAACAAACTGTGTGTTTCTTGGCCCATTTCCAGTATGATAGTGAGTGTCTAATTAGGGGGTTTGGCGAGTTTTTAAGGCTTTGAGGCAATTCTGATAGCCAAGCCACCTTGTCCCAGGTTAAGGGCCTTAAAGTGTGGTTCTCTAAATACACACAGGCCGGTTGATGACATATAGAATGTGCTATTGGGAGGAAAGATAGGTGACGGAACAGGTATTAAACTGATAGGAATGAATAGTACAACTTAATACACCACTCCTATCTGGTGGCACCTTAGATTGCACGTGCAGTGCCCCAAATTCGAAGTCGGAGGTCCAACCAAGCATCTTTTTTTCATCTCCCTGTTCCAAAAATCCATGCCATATACATGTCCCTTGATAGGTAACGTAACAGGTATTAAACTGATAGGAATGAGTAGTACAACTTAATACACCTCTTTTATCTGGTGGCACTTTAGATTGCGCGTGCAGTGCCCCAAATTAGAAGTAGGAGGTCCGACCAAGCATCTTTTTCCATCTCCCTATTCCAAAAATCCATGCCATATACACGTCCCCTAATAGTGGACGTAACATGGATTAAACTGATAGGAATAGTACTACTTAACAGTACACACCTTATAATAACGCAGACAGAGGCAACGCATATAATCTTCCATGCTGTGCAGTGGAAGCCCCCAGACTCTGACCTGTGTATAATATTCCATGCTGGGCAGTGGAAGCCCCCAGACTCTGACCTGTGTATAATATTCCATGCTGGGCAGTGGAAGCCCCCAGACTCTGGGAGTCTGAAGAAGAGGAGTCAGAGGAGGAAGGTGGCTTTGCGGAGGTGGAAGACCAAACATAGCAGGCGTAACAGGGGGCTTGTTGTCACCTTTCGGGGACCCTTGGTGGCTGGGTGGAGGAAGAGACCTTCAATGACATCAGTGAGGACAAGGAACGGGACATGGCTAGCTTGGTATCCAACCTTGTGCAAATGGGGAGTTTGCGGTTGTGCAAGGGACTGTTTGCGGTTGTTTGCAGTGCATTAAACGGGGAGATTGGTCTGTTACTGTGAAGCGGGTGTAACCCTTACACTACCTGATCGATACAACATCATACCTGATGTTTTAAAGCATGTTATTCCAAACAATTTAGGAATTTTGGGTGATTTATGCCCTTTATGGCTTAAAACCAGACTCTGCATCAACTATGTAATTTTCAGTGGGAGTTTTGCCATGGATCCCCCTCCGGCATGCCACAGTCCAGGTGTTAGTGCCCTTGAAACAACTTTCCCATCACTATTGTGGCCAGAAAGAGTCCCTGTGGGTTTTGAAATTCGCCTGCCCATTGAAGTCTATGGCGGTTCGCCCGGTTCGCCCGTTTGCGAACATTTGATGAAATTTGCGTCCGGGGTTCGCGAACCGAAAATTTGATGTTTGCGACATCACTAAAAACTATATAAAATAAAAAAAACACATTACTGAAAGTAATAAAACCTAGTTTACAAAAATAAAAACACCCCACCACTACAGAAAATAAAATACTCACCTAAAAAGAAAATACAAGAAGACACATAACATTACAGTACATCAATAAAAACAACTCAAATATCCCCCTATCTACATTCAGTATTAACATAACTTCACAACTGAACCCCTATCTAAATACAATATTAACCTAACTACATTCATTAAATACTATTTACATACAGTACACCCTATCTAAATATATTAAACCCTATCTACATACATTACACCCTATCAAAATACATTACAAACCCTAAATCTAACCTAAAATAGAACAAGTAAACCACTTACCTTGCCCCAATATCCCTTCAGCGACGACAGAGTTCCTGCCACAGGTCGCACCCCTAGGAAAAAAAGAAACATAAAATAAGTCTAAAATAAACACAACATAAGAAAATAAACATTCTAAATATTAAGCTTACCTATCCGCGATGTCCCCGTCCTTTCTTTAGTCTCCTCCGGAGGGGCCCATGGAACAAAATACTTTACCATTGCAAGCATTTAATGCCATCACTAATGCTACAGATGATGAAATTGTCAAAGACTGTTATTTCTATCTAGATAACGCTGGTGGATCAGGAAAAACTTATCTGCACAATTGTTTGATGAGTTACATTTGAGCATAGGGTCAAATAGCAATGTCATTTGCAACAACTGGAATTGACTCACTTTTGTTAGAAGGTGGTATAACTGTGCATAGTGGATTTAACCTGCCAGTTCGCATTTCAGAAACATCAGTGTCAGATATTCGACTGAATTCTTTGCAAGAAAAAAAAAAAGTAAATTATTTATCATAGATGAAGCAACAATGATGTCATGTCATGCCTTGTGCCTTGCAATGTATTGATAGATTATTAAAATAAGTTAATTTGCCATTTGGTGGAAAGATGATGTTGTTAGGAGGAGATGTTAGGCAAACATTACCTGTTGTGCCACATGGAAATAGGACTGGCATCATTGAAACATGTATCAAGACAAGTAAACTGTAGAAAATAGTTATACACCTGAAATTAGAATTAAATATGAGATCTGAAGGCCAAAACAAATTCAATGATTGGCTCATTCAAATTGGATGAATAATTTACCCAATGATACCATTGAAATTCCATCACAAATGGTCGGCAATCTTTCTAAACATTCTCAATAACGATGATTACTCAGACATTGCAAACAAAGTGATATTAACATCCAAAAATATAGATGCCTTGAATGTAATTAACGACATTTTTAAATTCATCAATGCACCCCAAAATAATTATTACAGTGCAGATTCTGTTCAGTGAATCTAACTTTAGTATAGAATTTATTAATTCTTTAACACCATCTGGAATGCAACCCCATGTTTTGCAATTGAAAAAAGGGGCCAATTGTCATGCTATTGAGAAATATTAACTAAAAAAAAAGACTTTGTAATGGGCCCAGATTAATTGTGCATGATTTAAAAGATCATTTCATACATGTAAAAATTATGACTGGTACCCATAAAGGTGAACACGTTTTTATACTAAGAATTGATTTGACTCTAAGTGAGATTGGTTTGCCTTTTGTCCTACAAAGGAGACAATTTCCAGCTATCATGGCATTTGCCATGACCATAAATAAATCCCAAGGATCCCTTAAAAGTCTGTTGGTATTTTTTAACAGGAACCTGTTTTTGCACATGGACAAATCTATTCTGCTTTTTCAAGGTGCACAAATCCAGATGATATTAACGTTTCAGTTGAAGACAACCTATGTCAGGGTGATCTATTACACAATGGACAAAGGTACAAAAAACATTGTGTACTATGAGGTTTTGTAAACATAGAGAATAGGGGTTTCATTTCCATTTTATGTCACTTGGGCTCTTTTTAGAGGACCATCATTTCATGGTTAACAGAGGAAGTAATCCAAAAGTGGTTGGAAAAAATAAATGTTAATAAATCCCTGGGTCCTGATGGAATACATCCAAGGGTACTAAGGGAACTGGGTTCTGTAATCGCTAAACCATTATATTTAATTTTTGGAGAAAAGCTGATGTAGTGGGGAAGCTTTTACAAGGGTTAATAAGGGATAATATACAATAATATGTCTGTTTGAACAGGATTATAAGTAGGAGTCAACATGGATTTATGAGGGATAGGTCATGTCAAACAAATCTAATTAGTTTCTATGAGGAGGTTAGTAGGAACCTGGATCAAGGCAACTCAGTGGATGTAGTCTTTTTGGATTTTGCAAAGGCTTTTGATACAGTGCCACATGGGAGACTATTGTGCAAACTTAGAGATACAGGAGTTGCAGTAAATATCTGCTCAAGGATTGAGAGCTGGCTAAAAGACAGGAAGCAAAGGGTTGTTGTAAATGGAACATACTCCGATTGGACTAATGTGGTAAGTGGGGTTCCTCAGGGTTCAGTATTAGGTCCACTCCTTTTTAACATATTTATTAATGACTTAGAGGTAGGATTGGAGTGTGGTGTCTCCATTTTCGCTGATGACACGAAGTTGTGCAAGGTAATTAAATCAGATAGTGATGTGCTTTCCCTCCAAAGGGATTTACATAAAATTGAGAAATGGGCGTCTAAATGGCAGATGAGATTTAATACGAATAAATGTAAAGTTATGCATCTGGGAAGGAAAAATAGCCATGCAATTTATAATCTTAATGGAGCAATTCTAGGTGTATCGGATATTGAAAGGGATTTGGGAGTGCTTGTGGACAACCACCTAGGTAACAGTGCTCAAAGCCAAGCAGCAGCTGCAAAGGCAAATAAAATATTAGCATGTATTAAGAAGGGTATAGAAGCCAGGGAAGCAAATATAATTCTGCCAATATACAAATCTCTAGTACGCCCTCATTTGGAATATGGAGTACAATTTTGGGCACCACTTCATAAAAAGGACATTTTCGAGCTGGAAAAGTTACAGAGGAGGGCAACAAAACTAATAAGGGGAATGGAGACGCTAAGTTAAACTAATTAAACTTATAATAATTAAACTAGAAAAAAGGCATCTAAGAGGAGATATGATTACCTTATATAAATACATCCAGGGTCAGTATAAAGATTTGTCAAGGGAGCTTTTGGTGCCAAGAGGTTTTCAACTGACAAGAGGACATCCCTTGAGGTTAGAATTAAAAAGATTCCACCTTAAAGAAAGAAAAGGGTTCTTCACAGTAAGGGTGGTTAATCTGTGGAATTCTCTACCAGAGGAGGTGGTGACAGCGGATTCGATAGATAACTTTAAAAGGGGACTTGATTTATTTCTAATTAAAAAGGGAATTCAGGATTATCATGGATAATTAGAGAGGCGTTATTGATCCAGGGAGAAGTCCGGTCGCCGGTGTCTGGGATCAGGAGGGAATTAATTATTTATTTTTTATGTTTATATACAACTAATTAATTAATAGTTAATCCGCATATTGCAGATCAGAGGAGATCTTAAAAGGTTGAACTTGATGGACTGAAAGTATTTTTTCAACCTTAAATACTATGGGCCTCATTCTATTATCGGCCGCAGCCGTTGCGGGGCCGCAAGGACCGGCCGCAAGCTATTCTGCTATTCTATTCCCTTACGGCCGGGGATTCCGGCAGGCTTGCGGCCGGTGCCTTGCTATCTCTTGCGGCCGCTCGCGCCGGAGGAAAGCCTTTGATCTAAAACGGCCGCAAGAGATTTGCAATTCAATTGCTCCGGGAAACCTCTCTGCAAGGCTAAAAACGAGCCGCAGTTACTTGCAGGAAAAAGGTCTCGCTAGCACCAATTAAGCACATAAAATAGCTCAAATAAAGCCATCCTGCACTTTGAGAAGACTATAAAGGGATTTTAGGTGTTAGAAAAAATAGCACATAATTATCCTGTACTCAAATCCGTAAAATATTTCATTTTTAATATCCGTAAAATATACATGTAAAAAGTCCAGAGTGCTTGGAGCACCTCAGACACACCCCCGCCGCAGCCGGCAAATAAACAGTTAATTTGAACTCGGGTTTGGGCAGATGTGCAAGCTTGAGAGTGGGTTCCTTTTATTCCTCATGTCCCCCAATATGATCCCTAGCATTTACAGAGCTGTACAGTGCAGGCTTGAATTTATTTTTCAGTTTTTATATTTCACAGTTTACGGCCGGTTGCAAGATATGCGGCCGGCCGTAAAAGGAGATCCTTGCGGGGCCGTATAATAGAATCGCGAGTTAACAGAACCCCCGCAAGGAATCGCAGCCTTACGGCCGATTTACGGCCGATAATAGAATGAGGCCCTATGTAACTATGTAACTATGTAATATACAAAACTCTATGTTCAATTTTACAAAACTACAACAAAAAGAAAAGGGAAAAAACCAATACCAATAAACCGTGGTTATATCCCACAGACAAAATTAAAAGTCTGCTGGGCTCTTTTTAAGGGATCCATTTGGACATGCCCAAACAAAAAGTATTGAAATGTCTTGGAAGTGGTTTTTTGACAGGATTGGCCTCTCAAAACAGTTACTTTGCTTTTTATTACTATTTTAGTGTTTAAAGTTTAATACATTAACTTCATGTTTTTAATGTTAAAACTCATCCATACCTCAGATACTCATCCATACCTCAGATTTAAAAATGTTAGTATTGTTAATAAAAATGGTTCACAAATTTTTCAAATCTAAGTTGCATGTTGCAAAGCATTTATTTAATGGTTTACAACTATTTATTCATACAAACTTTATCCATTGTTACATTATTCCTGCATAAATGACGATTAAAACTTGTAATATGTTTAAAAAACTATTGTTTGCCAGTTGTTGGAAGACAAGTTGACTGTTAACATAATAAATAAAAAATATTATTATTAAGTTAGGAGCGTCACAGACGCAATTGTGTGGCAAACAGCATTCCCAGTATTAACATTTTATTGACCGTCATTTTTGAGTGGCAATTCGCTAGTCAAATATAATGGCTAATTGGCATGTTTGATAAAAGTGCTGTAATTTCGCTATATTGTTAAGCATGATTTAACAAATTTATAGTCAGAGACTGAATTACTATAGCGCTGGGTTAAACTGCTAAATTGTGTATATTTTTTTAGTCTCGTCATCATATATTGTCTGCTCTGTACAAACAATCTACATTTCTGATTTGCAGACACAATTAAACAGTATGGCTGGAGGAGGTACATTGCAACCACACCACAAATAAGTGCTGCTTATTAACATTATAAACATTAAATAAATAATAAAATCACTCATACCATATGGTGTTAGTGTTTTCATAACAGAGTGAGTCCTTGACAGTAATGAGTGACTGGTTCAGACCATCATTTAGTATGTGCATTAAACCCTTTTAATAAAAAATATTAAATAAGAAGGAATTTCTATCATAAATCAGATATTATAATTGTCCAACTACGATTCGTCGTCACGCTGTGTTGCGTGGTGCGTAAGACTTAGCGATGAGCTACGCAGGCGCTCATCACCCGGCGAGCCTCGCGCAGTGAGGCGAGCCGTTAAACCGTAGCACTTTGGCGATCGTACGACTTAGCGATGAGCACCGCCGGCGCTCATCGCCCGGCGACCCTCGTGCAGCGAGGCAAGCTGTTATACCGTAGCACTTTGACAATGACGAGCCATTAAATGGTAGCATTTGGGCAATGAGCTCCGCAGGTGTTCATTGCAGGCGAGCCTCTCGTAGCGAGGCGAGACGTTAAATCGTAGCACTTTTTTACACAAGACGCGGGATTTAGAAAAAAAAATACGACATAAAAAAAATTACGAAATAAGCGGCGGAACCAAAACAATTAAAAAAACACTAAATACACACACAAAAAAAATAACAAAAACGTCACTTACAGCATGGGGAACCAGGCAGGACGTCTGGGAGTGAGGTGGTACTCCAATTTACATTGATTTAGACGATTTATAAAGATCGAAAATCGGCTAAGCGAGAAAAAAATGGGCGCCGAAAAAAATGAAAACGAGGCTACACTACTACGAACTGCGTAAAACACAGCCAGAGACGTATGTGCTTGAAAAATAACGATAAAAAGGATGCGCAATAACCGCGCAATGAGTAAAAAAGACACTAGCGAGTACATTTTATGAAACGAAATTACACATTTACTCATTAACACAGATTTCCCGCCTTTGTCTCGCAGCACCTCGGATTTCCCGCCTAAAACAACGCATTTGTCTCGCGGAACAGCGGATTTTCCGCCTAAAACAATGCATTTGTCCTGCGCACAAAGCCTATATATAGGGCACACTTGACATATAAACGACACTTTCTCCTCAGGTGATGACAGTCTGACTGGACATTTTCTGATGCCAGAAAATCTCAAGAGATTGTTAGATCTTCAGGATACTGCTTCAGCAATATTACATTCAAAATGGTAAATATCATTAATAATCATTAATTATTAAATTATTAGTTACTTAATAAATAAATTAGAAAATTTGAGGAAATTTAATTTATAGAAAAATAATATTGTACTTACCTGTGTGAAACAATTTATCAATAACATTCATAATGTACATTAATTAATTAATTAATCATTAATATCAAAACTAGTTAACATTTAAGAAAGTGCATAAAAAAGGAACACATTGATTCATTAATTATTAATGCATATTTTTTTAATAATTAATTTGTTATATATCGTGCTTACCTGTGTGAAAGAATTGTAAATAACATTCATAATGTACTTTAATGAATTAATGAATTAATCATTAGTACAAAAAAAAGGGAATATACTCATGCTTACATCTTGACTTTATATTTAGTCAGACATTAATTTAAGAATAATAGACATTAATTGAGTCTTATTTAAAGACTAACAGGAATATTGATTGTATGTTTTTAATCTATGCTAACATATCTGTGTTCATGCTGATTGATTGATATATTTATTTCATGTTTTTAATCTATGCAAAAATATCTATGTTCAGCCTGATTGATTTATACAGTTTTCTATAATTGCAGTGGAGCTGTAGCTGAATGAACAGAGACAGTGACGTTTGGACCCATTGAACATCATAAGGATAATCTTGACAGGTACAGAATTTAATTCGATTACTACAGCAAGATATTAAGGAATATGCTTTTAGGTTTTTAATCTATCCAAATATATGATTGTGGCTGTTCATTTAATGATACGGATGAAGCGAAATATTAAAAAGATTCTCAATTTTATTTAACAGTTTCTTGGGATCTGCAAGTGAATCAACACACAGCGTGACGTTTGCAGCCTTTGAACAACATCAAGATCATCTTCACAGGTATAACATTTAATTTTGTAGTGATGCATCAAAAAATGCTATGTTATATTTTGTGAAAATGGAGAGTACTTATTGAGTCATTAACGTATAATATTTAGTCATAGGTTTGCAAACATTTTTAACATGCACTTATGTAAAGTTGAAAAGACAATACTAATTAATAATAATATTTAAGAAAAATAAGAAGCTTAGAACACTTGCGAAAAAAGTAATTGAATGTATGCAGTGAAGTCAATCAAGAATGAATGGAATTGAAGGATTAATAATATAAATATATATATGTGCAGCTATTTCCTATTTAATATATGTCAATAAAAAACTTTGAAAAATTGTTTCATTTATTTCATTGTAAAAAAGTACAACATTGTAAAACGCTTGATTAGTTTATTCATCAACTTTAATGTAACAGTACAAAAAGTAAAAAAAAATATGTAAACAAAATAAAGAACAAACAATAATTACATCTCTATTAACAATTACCGATTAAAATGGCGGATAATGGAGAAGACAAAATTGAACGCAAAAGAAGATTGGCAAGGGAAAGGAAGCAAAGGTGGAGAGATGCTCAGACACAGCAAACTTCACAACGCTTGCGAGAAGAAGATCGACAGAGACTTTTAAATAAAAGAAAGATGAGTAAGAAAGCCGCAAGTTAGTGTGTTGGGGCTTCCAAGAAACTTAAAAGTAAACAAAAACATCTCTGTTAACCTTTGTCCAATGATTCTATTTTGCTGAATGACTTAAATGTAGACACACATGACAACAATGTACATATATAAGAAAGAAGAAAAAAGTACACCTTTAATTCCCAAGATAACCACTTTCTTGACCAACACTGCTCCAACCCCATACTTAAATGTTGGGTTTTGGAAAAAATCCATCTGGGTATAACGAAGGGTAATCTTGAACTAGAATCACTGACGGCAGAGAGCAAATGGATAGTGTTACTCAACTCCAGGTGGACTTAATGAATATAATAACTTTAGCATATTTTTATGAGCGTTTTCTTTAGTCTAATACAGTAGTAGTTTGTTTTCTTTATGTGACTCTGTGAATATTGCCGTATTCAATGACTGATTCTGTTAAATTCAAATCTCTTATACTAACTATATACATTTTTTATAGTATTATTTCATAACTCAACACAATTCAGATAGGATCTCCCTTAAGAGATAGATCTAATGACTGCATATGACTCTATACTAATTTCAGTATTATTATTAGATTTGTTGCTTTCAATAATTAAGTTAGATCACTATGAGCAATTCTTTTGTTTGTTATTTAAATAGCTATCTGAATATACTTACCCTTAAAGCAAGTAATTAAGTCTTTGATTTCTATATCCATCTTTCCTAGAGTAAATGTATATCTGTGATACATCTAAGACTAAAAAGTATAAGACCATGGATAGGTAATATTATATTAAATTCTTTATGTGTTACATCTGACTTTTTATCTATAATAGGTCAAAAATTATAGTTGCTTTAACTGCTCTCCTTTATGCAGATATTCATATATGTTTAATTTAGGATTGATGGTATACTCTAATTTGAACAACGGAAGTCTATTCTCATATATCCACCTTTAGCTCTAATTCCAATATTTCCACCTTAAGTTCTAACTTCTTTCTGTCTCCATAGCCCTGGTTATAAGTCAGCTGATTGTAAATATGCTGCAGATGCAAGATTCAAGCAAACTACCTCACCTACGTAATATAAAGCAAGGCGCCCTCTTCAGTCTCTATGATCCCTGTGGAAGCTGACGCGAAACGCGCACGTCGGATCAGTGCTGCGTGTCTCCCGATGATGACGTCACTCCCTCGGGAGTAACTGATCTGCACAGTATTGTCGGTACTTCCACTGATGGTGCACGTTTGTTTATTCATTGGAGAGTAGGTAAGTGCGCCAGTGGTGTGAATAGTCCCAGATAGGGAGTGTAGGATAGCTTATTATAGGTAGGTAAATGGTAAATAGTGGGCCCTTATCTGCCTAATCCACTATACATATGTAAATAGGGCCACAGTGGTACAATATTCTTTCACCTACTGGCTTGCATACTTCCTACTCTTCAATGAAACTGATTGTGTGTTTTACCTGATTTTTCTGTGGGCTTTTAATGACTTATGTATATTGTATTTGAATGCTTTAATTAATTGTATTATTGGTACTTAGACTTCTTATAAAGCACATTTAGATCTATATATATTATTCATATTGTGTGCCATTATGGTTGTCATTTGATAATACTTTGTGCAGCCTGGGAGACATGTAGTGTAATGTCTTTTAATATATTTTATGTTCTATATATTTAATAAAAGTACAATTTGAACTCTACAATGGTTTGAGCTATAATTCTTGACTGCAAATAGATATTTGTTTGGATGTTCCTTTGGGGGATGGTTATCTTGGGAATTAAAGGTGTACTTTTTTCTTCTTTCTTACATGTATTCAATGTCTACACTGCCTAAGATAATCATATTGGGTTGTTCTATTTATATTTATACACAATAGTCATATAACTTTATTATTAATTACAATGTACCATACCCCAGTTTTGACTTATTGGCCGTTTTTTGTGAATTATATAACAATGTACATATAGAAAGTGGGTCTGATATCTATGTGGAAAAAATGCATGACAATGTGTTTACTACTGCAGTGCAAGTAGATACTCATTATTGTGGGTTACTTAATGTGGTTTGTCAGTTTTGTGGGGCCTATCATTTTCTAAAGGAAAGACCTAGTGACGGAAATTTCATTAGTTGCTGTCAGAAAGGAAAGGTGAAACTTCCACTAAGACACCTATTTCCATATTATTTAGAATGCATTATGAGCGATCCAACATTTCCAAATTATAATAATTTCAAACAAAACATAAGGTCTTATAACAGTGAAATTTTAATTTGCTTCAATGGGTGCAACATTAGCAGAAAATGTACCAGGACATGGTCCTTACTGTTTTAGAGTTCAAGGTCAAATTTACCACCGAACTTCACATTTACACCCACAAGAAGGAGAGCAAAGGAAATTTGCACAGTTATATGTCATAGATACAATGGAAGCTGTTGAACAAAGAATGACGCTTCCAGAAAATAAACAGTGTTTGCGTATAGTCTTTGAACAGCTAGATAACATTTTGCAAAAAAAACCATACAGTCAAGCATACAAACAATTAGCACAGCTTGAAAAAGAACAACAGGAACATGCTCAAAGACATCAATTGCCTACACCAAGAGTAAATATGGTGTTAAAAAGAGATTGCAACACTGATCAAGAAGGTATAATTTATAAACAGTAAATGAGGTTGCCATGGTGTTTAAAAAATGAAGATGGTGAACCACCTTTTCAGCGTGATATTAGAATATATCCACGCAATGAAGAACAACGATTTATCAACATAAATATATTAAGCTGTAATTTAGATCTAATGACATATCCCATTTTCTTTCCAAATGGGGAACCTGGATGGGAACCAAAATTACAATTGGAAAGTTATCCCAATACTAAACTTCGTCTTAGATCTAATATTTCCATGCTGTAATATAAAGTGGCACAAACTGCTATCCATGATTGTTTTAATCCAATTTTACATGGAGGGAAACTCACTCAACAATGGATTATTAAATCATATCTACAAGTTGAAGCCAATAATCAAAATGTCATAACATTTCAACAAAAGAAATTAAGAGTAGAACAGTATTGTGTATTAATGGATTATGTTGCAGAATTAGCTTCCAACAGAGACATTCCAGTTGCCAGAGCAATTATTTTGCCATCCACTTTCCAAGGATCTCCTCGCAATATGCGAGAAAGGTATAGTGATGCCATGGCTATTGTCACTAAATTTGGAAAACCAGATTTATTTATTACATTCACATGTAATCCACAATGGCCAGAGATCAAGGAAAATTTGAATCTGGGACAAACTACCTCTGACTGACCAGATTTAGTGGCAAGAGTATTCAAAATCAGACTCAATTCATTAATACATGATATCACTAAAGCACACTTATTTGGACAATGTGTGGCTTTTGTTTACACCATTGAATTTCAAAAAAGAGGACTGCCACATGCTCACATACTTTTAATACTGCAGAAAAAAGATAAGTTGAACACTGCAGAGAGAGTGGATTCAGTAATTTCCACAGAATTGCCAGACCAAGAAAAATATAAAAAAACTTTGGGAGATTGTTACACATTCCTTCATGGCCCATGTGGAGAGATGAATCCTAATTCACCATGTATGAAAAATAAAAAATGTACTAAAGAATTTCCAAAACAATTTCAAATGCAAACTTATGCAAATTGTGATGGATATCCTTTGTATAAAAGAACACAAGGACAAAAAGCTATTATCCGTGGCCAAAAGATTGATAATAGATTTGTCGTTCCATACAATCCACATTTGCTCATCAAGTACAATGCACACATCAATGTGGAAGCCTGCACTACGATTAAATAAATTAAGTATGTGTATAAATATATATACAAAGGATATGATGCAGCTACTGTTGTTGTGCAAGGTGCTGCAAATGAAAACGAAAATCCAATTTTACATGATGAACTATGAAATCATTTAGATGCTCGGTATGTGAGTGCTCCTGAAGCAATGTGGCACTTTTGAAATTTGAGATGCATGATCAATCACGTGCTATCTATCGTTTAGCTGTACATTTGCCTCAAAGTCAGTTGGTTTGCTTTACTGCAGGAAATGAAAGAACTGCATTATATCAAAGTGAAGACAGAGATACAACACTTACTGCATGGTTTAAATTAAACAGTCAGGATATGCAGGCCAGACAATTTTTATACATAGAGATACCATATAACTATGTATTTGTAAATGGTCTATGGCAACAACGAAGAAGAGATGCACATAAAATTATACCACGCATTTATTCCGTCAGTCCAAGGGACATTGAACGTTTCAGCTTAAGATGACTTCTGCTACATGTTCCCGGTGCACAGAGTCTTGAGCATTTACGTACAGCGAATGATATAGTTTATGATACATTCCTATTAGTTGCAAGACATCAAAATTTCATAGCTGATGATACAGAATGGGAGAGGTGTCTGGAAGAAGCAGCATTAATTTGCATATTTTGCAATGTACCTGATGCTTTCACTTTGTGGGAAACATTTAAATGAAACTTCTCAGAAGACTTCTTGAAACGTTACAGAGAACCAATAGCTCTGTTAAAAACATTGATGGAAATACATGAAATATTGTTGGCTCATGGATTAAATTGTGCAAGTTTTAATTTACCAGATCTAGGACTTATAGATGACATCAAGTTTGATGATTATAACACTGAGCTACAAAAACAAAAAACCCAAGAAAAACTGGCAACTTTAAATACTTTACAGTTAGAAGCATTTAATGCCATCACAAATGCTACAGATGATGAAATGGTCAAAGACCGGTATTTCTATCTAGACGGCCCAGGTGGATCAGGAAAAACATATCTGTACAATTGTTTGATGAGTCATATTCGATCACAGGGTCAGATAGCTATGCCATTTGCAACAACTGGAAATGCTGCACTTTTTTTAGATGGTGGTAGAACTGTGCATAGTGGATTTAAGCTGCTAGTTCCCATTTTGGAAACATCAGTGTCAGATATTCGACTGAATTCCTTACAAGCAAAAAAATGTAAACTAACTAAACTAAATATCATAGACGAGGCAACAATGATGTCATGTCATGCATTGCAAAGTATTGACAGATTCTTAAAAGAAGTGATGGATAATAAGTTGCCATTTGGTGGAAATGTAATGCTGTTAGGAGGAGATTTTAGGCAAACATTACCTGTTGTGCCACACGGAAATAGAACAGAGATCATTGAAACATGTATCAAGACCAGTAAACTGTGGCAAATATTTACACATCTCAAATTAGAATTAAATATGAGATCTGAAGGCCAAAATGAATTCAATGATTGGCTCATTAAAATCGGAGAAGGAAAACATCCAGAAATACAGCATTTACCAAATGATACCATTGAAATTCCATCAGAAATGGTTTGCAATGAATCACTCATATCAGCCATATTTCTAAACACTCTTAATAAAAAGGATTACTCAGACATTGCAAACAAAGTGATATTAACATCAAAAAATATCGATGCCTTGAATGTAAATAACGAAATTTTAAAATACATCAATGCACCACAAAAGAATTATTACAGTGCAGATTCGGTTCTGTCTAATGATAAAGACAGTGAATCGAATTTTAGTATCAAATTTATTAATTCGTTCACACCATCTGGAATGCCCCCACATATTTTACAATTGAAAAAAGGCGCAATTGTCATGTTATTGTGAAATATGAATCCAAAAAAAGCACTTTGTAATGGGACCAGATTAATTGTGCAGTTAAAATATCATTTTATACATGCAGAAATTATAACTGGGACCCATAAAGGTGAACGAGTTTTTATACCAAGAATTGATTTAGCTCCAAGTGAGAATGGTTTGCCTTTTGTCCTTCAAAGGAGACAATTTTGAGTTATCATGGCATTTGCCATGACCATCAATAAATCCCAAGGACAAACTTTTAAGTCTGTTGGGATTTTTTTAAAGGAACCAGTTTTTGCACATGGACAACTCTATGTGGCTTTTTCAAGGTGCACTAATCCAAAAGAAATTAAAGTGCATGTTGAAGAAAATGAAAGTCAGGGTCATTTATTGGCCGATGGATGTGTTTACACCAAAATCATTGTCTACTATGAGGTGTTGGAAAGATAGAGGACAATGGTTTCATTTTAATGCCAACATTTTATTGTACTCAATATGACTGCACAAAAACAACATTTCACGTAAAACATCTATAGAATGGACAAAAAAAACATAGAGAACAGTGGTTTGACTTCCAGTACAAAATGAAAGTACTCTGGGACTCTTTAAATAGGGGACCACTATTTCATTTATGAAAATCTATGTGATATTTGCAGAAAGGACAAACAGAAAAAAAAAAAAAAAGAAATGACAACAAAAACAACAGTAAAACATCCTTAAACAGATTGGAATGGGTTCAAAGTTTCACAGTAACATGATTGGCCCCACAAAACAATTATCTGACTTTTTCATGATTTACAAGAGTTAAATGTTATTGTTTGATGTTACAATTTCAGATGTTAAATACGGTATGTGTATTTTAAATGTTTGCAACAGTTTGTTAAATATATATATGGTATAGTCAAACATGTATTGTTAGTATAAAGTTGCAGCATTTCATAATAATTGGAAATGTATTATTTAAAGACAGAGTATTGATTCAGGGAGTAATCCGATCGCCAGTTAATGGGGTCAGGAAGGAATTAATTTTTCCCCCTCTTTGATACATTTGGCCAAGTTTCAATGGGGTTTTTTATTGTTTTCCTTCCTCTGGATTCAATGCTAATTTAGTTTAACAATGTTAAAAATGATAAAAAGCATGTTATTGTTAAAACAATTTACTTACTCTAAGCTAATATAGCCTGCAGTTACTCAGTGATAAATATCTATTGAAAAGTGTTAGTATTGTGAAAAAGGTTTTGAAAGATTGTTTAATAGACAAGTTGCATGTTACAAACTTTCATGTTAGACTTTACAATATGTATGCATTAAAAAATAAGACATTATTATATTGTTATTATATATATCACAATTAAAAGACTGAAGATTGAAAAAAATAAATGTTGGTGAAATATAAGTTGAAAGTAAAAAAAATAAAAAGTTAAAAAAATAAATGTGTATTTTTTTTAGAAAAAAAAAGGGGACAAATGTAGCAGACACATTTTGTGTTGCAAACAAATTTCACAACATTTCATTTCTATTGACCGTCATTTTTTGACGGGCAAATCGCTAGTATAGGTTATATTGGTGGATTAGGAGTCTGACATCTGTGTCATACTTTAGCAGACTTTATTTGATATCTGATTAAATCATTGTGTTTGGAATTACATTTCTCAATAAATGTAGATACTCAGGGCCTTACTTTTATTTTATTTGGCCAATTGAATAGGGCTCTATATAAGCACATAACACCACCTCCTTTGGTAGAGAATTCCACAGATTAACTACCCTTACTGCGAAGAACCCTTAAGGTGGAATCTTTTTACTTCTAACCTAAAAGGATGTAATCTTGTCAGTTGAAACCCTATTGGCACAAAAATTTAACTTGACAAAGCATTATTTAATTTACAATAATGCTTTGCTTCCTGTCTTTTGTACATGTAAATGGAGTTCACTCAGCCGTGTCTAAGTCTCGGTGACCTCATGGACAACACACCATACTGATCTACTTGGTCTTCATGGCAGAGATACTGGAGTGGGTTGTCAGTTCCTTTGTCAGTGGGTTTTCCCAGGTGGTATCCCATCCAAGTACTGACCAGTGTGACTTCTTGGTTCCCTGGCTGGATTTGAACCCAGGATGCTGTGGTGAAAGCACCTGCATCCTAACTGCTTGGCCACCAGGGAACCCCACCTGTCTTTTAGCTAGTTCTAAATCCATCACAAGATATTTACTGCAATTCTTGCATGCCTTAGTTTGCACAATAGTCTTCCATGTGGCACTGTATCAAAAGCATTTGCAAAATCAAAAAGGACTAAATCCACTGAATTGCCTTAACCCAAGTTCCTACTAACCTCCTCAAAAAAACTAATTACTGTATATACTCGAGTATAAGCCGAGTTTTTCAGCCCTTTTTTTAAGTCACTCTCCCCCGTGTCTCTCTAGCACCACATGTCTCTCTAACCCCCCATGTCTCTCTAACCCCCCAGTGTCTCTCTAACCCCCCGTGTCTCTCTAACTACCCAGTGTCTCTGTAGCCCCACCGTGTCTCTTTCCCTCCCCCCTCCTAATCCTCAACCCCCCTCCTCATTCTAAACCCCCCTGTGATGTCACACGCATGTGACATCACGTCATTAGCATATGCCGGGTCCCGACGCAGGAAGGAGTGCGGAGGAGCAGATGGAGGTAAGTGAGGGGAAAGGAAGACGGGGAGGTATTTAGAGGGGTAAAGTGAGAAGGGGGTTTAGGAATAGGAAGGGTAAAGTGAGGAGGGGTTTTTTGGATAAGGATTGGGGGTTTAGGAGGAGGAGGAGGATAGGGGGTTTAGGATAAGGATGGGGTTTAGGATGAGAATGGGGGTTTAGGATGAGGAGGGGGGTTTAGGATGAGGATGGTGGGTTTACGATGAGGATGGGGAGGGTTTAGGATGATGATGGGGGGGTTTGGGATGAGGACGGTAGGGTTTAGGATTCAGATGGGGGTTGAGGATGAGGATGGGGGGTTGAGGTTGAGGAGGGGGGGTTGAGGTTGAGGAGGGGGGTTGAGGTTAAGGAGGGA
Organism: Discoglossus pictus; assembly: GCA_027410445.1. Taxonomy (NCBI): domain Eukaryota; kingdom Metazoa; phylum Chordata; class Amphibia; order Anura; family Alytidae; genus Discoglossus; species Discoglossus pictus. The sequence goes on along the minus strand of CM050163.1, from coordinate 17,388,989 downwards.
GGCTGAGGATGAGGATGCAGTGTTGAGGTTGAGGAGGGTGGTTGATGTTGAGGAGGGGGGTTGAGGTTGAGAAAGGAGGTTGAGGTTGAGGAGGTGGGCTGAGGAGAGAGGTTTTTGAGGGGCTGAGGAGAGAGGTTGAGGATGGAGGTTGAGGAGTGGGGTTTAGGATGTGGAGGGTGGATTGTGGATGGGGGGTTGAAGAGGGGCAATTGAAGATGGGGGTTTGAGGAGGGGGGACTGATGATGGGGGGTTGAGGATGAGGATGGGGGGTTGAGGATGGGGGTTGAGGATGGGGGTTCAGGTTGAGGATGGGGGTTGAGGTTGAGGAAGGGGGATGAGGTTGAGGAGGGGGGTTGGGGTTGAGGTTGATGAGGGGGGTTTAGGAGGGAGGTTGAAGAGGGTGTTGAGGATGAGGAGGGAGGATGAGGATGAGGAGGGGGTTTAAGAGGGGGCTGAGGAGGGTGGTTTAGGATGAGGAGGGTGGTTTAGTATGAGGATGGGGGTTGAGGATGAAGATGGGGGTTAAGAATGAGGAGGGGGTTGAGGATGGGGGGGTTGAGGATGTTGGGTTGAGGTTGAGAAGGGTGGTTGAGGAGGGAGGTTGAGGAGGGGGTTAAGAATGAGGAGGGGGTTGAGGATGGGGGGTTGAGGATCGGGGTTGAGGATGAGAATGGGGGATTGAGGTTGAGAAGGGGGGTTGAGGTTGAGGAGGGGGTTGGGGTGGAGGTTTATGAGGGGGGTTGAGGAGGGAGGTTGAATAGGAGGGTTGAGGATGAGGAGGGAGGATGAGGATGAGGAGGGGGTTTAAGAGGGGGCTGAGGAAGGTGGTTTAGGATGAGGAGGGTGGTTTAGGATGAGGATGGGGGGTTGAGGATGAGGATGGGGGGTTAAGGATGAGGATGGGGGGTTGGGGATAGGGGGTTGAGGATGGGGGTTGAGGTTGAGAAGGGGGATTGAGGAGGGAGGTTGAGGAGGAGGTTTAGAATGAGGAGGGGGTTGAGGATGGGGGTTGAGGATGAGGATGGGGGGTTAAGGTTGAGAAGGGGGGTTGAGGTTAAGGAGGGGGGTTGGGGTTGAGGTTGATGAGGGGGGTTAAGGATGGAGGTTGATGAGGGAGGTTGAGGATGAGGAGGGAGGTTGAGGATGAGGAGGGGGTTTAAGAGGGGGCCAAGGAGGGTGGTTTAGGATGAGGAGGGTGGTTTAGGATGAGGATGGGGGGTTGAGGATGAGGATGGGGGGTTGAGGATGAGGATGGGGGTTGAGGATGGGGGGTTGAGGATGGGTGTTGAAGTTGAGGAGGGAGTTTGAGGAGGGGGTTGAGGATGAGGAGGGGAGTTGAGGATGGGGGGGTTGAGGAAGAGGAGGGGGGTTGAGGAGGGAGGTTTAGAATGAGGAGGGAGAATGAGGAGGGGGGTTGAGGAGGGTGATAAGGGAGGGGGTGAGAGACACAGGGAAGGGAGAGGGGGGAAGAGACACAGGGGAAGGAGAGGGGAGAAGAGACACAGGCAAGAGAGAGGAGGGGCACAGGGGGCAGCACATTTCCCACCCTCTGCTTATACTCAAGTCACTCATTTTCCCCAGTATTTTGTGGTAAAATAGGTGCCTCTGCTTATACTCGGGTCGGCTTATATTCGAGTATATATTGTACATTTGTTTGACATGACCTATCCCTCATAAATCCATAAATATGTTCAAATAGACATATGCTTGTATACTATCCCTTATTAACCCTTCTAAAGCTTTCCCATTACAGAAGTGAGGCTTACAGGTCTATAATTCACCAGATTTTTTCTTGCTCCCTTATTAAATACTAGCGACTCATTGTGAGCCTCTCCCCCGTGTACTTTGCAGGCCTCGTGATGAGTGCCTTCGGCGCTCATCATGAGCCCCGCAATGAGCGGCTTCACCGCTCATTGCCATTTTTAGCAAGCCACAACTTTTATTGCTTTGCAATGATCACCTCATGATTCCCAGTCATAGCAAGCCTCCCCTCTCCACCCATGTAGTTGAGGGGCCTCACAATGAGTGTTACTGACTTGGGTTAAGCGTTACTGGCTTGGGTTAAGTGGTACTGTGTATGTTGAAAGGTGTATGATAAGAGCCTATTGCCCAAAACTCTCCCCACAGGTATGCCCAATTCATTTTACCTATGTACAGCAGGAAGAACCTTTAGCCCTTGGTTTAGACCGAGAGATGACTGTGGTCTTGTTTAGCAAAATGATTTTCTAAGTTTTGAAAAGAACTTACTCCAACAAACAGAATTCCCAGCATCAATAACGAAATTCACACCTGTGGTGCTCATTGCAGCCTATGTCCTATGGGCCTCATGATGAGCGCTGAAGGCGATTATTCATTCTCTTTGCGAGGACCGCAGGCTGGCAAATTGTGAATACAACTTGCAGTATGACAACTATATATGTGATAAGTATCTAATTTGCTTTTTGTCTAGTCATGGATGTATTCCATCAGGACCTGGGGCTTTATTAACATTTATGTTTTCCCATCTCGTTTGAATTTCTTCCTGTGTTAACCAATTATTTGGCAAAGGTAATGTAGCCCCATTATGTTGCAGTGGCCTAACTAACCACTAGTACCTCCCTTGTGTATACTAAAGAAAAGAACCTAAATAAATGTGTGAGTAAATTAGCAAGAACAAATAAGATTGCAGTATAGGGCACTGTGTTGACAAAACATAGCACATTGGTTACCAAACCTATAGTATTCAACAGGAAATGGAGCCTCTTATTTCCCCACCTGTGCTCACATACTGTTACAATGAAATCTTGACCATTCTACAGAAGCATTAGGAGAGGTTTGGGAACCACAGGTTAAAACATACTATAGAATAATTGGACAAAAACCTTGGCATGTCAACTTGTGGTGCAGCTTTATACACTGTGTAGTGTCATGTAAAACATTATTTAATGTAGATCTAGACATATTAGGAAAAACTGTTCAACAACATTTTATAATTAAGTGTATAATTCATTTTAGTATTAACAGAAATCAATGTCCCAATAATCTTTGTTCTTGTAGATTACACATGGTGCAACAGATCTTGCTGAAAGAGAAAGAAATCTTTACCCTTCGTTATTTCGAGCACTCCAAGATAACAGGGTACATTATTATGCTATTGCTAAACTCCTGGAATATTTTACATGGACTGGGATTGGGGTCCTTGTGTCTAATGAGAAGAGTGGAGGACAAGACATTGAGGAGCTGATTAAACAGACAAGTAAACATGGGATCTGCATTGAGTACATCATTAAGATAAAGACTGGGATAACTAATTATGATGAGATTAGCAGCACAATTCATAATGCAAAGTCTACAGTAATTGTTATTTGTGGAACTTTCTCAGCTGTAATTATGGAAAGTTTGAAACATGTTTCTCCATCTCTCTATGATAAGACTCTGGTTTTTCTACTTAACTCAGTTATAGATGTGAACTACATATTAGACACAGACTTGAATTGTTTTAATCTTAGTTTATATTTTCATGTCCCGGCAATGGAAATCCCAGGGATGGAAAATATTCCAAATATAATCTGCACACCAGAGCACATCAAAGACAAGTTAGTGGAAAATCTGTGCACGGCAAAATACCAATGCTTATCATCAAACCATCTACAGAATATTTTATTTGAACAAACATATAAAATGGTTATTAAAAACTGCACTGAAAAAGAACAAATTAAAGTAGCATTTGCAGACTTCTCATATCTAGTGTACAACTCTGTATACGCCATGGCTCACGCTCTGCACAATATGCATTTGTTCCTTAAAAATAATCTTTCTGAAAAGAACGTCCATGACTATAATTATAAGCATCAGGTAATTACAATTTGGCATATTAATATCTAAGCTAATCAGATAAATAAATAATGGTAAGAAACCTCCAGCACCATATTACCATGTAGACCAATAGGAAGCCTCTGGAGACATAGTCAAAGCCTGTATAATTTACATAGCAAGAGACTGTCAGACATGGGTGGAGCAAGACATGGCAGCCTCTAGTACATAGCAGAAGAAAATGAATGGATTGTATACAGCTTGGCTAATATTGATTTAAACATGCTAGATATACCTTATACTTGAAGGGCATGATTTGTTTTACCTTTATAGAGCCACATTCAATTCAGAAGATCCGGGAGCCCGTAAGTGAGCTTGCAAGCCATTTTGCTATTCAATTTTTGTATATTTCCTGGCTCTGAATGGCTTCTGTGTTACGGGCTTGAACACATGGAGCTGCTTAAACTTATAGCTTACGGCCTTTCAGAAGCCTTTGATCTCTCAATTGCAAAAATCGCTCAACACTGCAGCCGCAATACTGCTAGCATACGCCAAATGGCAGCCCAAAGCTTACGGGTTCCAAATAGGACCCGCAAAGGGTTTATAGACTAGTTGGTAACACAGAAAAGCCATGCTGCCACATGAAAAGCCATGCTGCAGCATACTGAAAGCTATTAAAGACACACTATCTCATTAAATTGCAATACAAATACATTCAAATGGCTGGCATATTCACCCTTTCTCACTGGGAACACAAATAGTGGTCATATTTTCCTGCCAAGAAGCATATATCAAGTACCCAGTGAATATTTTATTATTTGTTTTTTAGTCCTTCAGTCATGTCCAACTCTCTGTGACCCTATGGACTTTAGCCCCTTTAGCAAGGTCTCTGCCTGTGCTGTTTTACAAGGTGGGTGGGTTATTAGTTCCTTCTCTAGTGGACTGGGATTTTTCTGACCTCTCTGCTATCACCTGCCCACCAACACTGGCCCTACATGGTATAGCTCACAGCTTCATTCAGCTACACAAGCCCATTCATCACCACCACTCAGCAATCCAAACGAATGTAAATTGATGAATAGCAAAAGAGGAATGACTAGCCATCTTGGCACATGGCCAATTGCATGGGACTTAACAGGATCAGCATAGCCGAGATTACCCCTGATGGAGTTGAATTGGCTGTTGATGCACTTTCCTCTGCAAAGACTCCATATCATTTTGTAGCCCCTCCTGATGGGTTAGAGTTGATTAGTGTGGTGTATGTTCCTCTGGTCCCCTTTAGCATTGCTAAGTGGTGGTGGTGAAGGGGCTTGTATACTGCAATGAAGCTGTGAGCTATACCATGTAGGGCCACTCTAGGAGGGCACAGCATAACAGAGAGGTCAGACAAATCACAGTCCACTAGAAAAGGAACTAGCAATCCACTGCAGTATCACCTGTTATATTTATTTTAGACCCTTAGGGGAATGATAATACTCCAGAGTATCACTAATTGGACCTGGCCTGTGTATTAACCATTTATTATTATTATGTGTGATATTTAGTATTATATGATATCTAATGCTAATCTGACTATGATTTTTTTTTAATATGAATTGATCTATTGCATGTTAACTTATATAGGGATGTGACACTATTGTGATGTATGTATTGATGAATAGCAAAAGAGGAAAGACTAGCCATCTTGGCACATGGCCATGGCCAATTGCGTGGGACTTACCAGGATCAGCATAGCCGAGATTACCCCTGATGGAGTTGAATTGGCTGTTGATGCCCCTTCCTCTGCAAAGACTCCATATAATCTTGCAGCCCCTTCTGATGGGTTAGAGTAGATTAGTGTGCTGTATGTTCCTCTGGTCCCCTTTAGCATTGCTATGTGGTGGTGGTGAAGGGGCTTGTATACTGCAATGAAGATGTGAGCTATACCATGTAGGGCCACTCTAGGAGTGCACAACATAACAGAGAATTCAGACAAATCCAAGTCCACTAGCGAAGGAACTAGCAATCCACTCCAGTATCACCTGTTATATTTATTTTAGACCCTTAGGGGAAGGATAATACTCCACAGTATCACTAATTGGACTTGGCCTGTGTATTGACCATTTATTATTATTATGTGTGATATTTAGTATTTTATGATATCTAATGCTAATCTGACTATCTTTTTTTAAAATATGAATTGATCTATTGCATGTTAACTTATATACTTAATATGTATTGATCTATATGTAACTATTAGTTTACATATATAGGGATGTGACACTAATGTGATGTATGTGGATATCCCATAACCCCAACCATTGAAATCACACTGACACAGTTAGAACGGTATAATAAAGCTTTATTTTTTACACAGACCACATTGGTCAGAAATGGTCAAGACTGTGCAATAATATCATGGGTGTGGGAGGGGGGATAGGGGATACCTAAAGGGGGTAGTGTGATAGCCTAGAATAACATGATGCATAGCACCTACCAGGGTCACATGTGGTCACTACATCACTGCCACCGAAATCTGATGAAAAAAAAGGATCATCAGAAATCACTCCATTTAATTAAAGAAACCATTAATGTGCATTGCACTTACAACTTGTCTAGATCTGCTTAATGAAACAGATGATTCAACCTCTGGACTGTGTACTCCAATCCAGTTTCAGACATATAGTGTGGTGACAAAAAAAAAGTGATCAACTGAAAAAGGCAGAGGAGGATAAAAAACCCTCAGATCCTACTTTTTCCTCCTCTCCCTGCACCGGTTCCTGCAAGGTGGGGGCTTGCTCCTGCTGAGTTGGAGCCGACACCCCTGCCTATGGCTCAACACTGGACCCAGACCTACTCCTGGATGCTGAAAGATAGAAAATAAAGGTATATATCATTATTATGATGAATAATTCATTGTTATGTGTTCATTCCAAACTATCTGACATATAGGCTTGAACTTGGGTGATTCTTTTAGATTAGCTATAATATGCCAGATTTGATCTATTCTTTGGTTTAAGGTCTTGATCGTTCTTGGTTCCTAAAGCTATCTTGATTCCAGCTGCGGCCTGGAACTGCATAGGCTGTAGTGCACACCAAGATATGGACTCTCTATTGATTACTGTTGTTGTGCCCAGGAATGACGCATGATGCATCCATATATCCCTTGTTAATTCCATGGAGCTGACATGTCAGTGTCCTTGTTGGTCATCATGTACATTTGTAGTGTGTGCAATGCACATGTGATGGCATGTTGGTATATGTGATATTCACCTAACATGGAGGAAGGGTCCTGCTGGGCAACCGGGCTCAGTGGCGGTCAATGTCCCTTGCGACCTTCTCCCACTTATTATAGGTCACGCTGCAGTATCTGTCCTTCTTAGCCATCATCCTCCTCCCCTTGGCACATGTCTTCAAATCTGTACTTGATAGATCTCATATCGCTTGGCGCTGTACCTACTGCAGTAACTTCTGCCGCTACCTCCTTCCAAGCCTAAGGCTTAGGTGCTGGCTTCAGTTCCCTCCCCCCTGCAATATGTGGATGAGAACCCTTGCTTCCCTAACCTTTCCCTGGAGCCTGTCCATTCCCCGAACTACCACCCCCCGTGGGATCAGGGCCCTAACCTCTGTCCCTCTCCTCTGTGTGCCTGATGATCAAGCCCACCTTCCAACACCGAACTACACTCTCCTTATCTCCCTCCTCCTCCTCCTCCTCCCCCTTCTCCTTCTTTTCCTCCTCTTCCTCCTTTTCTCTCCTCCTCCTCCTCTCCTTACTCATCTCCACCCTCCTCTCCCGCCTCTCCCTCCTGTCCTCCCTCATCTTCTTACTCTCATCCCTCCTCTCCTACCTCCTCCACCTCCTCTCCCTTCTCCACCTCACTCCTCACCTCCTCCCCCCACCTCCACTCCCAATGGCCACCTCTTGCTCCTCTCTCTCCTCCTTCACTCTCCTCTTCTCCTTCTCCCCAACTCTCCACTCCTCACCCCTCCTCTCTCTTCCCTCCATTATATACCAAAATGAAAATAAGGATAAATAAAATAATGTTTTACTGTATATGTCTGTTGGGGGATAGGGTGTGGGGGATGGGATAGGAGGGGGTGCGTAACCCAACTATATATGTCTCTATGTGTGTTCTTTAAACTATGTGTATTGCAAATATGTGTAATCTCTAAATATGTGTAAGCAAATATTAAGTGTAAATCCATATGAAATAGAAGATAAATCAATAAAATCGCAAACTTCCTCTCTCAAATCTTTCCTACACTCTCTTCAATAGTACCTAACCTCCAACTCCGGGATCTGCGTGCTACTTCAAAACAAAATACAACACAGTCAACACATGGGTGGGTTGAATGCAAATGTATAATCTCCCTCTGTCAATCATCTGTGGCTAGACAGCTTTCTATTGGCCGAGAGGCTGTGTCGTACTACATTATACCGCGATTGGATCATAACGGCAGATCGCATCTTGACCAGCCACATAACAGTTTGCAGCCATGGGAGGGATTTACGGGCTTGAGGCTCAGGCCCGTAACTCTCGCCCTTCAGCAATTGAATAGCATCACAATTGGAGACCAACGGGAGCCCGCAACACAACTGCAGATCTTCAGCTGTCTGCGATCGAGGTGCAGGCTTCAAATTGAATATGGCCCATGGTGTCCCTTTACTAATTGAGTTAGGAATGTTTGCTAGGTGTCTAAACATGTTTAGCTTTGTTTCTGAATCTTTTCACAGGACTCATGTGTATAAATCAAGTGGGTCTCTGTTATGGAAAGCACGGAGAAATGGTGGTGCAGTGAAACTTTGTTGTTGTTCAGTCCTATAATCGTGCCTGATTTTCTGTGACCATATGGATACAGCACAACATGTTTCTATTTGTGCATATCTATTTGGTTTTCTTGGCAAAGATACTGTAGTGGGTTGTCTGATCTCTCTACTATGATCTGCCCACCTTGGGTGAACGTACATGGTATAGCTCAAAGCTTCATTAAGGTACACAAGTTCCGTCACCACAATAAGGTAGCAATAGAGAATGGGAGTGCATCTAAATTACATGGAAAGTGTGCTTATTTCCTGTGTGCAGTGATTTGGTACATGGGAGAGGGGAGTGTTTTTGCCTGGGTTATACTTGCATATAAGTTTGGGCCTTGTTTGTGACTGTTTGCAGGAGGAAGTTCAAAGAAAAGAGTCAAACTGTAGTATTTTTTATCATTTGTAATTATGAGTCAGTTCAGTGGCAACCTCACTCAGTGTACATACTGCCACATGTATTTTTGTTTGCTTTCCTCTGGATCAATTCACAATTACAGTATATACCCAAGTATAAGCTGAGTTTTTCAGCCCTTTTTTAAGGCTGATAAGGGCCCCCTCAGCTTATACTCGAGTCATCACCTTTGTGTCTTCCCCCCATGTCTCTCTTTCCCCCCATGTCTCTCTTTCCTCCCTGTGGCTCTTTACCTCCCCCTCCCGTATCATCCTCAACCCCCCATCCTCATCCTCAACCCCCCATCCTCAAACCCCCATCCTCATCCTCAACCCCCATCCTCATCCTCAACCCCCCATCCTCAACCCCCCATCCTGATCCTAAACCCCCCTCCTCATCCTAAACCACCCTTCTCACTTTAACCCTCTAAATACCTCCCCCTCTCCCTTTCCCCTTACTTACCTTCCATCAGCAGCTGCGCCTCCTCTCCCCTGCGCTCCTTCCGGCTGAGTCGGCACTCGGCATGTACTAATGACGTGACATCACATGCGCGTCATGTCATTAGCATTGGCTGGGTCCTGACGCAGCCAGAAGGAACGCGGAGGAAACCCCTCCTCAACCTCCCTCATCCTCAACCTCCCTCCTCAACCTCCTCCTCAACCCCCCTCCTCAACCCCCTCCTCAATCCCCCTCCTCAACCCCCCTCCTCAACCCCTCTCTCAACCTCTCTCCTCAACCCCTCCCTCAACCTCCCTTCTCAACCCCTCCCTCAACCTCCCTTCTCAACCCCCCTCATCCTCAACCTCCCTCCTCAAACCCCCTCATACAGCAAAAATCATTGCAAACAGCACAGGGGAACAGCCAGTACATCTTGGAGTGAAGTTGAACGCAAATTTAATTCGTTTTCGCTGAGTTTCGGCACTCGAAAATCGCCTAAGCGAGAAAAATAATGGCCGCCCAAAAAAATGAAAACAAGGCTACACAACCCCGGACCGCATGGATGGGAAACTAAACCAACGGTTTGCCCTTGCGCACACAGCCTATTTCTAATGCACAGTTGTGACATTGATGACACTTTCTACTCAGGGCAGCAACAGTACAACTGTACATTGTATGCTGCAGGAAAATAAAAACAAATTGTTAGCTCTTCAGGCTCTTGATTGCCGGATATATTAATTAGAAATAGCTAAAGCATATACATTTATTAAGTAACTAATTAATTAATTAATTATTATTAACAATAAAATATATATATATATCTGTCTTTCCGATTAGCTCCGAAAGTACATGAGAGGAGAGGCTCACAATGAGCGCCAAAGGTCCTGAGAAGAGTAAAAGCTTTACATTGTGTGGCAAACAGCATTGCCATGGCTTCACATTTTATTGCCCCATCATTTTTGAGGGGCAAGTCACTAGTAAAAGATAATAATAATAATAATATTAATAATAATAATAATAATAATAATAGTAAATTAGTGCCATGACAAACCCTTACCCTTCTCTTAAATATTGTTTTACTATTACGCTATGGGCTCATCTATTTCTAGTTGGGCTGCTACACAGGTGGACAAAGTGGTGCCATCCCACCCCATGCCTACATACTATCCTACCTGCCATGAACCCTCAGTCTTATCCCCCACCCTAACAAAGTAATTGTATTGGTTATATTATATGATTCAGTATGCTTTGGGGGAGGTTTGCTCTTGTCATAGTGGTAAATTGGATACACATTTGTTTTGTCGTGTATATTGTGAGCATAAAGGTGGAATAGTGGTTGATGGGAGATACATCAGACCTGATTTGCTAGACAGCAACCAGAGGATTCTCAGTTAAATGCCCCAGGGAGAGATGTTACAGTTTGCAATATGCATAGCTGATGCTCTGCAAAACATGGTATGGGTCACTGGGGCGGAGTATTTGGAGAGCAGGGGGGGCCAATGCTCCAACAGCACTAGTTGCTGTGTAACAGACCACAGCTTGGATCTGGTTTTTAAGAGTTAGCTAATTGGCACTCACCTGTAGCTACTCAATTAGCAGACAGGCCTTTAAAAGAAGAGAGCAGCCTGCTCCAAGAGGCAGAGGAAAAGACAGCTAGGAGAGGCTGCGCTTATTGCAAAGACATTGCTTTTGTTTGGGAAATTGGTAAGTGGGAAAGCCACCCAATTGCAGATAGCAAGTACTGTCTAGTAAGAGCTCAAGTAAGAGCAAGGGACTTTGTTTGTTTTGTTATTATTTAAAGTACCTGCTTTCAAACTGAATAAAAAGGAAAACTGAGCTGAAGGTGTCCTGGACTTTGTATACCCTAGAAGGCTGTGGTTACTGCAAGATCGGTGACAATCCTACCTGTAAAAGAAGTGGTATGTCACATATGGTGGAGAATGCGGGCACCCACGTAAGCCTGAGGGTAGAAGTCATTTAAAGCTCAACATGGAGGATGTTATCAAGGCTCTGATCCAATCCTCCTCTGTGCAACAGGAGACTAACAGGAGAGCTGCAGAAAACAGTGCAGCCCTGCAGCAACTGGTGCTGGCCCAGGCAGAGTGTGCTAAAGTCCTGGCCAAAACACAAATGGAGGGCACTGAGTCCTTGGTGAAACAGCTTGTTGTGACACAAGCGGAGATGTTTAAAGTAGCCCGTGAGGAGCAGCAAAAAGTCACCCAGGGACTACAACAGGTAATCCAAGCGATCTCTGGAAAACTGAATGGAGACCCTGATGGAAGATACCAGGGGCCAAAGGTGATTCGGGCGAGCCACTATCTTCAGAAAATGACCGCATCAGATGATGTTGAGGCGTACCTTCTGGCATTTGAGCGCACTGCTGAGAGGGACGGATGGCCGGCTGGTGAGTGGGCAAGCATACTGGCACCGTTCCTAAGTGGAGAGCCGCAGAAGGCATATTATGACCTAGAACCAGCCGATGCAAGTATCTACAGCAAATTGAAAGCTGAAATCTTGGCACGACTGGGTGTAACCTCTGCAGTACGTGCCCAAAGGTTCCACTCATGGTCATATTCTTCAGACAAAGCCGCACGTTCCCAAATGTTTGACCTCATACACCTTGCACGGAAATGGTTACAACCTGAAATCCATTCAGCTAGCCACATTGTGGAAACCTTAGTAATGGACCGGTTTTTGCGTGGTTTACCAGCTTCCCTGCGTCGCTGGGTCAGCCAAAGTGACCCCCATACAGCTGACCAACTGATTGCCTTGGTGGAAAGATATGCGGCTGCAGGAGAACTGCTATGTCCTACTTCACAGGCAAACCCTCGCAATCCTAAGCCCCAAGATTCTGCAAGACCGGGTAAGACTGTTCAAGGTTTAAGGGGGGCATCCAGGTCTAATAGGCCTGGGAAAGGAACTACTTGGTGGTCAGACTGTACTGTCAAATGTTTCAAGTGCAAAGAGGATGGTCATATGGCCAAAGACTGTCCATTTAAGGATGTACCTATGGAATGCAATATGGGCAAAAATGAGGGAACACGTTCATTTTTGCTCAGTTGTTATGGTATTGTTAACAATGACTATGATAATAACGCTCATAAATGCTGTGTAACTGTGAATGGAAAAATGTCTAAAGCATTACTTGATTCAGGTAGTATGGTTACGTTGGTAGCAGAGTCTATAATACCTTGTGTAAAACCTGATCATGGACAGAAAATAGGCATTATCTGTGTTCATGGTGATAAAAAGGAATACCCCACTGCGGAAGTAAATATTGGAACCCAGTATGGGGATTTAAAGTACCGAGTGGGTGTAGTACCTAGATTAGCCCATGAGGTAGTGATCGGTAGAGACTTTCCTCATTTTCAAAAATTATGGGCAGCTTTACAAAAGACAGACCAAAATTCATCAGAAACGAGTCAGTCTGTCGAGGATAATGTGTTCCCTTTTTCCGATATTGACTTGGGTTTTGACCACTGTGACGGAAAAATAAGGAAAAAGAAAAAATACTGCCCTAAACCAGTATTAATAGGAGATAACCCAGCTCAAACTAGGGAGGAGCCTACTAATAATGCAGACAAGGATAAGGACTTAATTGATATTGGAATTAGTCCAGGTAACTTTAAAAGCGCTCAGTGGGAAGATCCCACTTTAGTGACAGCTAGAAATGATATTAAAGTTGTAAACGGGGTTGCTAATCAGCCAGGAGGAGCACTGCCGTTCCCCTATTTTGAAGTACAAAATGACCTAATTTACCGTGTAGAAAAAAAGGATTCAGACCTCATTAGGCAGCTGTTGGTTCCTCAGACTTACCAGAATATAGTGCTAAAGTTGGCTCACAGCCACATATTAGGGGGACACTTGGGAGTCGGAAAAACTAGAGAGAGAGTCCTTAGACGGTTTTACTGGCCTGGAGTGTTTGCTGCTATTACAAACTATTGCTCCTCATGTCCTGAGTGCCAGTACAGGGCTCCTTTCAAGACTTTTCGTAGTCCACTTGTACCCTTACCCATAATTGACGTGCCTTTTGAAAGGATCGCTATGGACTTAGTGGGGCCACTGGTAAAGTCCGCTAGGGGACACCAATATATATTAGTCATCTTAGACTATGCAACTCGCTACCCTGAGGCCATTCCCTTGCGTAATACCTCTGCAAAGCTAATAGCTAAGGAACTTATGTTGATGTTCAGTAGGGTGGGTATCCCTAAAGAAATACTGACAGACCAGGGGACCCCGTTCATGTCCAGAGTCACAAAAGAGTTGTGCAGGCTCTTGCAGGTTAAACATCTTAAGACCTCAGTATATCACCCACAGACTGATGGTTTAGTAGAGAGGTTCAACAAAACCCTTAAGAGTATGCTACGCAAGGTAATTGATGCAGATGGAAGAAATTGGGATTTTTTATTGCCATATCTACTGTTTTCCATTAGGGAAGTTCCACAGGCCTCCACGGGCTTCTCTCCTTTTGAATTATTATATGGAAGACATCCCAGGGGAATATTGGATATTGCTAAGGAGACCTGGGAACAGGAGACTACTCCTCACAGGAGTGTAATTGAGCATATAGCTCAAATGCAGGATAGAATGGCCACCATCATGCCTATTGTCAGGGAACACATGCTGGAAGCCCAGCAGGCTCAGAAAAACAGCTATAACCGTAATGCTAGAGTCAGAGTGTTCCAACCTGGAGACAGGGTATTGGTTCTGGTCCCTACTGTGGAGAATAAGTTCCTTGCGACTTGGCATGGACCCTATGAAATAATAGAGAAAGTGAGTGATGTCAATTATAAAGTCAGACAACCAGGAAGAAGAAAGCCTGAACAGTTGTATCATATAAATCTGTTAAAGCCATGGAAGGACAGGGAGGTCCTGGTTGCTTTAAAACCTTCAGAACCTCCTATAGTAGAGCCAGATGTGAACGTATCTGAGACTCTGTCTGTCCATCAAAAGCAAGAGGTCAGAGATTTCATCAGAAGAAATAGGGATGTTTTCTCGATAGTTCCAGGAAGGACTAAAGTGATTAAACATGACATAATAACCGAACCAGGGAAAAGAGTTAACCTCAAACCCTATAGAATTCCTGAGGCCCGGAGGGAGGTTATAAACTTAGAGGTTGAGAGCATGTTAAAACTTGGAGTCATTGAAGAATCCCAGAGTAACTGGAGTAGTCCTATTGTATTGGTGCCAAAACCTGATGGCACATGGAGGTTCTGCAATGACTACCGCAAGTTAAACGCCCTCTCAAAATTTGATGCTTACCCAATGCCAAGAGTTGATGAGTTAATAGAAAGACTGGGCAAAGCTCGTTATCTAACAACCTTGGATTTAACAAAGGGTTACTGGCAGGTCCCGCTCACTGAAAGAGCCAAAGAAAAGACAGCCTTTTCAACACCCAGTGGCCTGTTTCAGTACACTGTATTGCCATTTGGGTTACATGGGGCACCTGCCACATTCCAACGAATGATGGACAGAATTCTTAAACCTCATGTTCGTTATGCTGCAGCATACTTGGATGATGTCGTCATCCACAGTGCAGACTGGGAATCCCACCTCCCTAAAGTTCAAGCGGTACTTGATGCTATCCGCTCAGCAGGCTTAACTGCCAATCCTTCCAAGTGTACGATTGGTTTAGAGGAAGCTAAGTACTTAGGTTATTCTATTGGGAGGGGTTTGGTTAAACCACAGGAAGCCAAAGTAGAAGCCATACAAAAATGGCCACAGCCCCTTACAAAGAAACAAGTAAAGGCATTTTTGGGTTTAATTGGATATTATAGGCGGTTCATTCCAGATTTTGCTACCATTGCTGCACCCCTGACAGACCTTATTAAAGCAAAATCCCCAGTCATAGTTAAATGGTGCCCTGAGGCAGAAAAGGCTTTTAAGAGTCTGAAGGAAGCTATCTGTAGCCATCCTGTCTTAGTGACCCCAGATTTTTCCAGGGATTTTATAGTTCAGACAGATGCTTCTGATGTGGGCTTGGGGGCTGTTCTTTCACAGGAATACCAGGGTGAAGAACACCCTGTTTTCTTTTTGAGCAGAAAATTAAACCCACATGAGAAGAACTACTCTATTGTTGAAAAAGAGTGTCTTGCTATTAAGTGGGCATTAGACTCTCTTAAATACTACCTACTAGGCAGAAGGTTTCGATTGATAACGGACCATGCTCCTCTGACGTGGATGTATCAGAACAGGGAAAGTAACTCCAGAGTAACCAGATGGTTTTTGAGTTTGCAATCTTTTAATTTCACTGTGGAACACAGGGCTGGTCTGCAACAAGGTAATGCTGATGGGCTTTCGAGGGTACACTCCCTGATTTCCATGGTCGCTCAAACCCTTGGGTATGAGCTGGGGGGGAGGATATGTGAGCATAAAGGTGGAATAGTGGTTGATGGGAGATACATCAGACCTGATTTGCTAGACAGCAACCAGAGGATTCTCAGTTAAATGCCCCAGGGAGAGATGTTACAGTTTGCAATATGCATAGCTGATGCTCTGCAAAACATGGTATGGGTCCCTGGGGCGGAGTATTTGGAGAGCAGGGGGGGCCAATGCTCCAACAGCACTAGTTGCTGTGTAACAGACCACAGCTTGGATCTGGTTTTTAAGAGTTAGCTAATTGGCACTCACCTGTAGCTACTCAATTAGCAGACAGGCCTTTAAAAGAAGAGAGCAGCCTGCTCCAAGAGGCAGAGGAAAAGACAGCTAGGAGAGGCTGCGCTTATTGCAAAGACATTGCTTTTGTTTGGGAAATTGGTAAGTGGGAAAGCCACCCAATTGCAGATAGCAAGTACTGTCTAGTAAGAGCTCAAGTAAGAGCAAGGGACTTTGTTTGTTTTGTTATTATTTAAAGTACCTGCTTTCAAACTGAATAAAAAGGAAAACTGAGCTGAAGGTGTCCTGGACTTTGTATACCCTAGAAGGCTGTGGTTACTGCAAGATCGGTGACAATCCTACCTGTAAAAGAAGTGGTATGTCACAATATATATATATTTATATTTGTGGATTGAAGGGACTGTGTTTGGATATTTTCACAAGAGGTTCGCTGGGGTGATAACACAATCCCTAAACCTTATCTGACACATTGTATAAAGTTAATATCTACTAAGCGTATTGTGTTAAAATTGTGTGTGTGTGTATTTTTTTATATGTTCATGCATTTTCTGTTTATTTTTAACCCCTTCTATTGTTTCACTATGTATAAAGTTATCTGGCTTTGTGCAAAAAAATTGTCAATTTTGGACTAAGGAAGCTAACACAGAGAGGTTGTCCTTGTGGTTCTGAGAGTAATATTCACTTGTCATTCTGTGAGTTCTTAATCCAATTTCTGAGTAAGACAGCCAACTGGAGAATTAAGCCTTGGAGAACTGAAACAGATGTCTTGCTGAGCCTTTTGTATGACAAGGAGTGAAGGAGACAACCAAAAGGAACTAAATGGCACAGCTGCTATGCAAGAGGTCGCTACACAAGGTCTTTCACAAAAGCATTTATTCCATTCATAAGTGATCTTTTCATAAATATTCTCTGTTTATTGAAGAGATTGTAAGTTTGCATGTGTAATCTTGCAAGGTGCTTTAGGGAAAGCATTAGACACACTCAAAGACAGGGCCCTTCACTCATCTGCAATTTGTTAACATTGTTTTTGCCTTGTACTTAACTCCAGTACAGCTTTTGGGGGCCATGATGGGAACCCCTGCACCCAACAAATACCACTTTTATCTGGGACTCTTACACATCTGATTGCTAACAACAAGAATATCAAAATGGACATGTAATGTTATGCTAAAATCTACTAATGTGAATACTTTGTTGCTTGTTTAATTTGTGCATTTATTTTCTAAAGTTGGATGAAATATGTTAGAGGTTTCCCTCCCCATTAGCACATATAAACAAATAATATTGTAAAAACCAGCAAGAGCCATTTGCCAGGCATCTGACTTCTGACCTAGGAATAGGGGTCCCTCCACTTCCAGAATCTGAGGTGGGGGGAAGCTAATGTGGGGGAAGTTAATGTGGGTAGATGCTTTGTCTCTGGTCTTAGATGAAGATAGTTTATTGCTCTATGGTTGTAAAGCAAATCAGGTGTGAGGACTAAGATAAATTTAACCCAACCTATGGACTGAGACACATACCAGATTATTTATATCTGACAGGAAAGAATTCGGGGGAGGAAGGCGTGGGGAGGTGGATCTTTTGGTGCTTTGTAAAGTCTCTTTTATGTAATACACACCAGTTTGATATATGCAGTAAGAAATGGTGTTATATGATTTTCCTGTTTCTCCATGAATCATGTTATGATCTGGCTGGGTGCTGAGATGAATATAAAGTCACAACCTGCAGATTGCTCCTATAAGCTACAGTAGGAAAATTAGGGGTGTACTGATGTACTGAGACCATTTTTTCTGGGTCGTAACATATTGGTTGGCAGTGGCGGCATCTCAGTCCGATAACCAGCAGAAGGATGGCTATCTACAAGGACATGATGGAGGAACTAAGACTAGAGAATGAACCTTGCTGGGGGGAGGGCAAACTGGAGGAAGGTGCTGTGCAGGTCACCCCAGCCTTAGTCTCTGGCCCCAGGGTTATCTGCAGCTGAGGAGGATGAGGTGTCCAGGAGGTTCCAGGTGTGGAGGGTAGTTATGCAACAGCTAACCACAGAGCATCTGGTGACTCTCAACACACAAATAGTGCAGGAGATCCAGTGGGAGAAGAGAAGGGTACTTAGATGTCCTTCCCCAGTTCCAGTGGATGTGGAACTTCCATCTCCAGTGGGGACAGAAACCTGCAGGAGACAGAGATGAGGAGAGCAAGGTGACAAGGAAATCAAAGGACTGTGAGTAAATGGCCCTTCTAAAGCAGTGGATGCGTTCCTGGGATTTGGGCAGGGCCATGAGCTGTCAGGCTGGCTGGAGTAAATGGAATCTAAAGAGATTGCCTTGGAGAAGCAATATGATGCCTGGATAGGGTATTTTGTGCCCTTGGAGAGGATCCCTATTATTGATTGGA
Source organism: Discoglossus pictus (assembly GCA_027410445.1). Lineage (NCBI taxonomy): Eukaryota > Metazoa > Chordata > Amphibia > Anura > Alytidae > Discoglossus > Discoglossus pictus. The sequence goes on along the minus strand of CM050163.1, from coordinate 17,370,569 downwards.
GCTAATGGATGGGAGATTGGATTGGATCTTGGAGATTGTGAATGGTGATCGTGAGTGTGGCATGGGGACAGTAAAGGAGCAATGTACCACTGTTATCTGTAATTCTTACACATCTGATTGTTAAAAACCAATTCTATCAAAATGGGCATTCAATGTTAGCTAAAAGCGACTAATGTGAATACCTTGTGTCTTGTTTAATTTGTGAATTTATATTCTATAGTTGTGTGAAATATGTTGAATATTTCCTTCCAAAATGGCCTCTGACCTAGGAATAGGAATGACCTCCACCATTAGAATTCCAGGTAGGGGGAAGAAAAGTTGATGTGGGCAGATGCTTTGTCTCTGGTCTAAGTAAGGAAAGTTGAATATAGTCTATTGCTCTAGTGTTGTAAAACAAATTAATGTTATTTATCTTTATTACCTCAGAAAGTCAGGGGATTCCCAGGATATATTATGCAACCATCAAAAGTCAGGACAGACATTGTGACATAGCATGGTAGAGTGCGGTCAGAATGTACCATGTTGCTCCCAACACCTCAGGGAGCAAAGCAATCATCACACAGACTAAGGAATCATTTTTCCAAATTTATCAATATTTAATGTATCCCATAATACACATGAAAATTGATCTCTGAGACATAGAGAAGTTTACAACCACCACTTGAATGCAAAAATGTTTTAGTTTTATATAAACATTCTAACTACATTAATTATTAATGAATTTAATGTTACTCAATGTAATTATGATTTGCAGTGCATTTGGTCTAATTTTGCTGCTTTGATCTCATTTTAAATGTATTGTTTTATATTAATACCTGTGAAAATGATTTGATGTGATAACCCTCCCAGTACCTCAGATCCAGCCCAAGCCCCAGCTAACCTCTCCAACCCAGCAGTTCCCTTTCTCTTCACCTAAGGAATCCAGGACAGTTTCTCCTCCATTGTCGTATGCTCCAATACTATAAAGAGCAGTCCTGAGGAGACCAGCATTTCACCCACTAGAATCTTCCTCTTCTTCTTACCAGGTGGAGGTTTGAAAATTCTAACTCTTCCTCTTTGGCCCTGCAAATTAAAGTGCAGGATGTCTTTTAAAAAAAATGTGTCTGATAAATTAATTGTGATCTGCAGTATGTGAAACAGATACTATATTAATGTTCCAAGCATAATTTCTTCCAATCCATGATATTTTTGCCAGGATTGTAGATATTTAAGTTGCGTAATGAGTGGTGTAAAGTTAAAATAATATAGTGCAGAGTTGGTTGGACTGATGTTTATGCCCAAATATTTGATAAAGGAGGTAGTCCATCTGAATCGCAAGTTACTTTTTATTATATTTACTATTGGGCAAGGTTAGCTAAAACTTAAAGCAGACTAATTTTATAGACAGGAGTTAATTGATATGCCAGATATATTTGGTGACTGACAGCCACAGACCGGGTCTCTATGCATAGCACAAAGAGTAAATGGGAGAGTAGACATCCCTATATTGTGCCTCTAATTGTAGTTATCCTTTTAATCTGAGATTCTAAATACTATCAGAGTCTCCCTCTACCTCATACACCTAGTCTTCCCCTTTGAACGCTTTCTGAGCCTGATTTATTAATGTGATGATGTCGTAGGTGGTATTAGAGGTTTCTCTATGTGGAATCATAGATCATAAGTAGGAGTCAACATGTATGTATGAGGGATGGGTCATGCCAAACAAATCTAATTAGTTTCTATGAGGAGGTTAGTAGAAACTCGGATCAATGCAACTCAGTGGATGTAGTCTTTTTGGATTTAGCAAAAAGCCCTTTGATACAGTGCCATATGGAAGAGTATTATGAAAAATAAGGGGAAAAGGAATTGCAGTAAATACAGTATCTTGCAAAAGTATTCACTCCCCTTGGCATTGTTTCGGTTTTGTTGTCACAACCTGGAATTTACATGGATTGAATGAGGATTTGCATCATTTAACTTACAGAACATGCCAACAACTTTGAAGATGTTTTTTTTTTTTTTTTATATTGTGAAGCAGACAACAAATAGGGCAAAATAACGGAAAAAGTCAATGTGCATAACTATTCACCCCCTAAAGAAAATACTTTGTAGAGCCACCTTTTGCAGCAATCACAGCTCCAAGTCGCTTTGGATAAGTCTCTATGAGCTTGCCACATCTTGCCACTGGGATTTTTGCCCATTCCTTCTTGCAAAACTGCTCCAGCTCCTTCACGTTGGATGGGTTGCGTTTATGAACAGCAATCTTTCAAGTCAAGCCACAGATTTTCTATTGGATTGAGGTCTGTGCTTTGACTAGGCCATTCCAACACATTTAAATGTTTCACCTTAACCTTCCTGGTGGTGTGATTATTTCAGTATTTAGAATGTTAAAGCGGTACATTCTAAAATACTGACATAGTCAAACCGCCTTAAAACACCATTACCCCTTCCACCCTTTTCCTCCTCCGTCTCCATTATCCTCCTTCTCCTCCTCCATTTCCCCCCTCTCCCCCCTTATCTGTCCCGCTTCAGATCGGCAGCAGGAGCTGATCAGAGGCTAAGAAGAAGACTTTAGAGGTGAGATGGAAGGAGGGAGGATAGGGGGGGAGGAGGAGAAGGAGGAAGATGGGCAGGAGGAGGAAGAAGATGGGGAGGAGGAATATGGAGAGACGGAAGATGGGGAGGAGCAGCAGGAAGATGGGAGGAGCAATGGTGTGCTGAGGGGGCCCAGGTAAACTCGGCAGCACTGGGCCCACTCCACATCCTCCCTGCGGTAACCCGAGTGTGACTCTGGGTTACTGATTTAGGAAGAGAAGATTAACCCCCAGTCATACTCAGGATTACCGCTAGGAAGGTTAAACCACTTAAGTGTTCCTTTAGCAGTGTGTTTGGGGTCATTGTCCTGCTGGAAGGTAAACCTCCATCCTAGCCTCAAATCACGCACAGAGTGGTACAGGTTTTGCTCAAGAATATCCCTGTTTTTAGCACTGTCCATCTTTTCTCAAATCTGACCAGTTTTCCTGTAGTCCTGGCTGCTGAAAAACATGCCCACAGCATGATGTTGCCACCACCATGTTTCACTGTTGTTATGGTGTTCTTTGGGTGGTATGATGTGTTATGTTTTCTCTGATGGCCAAAAAGTTCAATTTTAGTTTAATCAGACCAGAGCACCTTCTTCCATACATTTTGGGAGTCTTCCACATTCCTTTTTTCGCTAACTCAAAACGTGCCCTTTTGTTTTTTGCTGAAAGTGATTGCTTTCTTCTGGCCGCTCTGCCATAAAGCCCAACTATGGTCTTCCTATGTACAGATATTCAGTCTCTGCTGTGGATCTCTGCAGCTCCTCCAGGGTTACCTTAGGTCTCTGTGCTGCCTCTCTGATTAATGCCATCCTTGCCCAGTCTGTGAGTTTTGGTGGGCAGTCGTCTCTTGGCAGGTTTGCTGTTGTGCCATGTTCTTTCCATTTGGTTATGATAGATTTGATGGTGCTCCTGGGGATCATCAAATATTTGGATATTTTTTTGTAACCTAACCCTGACTTGTACTTCTCAACAACATTGTCCCTTACTTGTTTGGAGAGTTCCTTGGTCTTCATGGCAGTGTTTGTATAGTGGTGCCTCTTGCTTAGGTGTTGCAGCCTCTGGGGCCTTTCAAAAAATGTGTGTATATGTAATGAAAGATCATGTGACATTTAGGTTGCACACACAGGTGAACATCATTTCACTAATTATGTGACTTCTGAAGGTAATTGGTTGCACCAGAGCTTTTTATGGGCTTCAAAACAAAGGGGGTGAATATATACGCACATGCCAATTTTTGTTTTTCTATTTCTAAAAAACAGTTTATATATTGTATGTATATATTTTTTTCATTTCACTTCACAACTTAAACTATTGTGTTCTGATCCATCACATGAAATTCAGATTAACAAAACATGGAACTTAAGGCTGTAAGGTAACAAAATAGGTAAAAAGTCAAGGGGGGTGAATACTTTTGCAAGGCACTGTAATCAGGTGCATTACACCTGGAGTTGTCATAGGGGATCTTCTTCCTCCTTTAAATTCCTCACTCGTCCCTCTCATCCTTTACTTTTGTCATTTTGCAAGTGCTTAACAGTTTCTTTCCCTGTGTCAGTTCCTCGTGTCTCTGCGTGGCTCTTTGTCTGCCTTTTGGTTCCTCTCTCCACCATGCCAACTGCTGTGGCCCTCCTCACCTCTCCTATCATTTCCCTGCTTTTCCCTTTGCATCCATTCATGTATTTTCCAAGCTGCTTCTTCTTTCTTCTCCAGCTCCCCCTGCTCTTCCTCTGGCTGTTGTAGCTGTCTGACACATCCTGCTTTGTTTTTGCATTACCTTCAGCTCGTGGGCAAGCTTTCTGTCTCCTTCTTCTATCTGACTTCCTTTCGTGTCTCTCTCCTTCCTCATTTGCTTAGTGGTGCTCCTGCCCATTGCTCCCTCTTCTGGCTGCCAGTATCCACCTCAAGCTTTTCTTCTGCTTCTCCTCTGCTCCCTCTGCTGGTCATCTTCTGTGTTGCACTTTTTTGTCTGCTTTCTTTTTCCTTCTGCTCTTCTTTTGCTTACCCTTCTGGTTGTTTTCCCTTTCTTTTTCTACTACAAAGAAGACAATGCAATCTATTAAATAGTTAGGATTATTCCTCATTCATGGTTATTAAAAGCAGACATTAAAGATGATACCTATCCATGCATAATTGTGGCACTTACATGGAATCTGTTTGTTTGAAAAACACTACTTCCATAATTGCTTGACTTTCAGCTCTAAAATATTTGATCACTTTGCTGAAAGTTTATGCTGGATCTTACTGAATGTCAAGCAATGTACCATTGCCATACATTACTTGGATGAATTTCTCTACACAGAAAGTCCTCTCAAACATAAAAAAAGCCACAGAAATCAATTAACCTCTTCATAGAACTGGGTGTCTCATTCACAAAGGATAAGACGTAAGGCCCTTCTCACCAGTTTGAGTTTCTAGGAATCACGCTTGATTCTGAATGTATGGAAGACAGCCTCCTGATAAGAAGATGAGGAGTCTCCAGTCTATCTTATAGTCATATTGGAAGTCCAGGTGCTGCAGAATAAAAGAGCTACAAACCTTGCTTGGTCACATCACCTTTATCACATGGATTTTTCTGCATTGTCCCCCTTTCACCAGCAACCTACTCTAAAAAGCCAACCATATCCAAAACTCTCTCCACCAACCATTACATAGCATTGTCTTTAAAAATTATATCTAGTAAAGATTGTCCTCACCTCCAGAAAGACTACTATGTCCAAACTACAGAAGCAAGCAGATGCCCTGCCCATATCAAATACTTCCCCACTCACAATGAATGTTGCCCAGTCACCAAAATAAAACATCTTCTCACCACTCTAGATTTTATATTCCATTTTTTTTTTATATATATATATTTCTTGAGGGTGATGTACACTGTTTTTTGGTTGAATAGCAGCTGATAATTAAAATCCCTTCAGAAGTAGCATAAGAGCAAAGACTCAATATTGCAATATTTATTATGATATTTTCTCAGTTACAGAACTATGTACAGAGAGTTTATTTTAGGAATGCGATGAACAAGGATATTTCTTTTGATAACAGTGGGAATATGATCTCAGTGTATGCCATAAATACTTTAATTATAAATAACAACAAAAGCAAATCATCTGAAAACATTGGTTTTTTCCTCATGTGGGCTCCTGAAAATGAGAAAATTAAAATGATATTGGACCAGTTCATTTTGAAAAATAATAAGGTAAGAGTATGCCTCGCTTATGCTTGTAACGTCTGAATGTCACTGATAATAACGTTTGGATTATAATTTGTATAATTTATTTCTCCATTTATTATAAATTTTATATCCCTCAAAACATTTTTTAAACTATAGTGTGAACTGGATGCTCATAATGGTTGATTTTGTTAACACCTTTACCTCGCTGTTTGGATGAACTATGAGAGAAGTAAGCTTGTGCTCAATATGAGATAAACCTCTGCACTAATGTGAACTTGTACAGATGAGACATTAGAGCACTGCAAGTTACTACAGCTTGTTACAGGTTGTACAAGGGTGCTTATAAAGTGCTAAGTGTCTCCATTGGTGCGTACAACCATGTGAGCTCACAGTACAAGACTGACATTACAATATTGCACAAGACTATCTCTGTAATCACTTCCAAGAATTACACTCAAAAGTGGCATTAAATAAATAGCCAAAAGGATAAATGCAATTTTCTCCCATTCCTCATTTCAAGGGGCTATTTATTTGTAAAAAGTTTAAAAGATACTGCAGAGTGTCCACCTTTTCACTACAATACTCAGAATATCATGAGTTGCATCATGATACTTATTGTGTGACAATTCCCTGTAATATTGTGAATATCAGCGCTACGGAATATGTTTGCCCGTTACAAATAAAAGATAATAATATCTATGGGTGAGCTCCAACTGTTGATACAAATAAAGATGGTGTCTGTCTTGATAGTGACTTTAAGAGTTGACACTCACCAAATATTAAAAATTGGTATTAAATAGTTAAAAATACAAGGGACAGCTATAGTTTGATTTCACTCCTACCAAGCTAATTGAATAGAATTACAGTGCCTTGCAAAAGTATTCACCCCTTTGGCATTTTTCGTGTTTTGTTGTCACAACCTGGAATTAACATGGAATGTTTGAGGATTTGCATCATTTAATTACAGATCATGTCCACAACTTTGAAGATGTTTTTTTTTTTTAAATGTGAAGCAAACAACAATTAGGACAAAATAACAGAAAAAGTCAATGTGCATAACTATTCACCCCTAAAGTCAATACTTTGTAGAGCCACCTTTTGCTGCAATCACAGCTCCAAGTTTGCGCCAGGCATAGAGTTTTCTTTGACGGACAAAAAGTACAATTTTAGTCTCATCAGACCAGAGCACCTTCCTCCACACAATTTGGGAGTCTCCCACATGCCTTCCACAAGTAATGGCTATCTTCTGGCCACTCTGCCATAAATCCCAACTCTTTGGAGCGTACGGCTTATTGTCGTCCTATGCACTGATACTCCAGTCTCTGCTGTGGAACTCTGCAGCTCCTCCAGGGATACCTTAGGTCTCAGTGCTGCCTCTCTGAATAATTCCATCCTTGCCCGGTCTGTGAGTTTTGGTGGGCGGCCGTCTCTGTTGTGCCATGCTCTTTCCATTTGGTTATGATAGATTTGATGGAGCTCCTTGGGACCATCAGAGATTTGGATATTTTTTTATAACCTAACCCTGACTTTTACTTCTCAACAACATTGTCCCTTACTTGTTTGGAGAGTTCCTTGGTCTTCATGGCAGTGTTTGGTTAGTGGTGCCTCTTGCTTAGGTGTTGCAACCTCTGAGGCCTTTCAAAAAAGATGTGTATATGTAAGGACAGATCATGTGACACTTAGATTGCACATAGGTGGACATCATTTCACTAATTATGCGACTTCTGAAGGTAATTGGTTGCACCAGAGCTTTTTATGGGCTTCATAACAAAGGGGTTGAATACATACACACATGCCAATTTTCTGTTTTCTATTTCTAAAATAAATAGTTTTATGTATATATTTTTCTCATTTCACTTCACCAACTTAGACTATTGTGTTCTGATCCATCACATAAAAATCAGATTAACAAAACATTGAACTTACGGCTGTAATGTAACAAAATAGGTAAAAATTCAAGGGGGTGAATACTTTTGCAAGGCACTGTATATGATACTTAACTTTGTGCTTTATAGGAGATAAATCTCTGCATGAACGGGAACGTGTACAGCTGAAAATCTAGAACACTGCAAGTTGCTATAGCAGTTTGGAACTAGACCTGAGAATATACCTCAGAAAAATATGCTGATCAGACAACTAAAAGAGTTATTCAATATATATAATTCTAACAAACTGATAGATTTAAAGGTGAAATTCTACAGGGCCTAAAAAGTTTCTAATTTTTGTATTAAAGCAGACTTTTATAGCTGAGAAGTCCAAAGCACAGAACGTTGAAATTGTAAGAACAAAGACCATGTCTACTAACAGAATAACCCCAAGAAACATCAATAGAGCATTGTTTAAAGAACATTTGAATAGAAACAGATGTGCTTATTGCATATATATGTATAGACATTTGTTATTGAGAGGAAGTTATCTCCTTGTATATATACAATTGTGCTTATAGTTTCCTTCTTTTCTTTTTTTTTGGCTAAATGGGATGATTTATTCAGATATAGTAAAATCTCCCTTTTAGAGTAGATAGAAACTGTGAGTATAAAGGTGCTATTTTAAGATAGTCCCGTTATCTACTCTTTATATATTTGGCATGTGTGCCTTCCCCTAGGTATTAAATAGCTATTTTGTTGTTTTATTGTTCTGTACACACAGTATGGGAGTAGGAGCCGAAAAAATCTGAGGGGGATAATTCAACTCTACTCCCAGGAAAGGAAGCTGGGGTGGATCCACTGCCAGTGCAGTATATATATATACAAATTAAAATACTTATATATAAATTAATTTAAAATAATGTATGTCTTTATGCCAACTTATATATATTATGGGTCAACACTTTCTTGGGAAAGACAAACATACTGCTCCATAGTGCATGGTATTACATGTACATGTCATTTTTTTTTGTCCCCTATTCATTTCATCTGGAAGGAATAGTCCTATAACTCCCCCCACCCACCCAATTCCTACTCCACTGACGCACAGTAAGGATTTTGAAAAATACCTAGATAATATTTTAAAAGCCTTAAAGATATTTCTATCTTTTGTATTTTCTTATCCCATAAATATGAAAAACTCTACTAAGGGTAAAGGTAAAGAAAAAAAATACCAATACCAAAGTATCATCTAATATTTTTCCCCCTAAAGAAAGTCAAAGAGGTAAAATGCCTGATAGCTCTCAATTAATTGCTTTTCCTATTTCAGAGACCTCTATCATCCAAATGGATAATAGTGTTGGTGAAATCTTAGATCACTCCAACAAGTTAACATCAGAGGAAAATGAAATAATAATTATCTCTTTTAGGAAAAATCTACTTTCAGACTTTCAGATTTCTGAAATGATTCAAGACATAGCAAAAAACACTAAAGCACCAACGAGCCTAACAACTCGTGTGGAAGAGATAGACAATAGATTTGTGTCTAATAAACAAAGCTTGTGTAACTTGGACTATATTTGCAGTCCCTGTTTCTGTCACATCTAAAACCTGTTGATAGTTGTTCTTGCAGTAATTATTAATATCACACAATTTGAGCTAATACAGACACACTCTGGTCCCTATTAAATCCCTGTCACCTGTAAAGTAGCCATTAAAAGGTACGGCTATTCAATTTGCCTCTTTCAGCTTCCCACTAATGATCTGCGGGGTACAGGTAGAAAAAGCCTACGGGCTGTAAAAATCTGATTTCCATCCCAGTTATGCCTTTGATCTGTCAAGCCCGTAAATGTTACTATCGCAAATCACTATTAAATTGCAACAATTCCACAAAGACGCACTGGCGTTCAAGCCAGTAACCGGCAAATGGAGCCAAGAATCCTACGGGTACTAGAGAGGACCCGCAAGGGTGTTAAAGTCCTGTCCATATCACTGTAAAAGCAAATATAAATACAATACTGTATTTTAAATTAAAGGGAAAGTAATGTAAGGTATTAATATTAATAGCACAATATTCTCTAGGCAGCAAGTGGGTAATACAAAAATATTTATTTTATGTTTAATTTCCGTGTTATATCGATTCTAACAAACAAAGTGTTAATATATATAATATAACGTGCATTGACTAGAATATCATATTTATTGATTATTTCACATTACATTATTTCTGGCAGCATGGTTTACGGATTTGGATGTCAGTCACGTATATTGCACGCTTGTATAATTTTATCGCTGTGTAACTCTGATAAATTTCCAGCCCGCATGCTTTGTGGCTGTACCACGTTCTCTGCGGGCTTCGAATGTATATTCCCTTGCTTGTTTTACTAATTTCTAATAATATGTTTTCCAGTCCAAATGCTCAGAGATCTGTCCTCCTGGTTATAGAAAAGCTGAGATAGAAGGAAAGCCAACCTGCTGCTATGAGTGTGTCTCGTGTGCAGAGGGAGAGATCTCCAATACAACGGGTACATATCTATTTTTTTTTATTATTATTGTAATATTTATTATAGTATATAACATATAAAAAATAAAACATACAAAATAGCATATCATCTGTGGATTTAAACATGATAATATTGTAAAAAGAAATATGCTATACAATAACCAAATTCATCCACACCCATTTACATTCCTTAAACTTTTTAGGGGAGATCAAATATATAATCCAGTTAGATGGTAGATAATAGAAGGCAAGATGACAAAACAAAAACAATGGAAAGGCAAAAGTGGTAGTTAAAATGAAACTTATCCTAGGACAGTTCCTAAAACAACCAAAACTTTCCTCAACCCTGTTTTAAAGAGTCCCAAATTAACCATTTATTTTGAGCTTGCAATGTTAAACCAACCAACATAAAATGTCTCTCCATTCCCTACACCGATCAACTTTTCATAATACTTTATTTCACAGTGGGGGGTTTATTTGTTTCCATTTTGAGACAATACATAATTTACCATTGTAAAAAGCTGAATCATTAAAGCTATTTCTGCTTTTTAAAATTGCAATAATTCAATAATGGGGGCAGGGACAATCCTTTTACCTATTGAAGCCAAAACAAATTCATAACACTTCATCCATAGTGGTTTAAGGCAAGGGCAGTCCCACCATATATGGATCTGACTGCCGCTATACCCACATTCTCTCCAGCACCATTTATCATCACTCTTATGAGTGATCTGGTATAGGCTTATAGGGACCAAGTACCATTTATTAATTGTTTGAAAAAATGTTTCTCTCTGAGGAGCATTTTTCATAAATCTATTGGAGGATGATATAGACCTTCCTATGTCCCTCAAAACACCCCTAATTTTTAACAAGGAGATAATATTAAATACTTTAGCTATCATGTGTGAGTGATCAGACTTTATTATATTTAATTCCCAGCCTTTCATAGTGTCGGTTGAACTCACCCCTGATCTCAAAGAGATGATAGCGTACCTCATCTGTTCGAAAACAAGTCAATCATTTGTTCTAATTCCTAACCTTCCACTAATTTCGAAAAAGTTTGCCATCTTCTCATTTATAAACAATTCTTTTATAGTTATAATCCCATTCTCACTCCATATTTTCGACCATGGTATACTAAAATATTTAGCTACTACATCGTTTGATTATTTAATCTTTTCAATATTGACAGAATATTCTTAACAATATAGGAGTCTTTTCCTATGTAACTTAACTAGTAATTCTGAATATATATTAAAGCTCTTAAGTCCTCGTTTTTACTGATGATTTTTCTAACTGGTACCATGGATTATTATCCACAGGGTATAATCATTTTAGAGCATGTGTCAACAAAACTGCATCTTGGTACAATCTTAACAGAGGATATGCGATCCGACCTTAGGTGAACCTACTTGCCATAATTTCTCTCTTCACTTTAATATGTTTTTTCAAATATATACATTTATCAATAGAACTCTATATTTTTTTAACCCAGAAATTTGGCAATTTACTTGGGATACAGCTAAATATATAATGAACTCTCTCGGCAGTATCGCCATTTTAATACAGGAGATTCTCCCGGAAAAGGACAATTTCACATCCTGAGTGTGTCTCGTGTGCTGAGGGAGAGATCTCCAATACAATGGGTACATATATTGGTACAATCATACACAGTTATATTTATGAGGGATTGTTACATATATATTTGGATATGTATAGTTAGAATATTGCTACTGATGATTCTTCACTTGAACACAGATTAAGAAAAATTAAATCTGTTAATTTTATAAAGGGAACAAAAGCCTGCACCTTAATTTCTGAATCTCAAACCTTTCTCTAACAGCATCACTCTACAAACAACAAGAGAACAAGATTTAGATACAGAATAATGATCCTATTCAATTCCCCATTTCATAAAGTTAAACAGGCTAAATGTGGTCAGTAACTTCCCCTAACCATTCTCTTCACCATGTTGTTCATGATTGCGAGTAGCTACCTGTAATGACTATGCAACCCAAACCCACAAATTACGGCAAGTTTTCCATTGATTTTTTGACATCAGTAATATTACAAGTGATTATTTCTTAGTTTTACACAAAATCAGTATTCAAATGAGACTTTACAGACGAAAATCGGAAGGAAAATACATGGGTACTAAACAGCACTCTCAAATTGTTTTGAAACCTTTTGTGAAAGCTGGAGAAGCAGTTAAAGAGATGTGACACCACTAAAAATACAATAAAATATAATGGAAGTCATTAGAATTTGATGCTTAACATTCCCATAGGCACATATGTGGAATGTATAATTATGTTTGTGTCATTATACAACATCTAAGGTAACACAGAAAACAGTACTCAAAAGGTTAATACATATCAGGAAATCCATAAGTAGTAGAAATAGATTGTTTAGTGCATTGTCTTTTGAAGGGCATGTCCTATCTGCAAATTTACTTATCTACTCTCAAAATGCTTACAGGTCTGATGAAACGTGCGTCAGGCCTGGTTATGGTGTGAGGAGCTGCAGTGATGTGTTTGTTTGAGAGTGTCTCAATCCAAGTCTGTAACTTTATCTCTTTTTAATAATTGTCATTATAGTGGTTTACTGTTTAGTATAGCAGGTATTGTATTACTTCTATTCTTAGTGTCTACTGTGGCAACTGATTCCAGTTTTATTCGATACACAGTGTTACTATAAGGATCTATACATTTTATCTCTTATTTTATGTGTTTAAAGGGATAGTTTCAGACACTGGGTTCACCACTGGGCTGCCTATATTTATAGATTCAGCATGCCAAACAAGGATTTACTGTGGGGCTTATTATTGGTGCATGGATTTTAGCTTTGTTTCAATAAAGGTTGATTTTTAATTCCCTTATCATTTTATTAGTAACACAGAGCTACATTCGGCATGCAATGCTATTCAATTGAGCAGTGGCGCGAGTTAAGAGCTGAAGCCTTAAGCCCATAAAGCTTGTTTTCACCAGTAACGCTTCCGGGTATCTGATCCCATGAAGCATGCCAAAATCAATCAAGGACGTAAGTTGCAATCCAGGTACAGGTCAATTAACCAATAGGAAGCGGAGGACGACAATCAACGCCATGGGAAACAGTTTAAAAGACTGTGAAAACCATAATTCTATGATTGTGCTGTAGCTTAGAAAGTCAACACACAGGTCTAAGCGTTGGTGTGTTTTTGAGAGATATAGATATAGAGATAGAGAGAGATAGAAAGAGACTGAGAGAGAGATAGAGAGTGTTAGAGAGATAGAGAGAGTTAGAGAGAGATAAAAAGTGTTAAAGAGAGAGACAGAGAGTGTTAAAGAGAGCGAGTGAGAGTGCCAGAGAGAGAAATAGAGAGTGCCAGAGAGATCGAGTGCCAGAGAGAATTAGAGAGTGTTAGAGAGAGAGAGAGAGAGAGAGAGAGTGCTAGAGAGAGGGATAGAGAGTGAAGAGAGAAAGGGGAACACCAGAGAAGGAGAGTGAGGGGAGGAGGAAAGATAGAGGTATGGAAAGAGGGGAAGGAGGCAGCACGCCAGTGAAGGGAGGTACAGGTGAAGGAGAGCAGGATGGGGGGATGTGCAAGCAGATGTAGGCACACAAAGTGTAGGTGCAGAGGGTCAGTGGCCTGATCCCAGGAAAGGCAGTAGTGGGGATGAGAAACAGGCCCCAGGGAGAGAACAAGGAGGCCAGGAACCCCAGGTACACTTGGCAGGGCAACAGGTTGTGCCAAAGCAGAGGGCCGACAATTATAGTGAAGATGAGACAGAAACCCTCCTCAGGGAAGTCCAAGCCTACTGTAGCATCATCAATGGTGAAAGGGATATGAGGCCAGGCAATAAGGCACGTGCCTGGAGTGAGGTGATTGCAGCTGTGTCTTTATTAGGGGTTGCAAACTGCGATGTCGGTTAAACACTGATATGATTACTGCCGGATGAAGGTGAAGAAGAAGATGGCATCGAGGCCAGAGCAGCCTATGAGAATGGTGGTGGCCCACCACTTAACATCACATACTGTGAATGGGAGTGGACTTACAAGGGATCTTTGGAGCCTGCAGCTGTAGTGGGCCTTCCAGGACAGTTAGACACTGGCTATTAGGAAACCCTGCAATGTGAATATCATATACACCATCAAACCCTCATATGCACACACATGAACACCACACACATAGATAACTGACATACAATAGCACTGTAAGATTTCTGTTGCTGAATACAGATATATAGTGCATCAATATGTAATATATCATATTATCAACCTAATTATTATCAATAAAGTGTCTGTCCAATACCTGTGGTTAAAACACAATCTGAATAGCAGTTGCCAATGTAGTTTGTGTTACTGTTATGTTTGCTGTTTGTTCAAAGTTAATATAAAACAACACAGTATAAATATAAATTGCAATTGTATATATTTTGTAATGAGTTCCCGTATCCCTATCTTTCCCATGTTACACTGCCCCGTTTAAAGGTGTGTTGCTTAACACTCCAACTGCTGGGAATAGCTGTAGATCCACAATGATTTCACATCCAAGAGAGAGTACATGTATTGGTCTGCACACTGCAGCATATGCGGGTACAGACTCTGAGAGACTGCATGTGCGTGGCATGTACTAGCCTAACCCGGACCATGTTTCATAAGCATTTTAACACCTTTTTCTGAGCATTGGTCACAGATTGGACAGTCTCACACACTGCACAGCAGATTCAGATGAGCATGTGTCCTAATAAACAGCAGATAGCACACTGCACCAGCTATATATATAGATGTTTATCTGTGGTAAACAATCACCACCACCAATTACAAGTGACAATGATGTCAGGGATATGCAAACACACAGCAAACAATTGTTTAGAGAATCAATACTCAAATACTATTGTTTCAGTATCCAGGAGGTGTACCCAACCCCCGAGACACAGGCAGTTGAGTGGTGGTGGAGGAAGCCGAGGGCCTGGGCCCATCACAGGATGCTGGACCATCCGTAGGACCATAGGGAATCACCCCCTGGGCCCTCACATGCATCACGGGCACATTCCCAGCCCTTTCAAATTACTCGAGGTTGAATAAGGCACTAACCACCTGCAGGGATGTAAAACTCATGGGGACCAATCTCAACAGGCCCACTACTGCCACCTGGTGACGATCAGGTAATACGTGTGCCGGTCCCCAATCCTCTCCCACTACTGACCGGGCCACAAAAGTTGTTGCCACAGCAGTGGCTATCCCAGCAGTTGTCACAGCTATAGTTACCCCTGTAGATGTTGCAGCCATTGTTGCCCCAGCAGATGTCACAGCCATTGTTGCCCCAGCTTTTGTTGCAGCTGTTGATGTTGCAGCTATTGTTGCCGCAACAGACCGGGCCAACATCATGGGCAACAGCATCTCCATTGCCAGTACCATCTCCATTGCCAGTACCATTTCCATTGGCAACAGACCCATCTCCATTGCCTGTATCATCTTCATTGCCAGTACCAATTCCATTGGCAACAGCACCATCTCCATTGCCAGTACTATCTCCATTTGCAACAGCACCATCTCCATTGGCAGCAGTACTATCTCCATTGTCAACAGATTCCCAACTGGCAACACCATCCCTATCCTTATGGAGTACACCATCATAATGGTCAACACCTCTGGCTTTACCACAGCATATCCAGAGTCCAACATCGTTCGGAGACAGAACTCACGTCCACCCACCAGGCACCTTGAATTACATATATCAGCACATCCACTTGACTGATGAGTGCGAGATCGGAGCAGTCCAATAGCTGACAGCTAAGCTGGCACGTCAGAATAAAATTGCTACTAGGCAGGCGGAAAGCATCAGAGCAATATATGGGAGGTGAGGAGGCATAATGCTCTAATGGAGAGATACAAGCAAATGGCTCATAGGGACAGACAAGACCAGACATCACTTGGCATGGCTGGTACAGTTGACTAAATTCCATGTGCCTACACTCCAGCTTTCAGTTCCACAGGCTACACCACCACCACAGCCAGAGCCTACAGCCTCCTCATTTCACCCCTAACCACCGACGACAGCTGCCTCAATCCAACACCTCTTGGCCGTGGTCAAGAGAGGAAGCACATGGTTCCAGAAGGTGTGGGGCCCAGTGCTCAGAAAGAGGAAGTTGGTGAAACGTTCCCCAAGTCAGTGGTTGTCAAACCTCTCCCCAGGACCCACCACACAGACTATAATTTGGTTGAAACACTGTGTGAATACACATGTGAAGCAATTTGAGGCTCCATCACCTGTTAAATAGTAGTTGCCCCATTTATTGTTTCCCATAAATCATTGCCTGTCTGATGGTTTCTGAGGAGAGGATTGAGAACCACTGCCCTAAGTCCTCCTCATCGAGACTCCACAATGAATATCATTTTATATTAATGTTGACATACTAAAGGCTGGCTACAGAGTGTGTACATGTATGATTATGTCGAATATTTCTGCAATTGATGTTCAATGTGAATTGTCATTGAGAAGAGATTTTAAAGACAATACAAATAGTGTTCTGATTGATATCTTGTTCTTGTCTCTGTAGGTGTTAATAGCCTATACTCATGACCATGATGGAATGTTCCTGAACCTCCTCTTTCTGTGTCACATATTCTGCTAATCAATTTCAGATGATTCCTTCTTATCTGACAACAATCTGTGTGTGGTACAGATCTGTATGACATTATCCATGATTATGTTCATCTGTTTCATTGAGCAGTTCTTGACAAGTTGTAAGTCCTATGCACATTAATTGTTTCTCCAATTACACGGAGGGATTTATAATGATCCCTTTTCTCATCAGATTCCGGTTGCAGTGGTGTAGTGACCACATGTGACCCAGGTAGGTGCTATGCATCATGCTTATTTTAGACTATGACATTACCCACTTTGTGTATCCCCTTGTTTACAAGCCCAACCTATTGCCCTTCCAGTATCCACCCACACCACACCCATAATGTTAATGCACAGGCTTTACCATTTCTGTTTGTGCTCTGTGTATAAAATAAAGCTTTCTGTTTGCAATGGTTGGGGTTATGTGACATCCACATACATCACATATGTGTCACATTCCTATATATATAAACTAATGAGCCCTAGTTACTATGCAACAAATCAATACATATAACAATAATAATAGTCATAATAGCATTAGATATCAAATATAACAGTTGTCGCATTGCGAGTTGTCATCACACAATTCAAAAAAATATGGTCTTGCGCACGCGCAGTGAGCGCCTTCGGTGCTCATTGTGGGCCTTGCGACGTAGGCGCTCATCACAAGGCCCACACAACTTACAAAAAGGCGCTCATTGTGGTGCCCGCTAAGGGTGCTCATTGCAAGGCACACAATGAGCGTGAGACACTCTGAAAAAAAAACAACTTTAACGGCCACAATTTTTTTCAACCCCGTAGTACGGAAGCCATTAGAAGACCGCCAAAAGTCACCAATTACTTAAGAAATGAACTTACAACCTCATACACAGCACAGGGGGATAGGCAGGATGTCTGTGAGTGAGGTTCCAAGCTAATTTTAGGTTTAATTGGAGTTTTCAGGAGATCAAATATCGGCTAAGCGAGGAAAAAATATTGGTTGCCGTAAACCCGTAATTGTTTGGAAAAAAACTCAAGGGCCTCATTCAATTGTGATCTGGCCAATTAAATAGGGCTCTATATAAGCACAGAGCATATTTTTTTACAGAAGTTTTTTAGTTAGTGAAGACCTTGTTTATGGATAGAAGTTCACTAACTAAAAACTTCTGTAGAAAAAATAAGCTCTGTTATAGAGCCCTATTCAATTGGCCAAATCGCAATTGAATGAGGCCCAAAATGAGGCCGAAAGCAGTAGCAAGTCTTTAAAAAAATTAACCAAAGGCGCGCGTCGCGATGCCCACAAATGGTTTCAGACAAGCTGAAAGGCTGAAAATTGCAGCTACAACTCAAAATAGAGTGTAAGCTTTGCTTTTCCCACCAAAACCAATGGTTTTGTCTTGAAACTGCGGCTACATATTGGAAAATTTCCTGATCTTTCTTACTTTCTCCTCAGTGCAACTGGACATGAACAGTGTAACTGGACATTTATCTGCTGGCGTACTTTATGAAGAGAGATTGAAAGCTCTTTGGGATTTGGATTACACAAAATAACACAGAATAGGTAAAATATAATTAATTTCATATTACATATCACATTTAACAAAAAGGGAAAATTATAGTATTTAATTAACAGTTAAAAAAAAGGAGGTATAATGTTAATCATGTATAGCAATATTTAAAAAAAGAAAATTGTTGCTTGATTAAATAAATAAATAAAACCACATCTATTTATAACGGATAAATTAAAACTGTAAGATAAAAAAAGGAAACATTAAAGAAATGTAGGATGCTATTAATCGAAAAATAATTAATAATTGTTTTTATTTTATTTTATAGTTTGCAGCTTTCTGTAAATTTGAAAAGACTATTGCTCAAGGCAGTTTCAGAGAATTGCTTTGCATCATTTAACCTGCAACTGTCATGGCTCACTTGGCAGTCATCTGGGACTTGGACAGATGTCTGTCACAGACTGTTGACACAAGAGACGATACCTGGGGGTTTGGGGCTCCCAGACCCCATGTTATATTGTTATATGGATATATTGTTGTGTTGTGGTCTAGGGGATAAAGTATTATAAGTTTATCCCTTAGCATATTCCCATCCCTTCCATGTTTAGGCTCATTGTAATGAGTATCCTGTGAGGGAGCTGGTGGGATGTGTTGGTTGTATGTGTGTGAAACATTGTGTGTTGTATTTGTAAATATGAATGTATGTTATTATATTAGTATGTCATTATATTGTAGAGGGGAAGCCGTTGAATACAGCCAGGCCTCCTTTGTTCCCAAAGGCCTGTTAATCCCATTAGCTAAGTATCCAGCAGAGAACCAACAATGGGAAGCTCACAGCTGGAGAGCAGACAGGCAGGCACCCAGAAACAATGGGATGGCCTGAAGGCTTCTCAGCCTTCATAGCATGGGCACAGGAGAGTAAAGGTATGCTTTGCCCTGGAGATTCAGACCCCAAATGAATTAGTTGGCCTCGCCTAGTGGGCGGACCTGGGAGGGGACTATTGGTTCACACACAGTTCCCTTTCATGATTGGCCAGACGTCATTTGGGGCTGGTTAACGGTAGCCACTTCCCCCATTCTTGTGTGATGTGGTTAAATATGCTGTTCTAAAATAAAACATGGTTCATAATTTTCATCAAGACTTTGTGTGCAGGTGTATTATTGACCCAGGGACAAATGCTGGTAGAGGAGATCGTTCTGACTCCCTTCCAGGTTCTTCCAGGCACACTACCAAAAGCTGGGACTTATGCTCTTGCATCCGCAAAGAAGGTCCATTGGTCTGAGTCAACCAAATCTTAGGTCTAAAACCTACAGGAGATAAGAGGACTAGGATCCTCTATACTCCATCATCATTGTAGGTTGTGACAATTGGCTGGCAGTGGTGAGACGACTCTACAGAAAGACCAAGAATGGAGCAGCAATACGAGGAATTGTCCTCAGCGGAGCTAAGGGAGGCGATGAAGCAGAAAGGAATCCCTAGGAGGAAGGGGTTGTTATATAGGGTCAAGGTACCTATAAATAATGAGGTAGGCAGAGAACCCAGGAAACAATTAGTGGTTCCCCAGCTATATAGGGGCAAGGTGCTACAAGTAGCACATGAAATACCCCTGGGAGGGCACTTAGGGGAGAAGAAAACCCGGAGTAGAGTGAAAGAGATATTTTTCTGGCCAGGGTTGGATAAGGATGTAAAGGAGTTTTTCCATTCTTGTGATGCCTGCCAAAGGAACAGGCCTCTCAAGAAGAACAGCAGGGCCAAGTTACAGTCCCTCCCAGTAATGGAAGAACCCTTCCAGAGGGTAGCTGTGGACATCATTGGGCCCCTAGCTAGAGCCAGTAGAACTGGGAAGCAGTATATCCTTACCCTGGTAGATTATGCCACTAGGTACCCTGAGGCAGTAGCCTTGTCCAGTATAACAGCTCCAAAGGTAGCAGACGCCTTGGTGACTATATTCACCAGAACAGGGTTTCCCCATGAGATTTTGTCTGATCAAGGCCCACAATTTATGGCCAAAGTCACGGAACAGCTATGGGCCAGCGTTAAGCATATTACCTCTTCCCCCACCATCCCCAGACTAATGGTCTATGCGAGCGGTTCAATGGGACTCTTAAACATATGATACGCACTTTTACAGACCAGGAACCAGACTGGGAACGGTTGTTGCCATGTTTGCTATAGAGAGGTACCCCAGGAGTCTACAGGGCACTCCCCCTTTGAACTCCTGTATGGGAGACACGTGAGAGGACCCTTAAGCATAATTAGGGAAACATGGGAAGGGGAGTATAGGCAGCAACCCATACCAGTGGCCACCTATGTCCTAGCCTTCAGAGAGAACATGTCCAGACTAACTGGAATAGTCAGCCAAAACATGAGGAAAGGCCAGCAGAGGGATCAGAAATACTACAATGCAGGGACCAGTGATAGAATTCTGGAAGAGGGAACGAAGGTGCTTATGCTGGAACCTCACCCCCAGAATAAATTACAGTCCCAGTGGGTGGGGCCTTACACAATCAGCCAGAAAGTGGGGAACAAGGCCTATGTAGTAATGATAGACCCGGATAGGGCCATCACCAGAGTTGCCCATATCAACAGACTTAAGGTGTACGTTCAGAGAGCAGCTCACCTATTAGCTATTTGTAGGGCCACAGAGGATGAACCAGAAGAGGGACAGATCCCAGATATGCTAAACAAAGCAGACCAGGATACAGTAGGAGAAAGTATCTAGCAGACCCTGGAATTAGATGCAGAGCAGAAAGAGCAGCTGTCCCACAGCTTAAAACCCTTCCACTCCCTGTTCACCACCAAGCCAGGGTGTACCCCCTTAGCTGTCCACCCAGTAGTAACCAGGGAATGTGCCCCCTTAAAGCAACACCCCTACAGGGTACCAGAGGCAGTTAGGGCCAACATTCGGGCAGAATTACGCACTATGCTACAGTTGGGAGTGATAGAAGAATCCAGTAGTCCCTGGGCATCTCCAGTGGTATTGGTGCCCAAAAAAGATGGAACCACTCGTTTTTGCGTGGATTACCGTAGACTGAACGATAAAACCAAAACAGATGCCTACCCTGTTCCACGCATGAACGAGTTGTTGGACCGGCTAGGTACTGCCAAATATTTAACCACTTTAGATCTCTCTAAAGGATATTGGCAGATCCCTTTAGAAGAGACTGCAAAGGAGAAGTCTGCCTTTATCACCCCCTTTGGACTCTTCCAGTTTAAAGTAATGCCATTTGGGATGAAAAATGCTCCTTCTACCTTCCAGAGACTAGTGGACACATTGTTGCAAGGGCACCAAGAGTATGCCCAGGCCTACCTGGATGATATAGCCATTTTTAGCCAGATTTGGGAGGACCACATAAGGCATATTAGTCAAATTATGCAGGCAATTCACCAAGCTAAGTTGACCATAAGACCTGACAAATATCAATGGGCTAGAGCAGAAGTGCAATAACTAGGTCATTGGGTGGGGAATGGGAAGTTAAGACCCGAACCAGCCAAGGTAGAGGGAATAGCAGCTTGGCCCACTCCTAAAACTAAGAAGCAGGTGATGGCTTTCCTAGGTACTACTGGGTATTACCGAAAATGTATTCCAGATTTCAGCAGCACAGCCAAACCCCTGACGGATCTCACCAAGAAGAAGCTACCCAGGGAAGTGAATTGGACTTCTGAGTGCCAGTTGGCTTTCCAAACACTGAAGGATGCTCTGACCTGCTCCCCAGTCCTGGCTGCCCCAGACTATAACCGCCCTTTCGTGGTACAGACCGATGCCTCCATGTATGGCATAGGGGCAGTATTGAGTCAGCCAGACAACCAGGGAGTTGAGCACCCAGTGGCCTACATTAGTAGGAAACTACTGCAACGAGAAACAGCCTATGCAAATATAGAAAAGGAATGTTTAGCAGTAGTCTGGGCTCTACGCAAACTACAGCACTACCTGTACGGAAGACAGTTCACAGTCACCACAGACCATAACCCTCTTTGTTGGTTATCTAAAGTGGCTGGAGAGAATGGCCGACTACTGAGGTGGAGTTTAGTCCTACAAACTTTTAATTTCACGGTACAACACCGCAAAGGGAAATTCCACCAGAACGCAGATGGATTGTTGCGCCAACTAGAGCCCTGACTGTCAGTCCAGATAGGCATCCTGGAGTACAGGATACCTACATCTGTACTTGGGGGGGTAATTGTCATGGCTCACTTGGCAGTCATCTGGGACTTGGACAGATGTCTGTCACAGACTGTTGACACAAGAGACGATACCTGGGGGTTTGGGGCTCCCAGACCCCATGTTATACTGTTATATGGATATATTGTTATGTTGTGGTCTAGGGGATAAAGTATTATAAGTTTATCCCTTAGCATATTCCCATCCCTTCCATGTTTAGGCTCATTGTAATGAGTATCCTGTGAGGGAGCTGGTGGGATGTGTTGGTTGTATGTGTGTGAAACATTGTGTGTTGTATTTGTAAATATGAATGTATGTTATTATATTAGTATGTCATTATATTGTAGAGGGGAAGCCGTTGAATACAGCCAGGCCTCCTTTGTTCCCAAAGGCCTGTTAATCCCATTAGCTAAGTATCCAGCAGAGAACTAACAATGGGAAGCTCACAGCTGGAGAGCAGACAGGCAGGCACCCAGAAACAATGGGATGGCCTGAAGGCTTCTCAGCCTTCATAGCATGGGCACAGGAGAGTAAAGGTATGCTTTGCCCTGGAGATTCAGACCCCAAATGAATTAGTTGGCCTCGCCTAGTGGGCGGACCTGGGAGGGGACTATTGGTTCACACACAGTTCCCCTTCATGATTGGCCAGACGTCATTTGAGGCTGGTTAACGGTAGCCACTTCCCCCATTCCTGTGTGATGTGGTTAAATATGCTGTTCTAAAATAAAACATGGTTCATAATTTTCATCAAGACTTTGTGTGCAGGTGCATTATTGACCCAGGGGCATATGCTGGTAGAGGAGATCGTTCTGACTCCCTTCCAGGTTCTTCCAGGCACACTACCAAAAGCTGGGACTTATGCTCTTGCATCCGCAAAGAAGGTCCATTGGTCTGAGTCACCCAAATCTTAGGTCTAAAACCTACAGGAGATAAGAGGACTAGGATCCTCTATACTCCATCATCATTGTAGGTTGTGACAGCAACTACTTAGAGATCAGAGGTATACTATATACATTTATTCAATAGTTATAGAATTGAATAATAAATGTAAAGATAACAAAAATTGAAAATTGAAAACAGCAAGTTAATTAATAACTACATAGATTAAAAATTAGAAGAGCATCGCATAATAGAGTTGTCTTAATTGCGAGTTTGTTGATAATGCTCATGAATGTTACGGGATTGAGCATACGCAATGAGCGCCATAGTCGATCATTGCGTGTCTCGCAATGAGCACCAAAGGTGCTCATCACCTGGCTCACATGACTTTGCTGCAATGAGCGCAAAAGGAAGTAGGACTTTGCCATTGAGCGCTCATTGTGGCCCTCGCAATAGTGCACTTTCAAGGTTCCTCTTAGGGTTCTCTGTCTCCTCAGAGATGTCATTTTTCCAAGCACACTCCACCGATGGAGGATGAAAAGAAATTAAAGGTGCCCATAGCGATGTACGCGATCAGCGACAAAGGACTTAGCTCTTTGCTGATGAATGCAAGGCATGCACACGGCCAATATTTTATCAAGCATGTAAATCAAAACCAAAAAAATTAAATAAATAAAAAAAAACACACACAGCTCAGGGGGACAGCCTGGGAGCTCATTTGAGCCTTAATTGCCAATTTTCAGAGATCGAAAATCGGCTAAGCGAGGAAAAAAATGGCGACCATAAAAACGCAAATGCTTTCAAGCAGGATCAAATGAGGCTGAAGCCCGTAACAATTATCCGAACAATGCCAGGCATGCAGGACTTTGAAAATACAAGGAACATCGCTCATGAAAACAAATAAAGCAAATAAAAGCAACAGCAAAATAAAAGCAATAACCCTCAACGCGAGGCACACAAGACTTAAGCATAGACAGAGAGGAGGAAAAAAAAAAGACCGGGGGGGGGAAGGGGAGAAAGGGAAAAATACACAGGGGTCAGAGAGTGGGGAGAGATTCGTAATAAGGCACTCATTGCTGGACTCGCAATGAGCACCAAAGGTGCTCAATACGAGGCACCAAAGTGGCGGGTTGGACAATGTCTTCAATGAGCGCCCATTAAAGGGCTCACAATGAGCGCTGAAGGCACTCATTGTATGCCCTGTAAAGTAGAGGGGGGAGAGCCGTGCATTGTGTTGCAAACAGCATTGACAGCCTTCAAATTGTATTGCCATTTCTTGTTGACGGGGAAGTCGTTAGTCAATTAATGTTGTGGATTGTAGGTTAAGAAAAGTATATGTATAAATAGAGAATAGAATCATGATAGTAAATATGTGGCAGAGATTGAGTTAGTTAAAGTATATATACTATTAGAGAATAGAATCATGATAGTGAATATGCGGTAGAGATTATAATAATTTAATACTTTGGGATTGCATGAATTAGCTAATAATTGAAATAAAACAAACTAAAATAAAAACTAAGTGAAATGTTGTTTAGACCTAACAAATATATTAATTACATAGCAACACAGGTTACAGATGATGACACTTACATTTCTCTTACACATTGACAAAAAAAAGGATACTATTGTAATACCATCAGAAGTGTAAAAGTAGTTAATCAATTACAGCTTCAGGTAAGAAAAATAAACATATTAATAATGTCATGTTTGCCTTTGTTTGCTATCGAATAATAATAATAAAAAAATAAAATAAGGACAAAAATAAAATGACATTTACAATTACAGATTACAATGATGGACAAAGCAGAAAACATCAAAGATAAAAAAGGCTGGCAAGGGAACACAAAAAATATGTAGAGATCAACAGTCACCTGAAACTTCAAAAAGGTTAAGAGAAGTAGACCGTAATAGATTTTCAAAGAAAAGAAAAAAGCTTGCAAAATGAAAAACTCAGCGTGAGGGAGCTAACAAGAAAAAAAATGATAAGCATAATGCATGTGAAAAATCTATTAATGAGAGTAATGTGGATATAGAAAGTAGTAGTGATATATGTTCTCATGATAGTCCATTATTTACATCTATGACAGTAGAGACTCACAATTGTGGTATGTTGAATGTTGGTTGTCAGTTTTGTGGGGCATATCATTTTCAAAAGGAAAGACCAAGAGATGGTGAGTTTAGTAGTTGCTTTCAGAAAGGAAAGGTAAGACAGCTAGAAAGACACCCATGTCCACAATATTTAAAAAGTATAGTGAGTGAAGCAACATTTTCTCAAATTAAATGAATTTTAAACTAAACATGGGTCATAGAATAGTGGAATTTCATTTTCTTCAAAGGGTGCAACATTAGCTTAAAATGTGCTAGGGCATGTTCCTTATGTCTTAAAGTACAGGGTCAAATTTACCACTACACATTTACACTCAGAAGCAGGAGAGCAAAGAAAATTAAAAAAAAAAAAATATTCACACAACGTATGATGCTTTCAGAGTATAAAAATTGCTTGCCACAGTTTTTATAGAGCTTCATAACATTATGGCCAACAACCCGTATACTCAAGCATACAAGAGATTAACATTAGTAGAAAGAGAACAATTGATTCATGCTGAACAGAATCAGTTGCCTATGCAAAGAGTCAATATAGTTCTTAAAAGAGATCGTCATTGTGATCAACAAAATTATAATTTATCAACTTCTAATGAGGTTGCATGTTTTTTCCAAATGACGATGGAGAACCCCAATTTGAGCGGGATATTAGAATATATCCCAGAAATCCAGAGCAACCTTTCATAAACATAAATATCTTTAGTAGTAATTTGGATCCAATGACATACACAATTTTTTACTAAATGGGGAGGCAGTATGGCAACCAAATACTGAAAAGTTATATAAATACTGAAGTGTCTGTCAGAAACAATATTTCAATGCTGGAATATAAAGTGCCACAAACTGCTATTCACAACAAATTTAATCCAATTTTATATGGTGGAAAACACACACAACAATGGATTATTGATTCATATCTACAAGTTGAAGCAAATTATTTACATTTTATAAAATTTCAACAAATTAAGTTTTGTGTAGAACAATATTGTGGATTAATGGATTATGTAGCTGAATTAGCAACAAACAGAGAACTTCCAGCTGGCCAAGCCATCATTTTGTCATCTTCTTTCCAAGGATTTCCTCGCAATATGCAATAAAGATACAATGTTACTAAATTTACACTGGCCAGAGATTGTGCAAAATTTTTAAGTTGGACAACGTTCTTCTGCTAGACCATATTTAGTGGCAAGATTCTTCAAAATAAAACTAACAACATTAATACATGACATATCCATCCCAAATTTATTTGGGAAATGTGTGGCTTATGTGTATACTATTGAATTTCAAGAGAACTTGCACACACACTTTTAATACTCCAAGAAAAAGATACATTGTATATGGCTGAAAAAGTAGATTTGGTGATTATTGCTGAACTACCAGATCCGGAAAAATATTAAAAACTTTCTTAAATTGTGATTCATGGGCCATGTGGAAATATGAATCCACATACACCATGCATGAAAAATAAGAAGTGAACCAAAGATTTCCCAAAAGAATTTACAGTGCAAACTTATGCAAATTGTGATGATTACCCTTTGTATAGAAGAAGAGAAGGACAAACTGCAATTATTAGGGGCAAAATTGTAGCTATGTGGATCTATATTATCCACATTTGGTAATGAAGTACAATGCACAAAAGAAAATTAGTAGGAGTATGCTATAAACTCCCAAATATAGCTGAAAGTGAGGAAATACAATTATTGTTACAGATTGGAAATGCAGCTAAGCACGGCGCAAGTTCTAATAATGGGAGATTTTAATAACCCTAAAATAAACTGGATAAAATGAGACCAGCAGTTCAGCTAAGGGGAGCAGGTTCTTGAGTACACTCAGGGATCATTATCTGGCCCAGGTTATACAGGAGCCTACTAGAAATGAAGCTATCTTAGATTTACTCATTACAAATAATATTGATATTGTATCAAATGTTGAAATAGGGCAACCTTTGGGAAACAGTGATCACAACACAGTCTCATTTGAGATTGAATTAAAAAAAAAAACATTTTAAGGGGCCAACAAAAACTCTTAATTTTAAAAGGGCAGATTTTAACGGTCTAAGGGCAGCAATACAAAGTATAGACTGGGACAGAGAACTGCTAGGTAAAAACACTGAACATAAATGGACAACATTTAAATCCTTACTAAATATACATACACATCGGCATATAACGTGTGGGAATATAAGTAAAAGGAGTAAATCACATCCCATGTGGCTTAACAATGATTTAAAGATCAAGATACGGAGTAAAAAACAGGCATTTTAATTATACAAACAAGAGGGGACAGAGACTGCTTTACGGGAATACAAGGAAATCAACAAGGCTTGCAAAAGCGCAATTAGACTGGCTAAAATAGAAAATGAAAAATTAATTGCAAAAGAGACTAACCCTAAAATATTTTTTAAGTATATTAATGGGAAGAAGGCGAGGAAGGAAGCATTAGAATGTGAAACAGGCTGTCTGAAAATTAGTAACCAGGAAAAGGCAGATGAGCTAAATAGGTTATTTTCTTCGGTATACACAAGGGAGGTACCAGTGGTTGGGACACTGCAACATAATGGGGCTACACTACCTTTGCCAAATAATTGGTTAACACAGGAAGTATTCCAAAAGAGGTTGGAAAAAATAAATGTTAATAAAGCCCCGGGTCCTGATGGAATACATTCAAGGGTACTAAGGGAACTGGGTTCTGTAATAGCCAATCCATTATATTTAATTTTTCAAGATTCACTCAACACAGGGTCTCTACCAGATGACTGGAGAAAAGCTGATGTGATACCTATATTTAAAAAGGGAGCAAGAGAAAATCCGGGGAATTATAGACCAGTGAGCCTCACTTCTGTAGTGGGGAAGCTTTTAGAAGGGTTAATAAGGGATAATATACAAGAATATGTCTATTTGAAATGGATTATAAGTAGGAGTCAACATGGGTTTATAAGGGATAGGTCATGTCAAACAAATCTAATTCATTTCTATGAGGAGGTTAGTAGGAACCTGGATCAAGGCAACACAGTGGATGTAGTCTTTTTGGATTTTGCAAAGGCTTTTGATACAGTGCCACATGGGAGACTATTGGGCAAACTAAGGTATACAGGAATTGCAGTATATATCTGCTCATGGATTGAGAGCTGGCTAAAAGACAGGAAGCAAAGGGTTGTTGTAAATGGAACATACTCCGATTGGACTAATGTGGTAAGTGGGGTTCCTCAGGGTTCAGTATTAGGTCCTCTTCTTTTTAACAAATTTATTAATGACTTAGAGGTAGGATTGGAGTGTGGGGTCTCCATTTTTGCTGATGACACAAAGTTGTGCAAGGTAATTAAATCAGAAAATGATGTGCTTTCCCTCCAAGGGGATTTACATAAAATTGAGGAATGGGCATCTAAATGGCAGATGAGATTTAATACGAATAAATGTAAGGTTATGCATCTGGGAAGGAAAATTAGCCATGCAATTTATAATCTTAATGGAGCAAATCTAGGTGTATCAGATATTGAAAGGGATTTGGGAGTGCTTGTGGACAACCACCTAGGTAACAGTGCTCAAAGCCAAGCAGCAACTGCAAAGGCAAATAAAATATTAGCATGTATTAAGAAGGGTATAGAAGCCAGGGAAGCAAATATAATTCTGCCACTATACAAATCTCTAGTATGCCCTCATTTGGAATATGGAGTACAATTTTGGGCACCACTTCATAAAAAGGACATTTTAGAGCTGGAAAAGGTACAGAGAAGGGCAACAAAACTAATAAGGGGAATGGAGGGGCTAAGTTATGAAGAAAGACTAACCAAATTAAACCTATTTTCTCTAGAAAAAAGGCGTCTAAGAGGAGATATGATTACCTTATATAAATACATCCAGGGTCAGTATAAAGATTAATCGGGGGAGCTTTTTGTGCCAAGAGGTTTTCAACTGACAAGAGGACATCCCTTGAGGTTAGAAGTAAAAAGATTCCACCTCAAAGAAAGAAAAGGGTTCTTCACAGTAAGGGTGGTTAATCTGTGGAATTCTCTACCAGAGGAGGTGGTGACAGCGGATTCAATAGATAACTTTAAAAGGGGACTAGATTTATTTCTAATTAAAAAGGGTATTCAGGGTTATCATGGATAATTAGAGAGAAAGTAATGATCCATATTTTTTACATTTCCCCTTGAGACAATTGGCTAAGTCTCGCTTGTTTTTTTGTTTTTTTTTCTATTTGCCTTCCTCTGGACTAATTAATAAAGAAAAAAAAAAACATTAAATAATTGATTAATAATTAATTAACAACTAATGAATTAATAGTTAATCCGCATATTGCAGATCAGAGGAGATCTTAAAATGTTTAACTTGATGGACTGAAAGTCTTTTTTCAACCTTGAATACTATGTAACTATGTAACTATGTAACACATAAATGTGGAAGCTTGCACTTCTATCAAATGCATAAAATATGTGTATAAATATATTTACAAAGGATATGATGCAGCAACTGTAGTTGTGCAAGGTGCACAAACCGAAAAACATAATACAATTTTACATGATGAACTTTGATGTTATCTAGATGCTCAGTATGTAAGTGCTCCAGAAGCAATGTGGCATCTTCTGAAATTTGAAATGCATGATCGCTCACATATCGTCTATTGATTAGCTGTACATTTGCCACAAAGACAATTAGTTTACTTTCATGCTGGGGATGAAAGAAATGCTCTGGTCAAAATGAAAATAGAGAAAAAACACTTACTGCTTGGTTTACATTAAATTGTAATGACATTGAAGTAATTGAATTATTATACATTGTGATTCCATATAATTACGTTTTCATCAATGGTGCACTGCTAAAAAGAAAAATGAGTAGTATTAAAATGATCCCAATAATTTATACTGTTAGACCAAGAGACATTGCACCTTTTAGTTTAAGATTACTCTTGGTGCATAAAGTTATAAACATTTACGCACAGTGAATGACATGGTTTATGATACATTTCAATTAGCTGTGGGACAAAGAAACTTCCTTGCAGATGATACTGAATGTGAAATATGACTAGAAGATGCAGCACTATGTCAAATGCCATGGCAGATGAGGGAACAGTTCACTTTCATCTGCATATTTTGTAATGTACCTGATGCATTAGCTTTGTGGAACAAATGTAAATCAAACATGTGTGATGACTTCCTGAAAAAATGCAGTAAGACCATTGCAGAATTAAAAAGCTGAATCCAAATTCAAGAGATATTGCTTTCTCATGAATTAAGTTGTGCAACTTTAATCTACCAGATCCAGGAATTTTAGTTGACATAAACTATGAAGAGTTGATTGTGATGTGGAAAAACAAAGAGCAAAAGAAAAAATAGCTACTTTAAATACATTGCAATTGGAAGCATTTAATGCCATACAACAAGTTTAGATGCTCAGAGGGCATTATTTCTATCTAGATGGACTCTGCAAAACCTATCTATATAAGATCTTATCTATATCATTTATTGATTAATTTAATTAGAAGTCAAGGTTAACTAGTAGTTCTCTTTGCAACTTTTTGTTGGAAGGTGTTAGAATTGTGCATAGTAGATTAAAACTTACAGTTCCCATTTTGGAAACAACAGTATCGGACATTAGAATGACATCATCTCAAGCAAAACATCTAAAAAAAGTAAACTCATTATAATTAATAAGGCAACAGTGATGTCTTGCCATGCTCTGAAATGTATTGATCGGTTGTTACGTGAAGTCGTGGCTAATGATTTGCCTTTTGGAGGCAAGGTGATGTTAGGTGGAGATTTTAGGCATACATTAACAGTGATTGTCTATGGAAGTCGCACAGACATTGTGTAAACATTTATAAAGGCCAGTACACTATGGAAACTATTTACACACCTTAAATTGGAGAAAAATATGAGAACAGAAGGCCAAAATGAATTCAGTAATTGGTAAATTAAAATTGGCAAAGGAAAAACACAGGTCATAAGTAATTTAACCGAGGATACTGTTAAAATTCAACATTAAATGATTTGTCTTTTCTGTTCCAGCCTCCAGCAACCATCTTGCAACTCTCCTCTAGCTTTTGCACACACTTCTACAAGCCTCCAGCAACCATCTTGCAACTCTCCTCTGACTTTTGCACACACTGCTACAAGCCTCCAGCAACCATCTTGCAACTCTCCTCTGGCTTTTGCACACACTGCTTTCTCTGCCCTCCCACCCTTGCGTTATTTCAATTTATAGATACCCACCTGACTTACACCTGCTCGCTCAGCATCACCTGCTTCAAATGAATACACTAAGTTAATACACAAAAATAAAACATTATATATATATATATATATATATATATATATATATATACACTGCTCAAAAAACTATGCTGTTGTGCAAATGCGATAGACAACAGGTGGAAATTATGGGCAATTAGCAAGACACCCCCAATAAAGGAGTGATTCTGCAGGTGGTGACCACAGACCACTTCTCAGTTCCTATGCTTTCTGGCTGATGTTTTGGTCACTTTTTAATGCTGGTGGTGCTTTCACTCTAGTGGTAGCATGACACAGAGTCTACAACCCACACAAGTGGCTCAGGTAGTGCAGCTCATCCAGTATAGCACATCAATGCGAGCTGTGGCAAGAAGGTTTGCTGTGTCTCTCAGCGTAGTGTCCAAAGCATGGAGGCACTACCAGGAGACAGGCCAGTACATCAGGAGATGTGGAGGAGGCCGTATGAGGGCAACAACCCAGCATCAGGACCGCTACCTCCTCCTTTGTGCAAGGAGGAACAGGAAGAGCACTGCCAGAGCCCTGCAAAATTACCTCCAGCAGGTCACAAATGTGCATGTGTCTGCTCAAACGGTGTGCAGTATGTTTGGCATTTGCCAGAGAACACCAAGATTGGCAAATTTGCCACTGGTGCCCTGTGCTCTTCACAGATGAAAGCAGGTTCAGACTGAGCACATGTGACAGACGTGACAGGCTCTGGAGACGCTGTGGAGAACGTTTTGCTGCCTGCAACATCATCCAGCATGACTGGTTTGGCAGTGGATCAGTAATGGTGTAGAGTGGCATTTCTTTGGGGGGCCACACAGCCCTCCATGTGCTCGCCAGAGGTAGCCTGACTGCCAATAGGTACCGAGATGAGATCCTCAGACCCCTTGTGAGACCATATGCTAGTGTGGTTGGCCCTGGGTTCCTCCTAATGCAAGACAATGCTAGACCTCATGTGGCTGGAGTGTATCAGCAGTTCCTGCAAGTCAAAGGCATTGATGCTATGGACTGGCCCGCCCGTTCCCCAGACTTGAATAAAATTGAGCACATCTGGGACATCATGTCTCGCTCCATCCACCAACGTCACATTGCACCACAGACTGTCCAGGAGTTGGCAGATGCTTTAGTCCAGGTCTTGGAGGAGATCCCTCAGGAGACCATCCGCCACCACATCAGGAGCATGCCCAGGCATTGTAGGGAGGTCATACAGGCACGTGTAGGCCACACACACTACTGAGCCTCATGTTGACTTGTTTTAAGGACATTACATCAAAGTTAAATCAGCCTGTAGTGTGTTTTTCCACTTTCATAATGGGGGTGACTCCAAATCCAGACCTTTTTTTGATTTCCATTTTTTTATTTTTGTGTGATTTTGTTGTCAGCACATTCAACTATGTAAAGAACAAAGTATTTCATAAGAATATTTAATTCATTCAGATCTAGGATGTTTTATTATAGTGTTCCCTTTATTTTTTTGAGCAGTGTATATATATATATAATTACACACAACCCAGCTACTCTCCCATGTCGGTCACTAACAATTTTCCTTTTACTCTCACACCTTTATCTCATCTACTCCCTACGCCTACACACTGTGTCAAAATGCTCTCTCACTTTTTTCTCCCCCTCATCTTCTACTGTCTTTCTCTCAGACTTTCATTTGCAGCCTATCCATATCACAGCCCCAATACTATAACCATCTCAACTTCCTTGCTATCCTCTCCCACGAGCTACTCTCCCTCCTCCAATCACAATCTCATCCCCTCCCCAACACTCATAAGCAGAAACATCACTGTAAGTCCCACTCCCATATTCTCTCACTCTCACTCCTCCTTCTGCTAGCTGCTGGAGACATATCGCCTAACCCAGGTCCCTCCCTCATGTCTACCTGCTTTCAACCACGCTCTACTCCAAGGGCAGAAAACACCAGAAAAACACAGAATTTGATACCCATCACTTGTCACAAACCCTCCACTCTTCCTTTCTCCTGTGCTCTCTGAAACGCACGACCTATCTGCAATAAACTCACTTTCACTAACGACCTTTTCACTACCAACTCCCTCAATCTACTGGCTCTTACTGAAACCTGGCTCTCCTCTTCTGATACTGCCTCCCCTGCAGCACTCTCTCATGGTGGTTTTCCCCTCAGTCACACACCTAGAACTGGGAACAAAAAAGGTGGTGGTGTGGGTGTATTACTTTCTTCTCGCTGTATGTTTCACCTAATACCCCCTGTCCCATCCCTCCAATTTTTGTCTTTTGAAGCTCATACTATCCGCCTCTTCTCTCCTATCTCTACGTGTTGCTGTAATCTATCGCCCCCTAGGTACTTCCTCTCATTTTCTCCATTCTGTCAAAACTTCAATGCCACTTCTTCTGGATCTCTCTGCCATCTTTGACACAGTTGACCGTCCGCTTCTACTCTACATTCTTTCCTCCCTCTGCATTCGAGATCCTGCTATCTTGTGGTTCTCATCATACCTCCAAGAACTATCATTTAGCGTCTCCTTCTCCGGCACATCTTCTTCTCCTCACCCCCTGTCTATTGGCGTACCCCAAGGATCAGTCCTAGGCCCCCTCCTCTTCTCCATCTACATATCCTCACTCAGCACCCTAATCTCTATGCAGATGACACCCAAATCTACCTCTCAGCACCAGATCTATCCCCCTCTCTTCAAGCACACGTCTCCGACTGCCTCTCTAGTAATTCCTCTTGGATGTCCGCCCACCATCTGAAACTCAACATGTCTAAGACTGAAACCTTAATCTTCCCACCCTCTACTACAGCTTCAATTCCTCACATCTCTCTCTCTGTCAACAATGCCATCATCACTCCCACCTAACCAAGCCCATTGTCTACAGGGGTTCTACTGGATCCTGCCCTCTCTTTCATCCCACACATACAGTCTCTCACCAAATCCTATCTTTTACATTTAAAAAACATATCCAAAATACGCCATTACCTTACACAAGACACTACTAAGATTCTAATACACTCTCTCGTCATTTCTCGTCTTGACTATTGCAACTCGCTCCGTGTTGGCCTGCCCATCACTCGCCTCTCCCCACTTCAATCCATAATAAATGCCTCTGCCAGACTCATCTTCAGTACACATCGTTCAGTGTCGGCAGCTCCTCTTTGTCAATCACTTCACTGGCTTCTCTTAGCCTCCAGAATAAAGTTTAAAATCTTGACTCTAACTTATAAAGCCCTCAACAACAGCGCACCCCCATACCTCTCTGCTCTCATCTCCAAATACTCCCCCACACGCCCTCTTCGTTCTGCTAACGACCTTCTTCTTTCTACCACTCTTGTCACCTCCTCTCACTCCCGCCTCCAGGACTTTTCTCACGCTGCCCCTATTCTCTGGAACTCCTTTCCTCACTTCACCAGACTATCCTTCTGCCTTAAATCCTTCAAAACATCAATAAAAAGCACCTCTCTAAAGAAGCCTATAACCTTCCTCCCTAACATGCTCAGCACTACTCTCTCCCTACTGTACCACATACAAACTTCAACCTTTAGATTGTAAGTCTGCGAGTTTTAATCCTGCAAGGTGCTTTAGGGAAAGAGCTATGGACACCGGATTCCAAGCTCAAAGACAGGGCCGTCCATTCTTTACAATGTGTGAATCTTGAACTTGTCATTGCCTGTAACTTAACTTATGTATAGTGCTACAGAATATGTTGGCGTGTTACAAATAAATGATAATAATAATAATAATAATAATAATTTGTAAAGATTCACTAATATCAGCTATATTCTAAAATAGAATAAGTAACAATAATTACTCAGAGCTTACACACAAAGTAATATTAACATTAAAAAATAAAGATGCATTGCATTTGAATAATGACATTTTGAAATTAATAGATGGCACCCAAAAAATGTGTTACAGTGCAGATTATGTTCTGGCTGATGACGAATAGAGTGAAGCAAACTTCAGAACTGAATATATAAATTCATTATCACCATCTGGAATGCCACCACATATTTTGCAGCTAAAAAAAGGGGCAATTGTCATGTTACTGAGAAATATGAACCCCCAAAAAATTACTTTGTAATGGGACCAAATTAATTGTTCAGGATTTAAGAGAGCATTTCATACATGCTGAAATTCTAAATGGTACCCATAAAGGAGAAAGAGTGTTCATTCCAACTATAAATTTGGCTCCAAGTGAGAGTTTGCCCATCGTCCTTCATTTGCCATGACCATCAATAAATCACTAGGTCAAACTTTTAAGTCTGTTTACATGTTTTTGGAGTAACCAGTATTTGCCCATGGTTACCTTTATGTGGCATTCTCAAGATGCAAAAATCCATTAGAAATTAAAGTCTTGGTCAAACAAACAGAAAGTTTAAGTGAGCTATTAGAGGATGGAAAATGGATTTGCAAAAAATATTACATATGAGGAGGTGTTGTAAAGAAACAAAAAGATAGGATAAAAAAATTATAGACATGTAAATAATACGTGTAAAAGACAGAAATAGTAAATCACATATATAGTTGTCGTACTGAGAGTTGTCGTTACACACAACTTCGGCCCTCGCTATGAGCACCG
Organism: Discoglossus pictus; assembly: GCA_027410445.1. Lineage (NCBI taxonomy): Eukaryota > Metazoa > Chordata > Amphibia > Anura > Alytidae > Discoglossus > Discoglossus pictus. The sequence goes on along the minus strand of CM050163.1, from coordinate 17,334,437 downwards.
AAGGCGCTCATCGCGAGGCCCACATGACTTAGCTGCAATGAGCGCTAAAGGCCCAGAACAAATGAAAAACTGACAAAAATAATACAATTATACACACACACACACAGCACAGGGGGAGTGCCAGTAAGCCATGGAGTGAGGTGGCAAGCTCATTTGAGCCAAATTTGGAGTTTTTAGTTATTTGAAAATGTTCTAAGCAAGAAAAAAAATGGTGGCTGAAAAAACGTAACAGGATGAAAACGAGGCTAAAGGCAGGAAAAACAAGCCCCTAGCCAGTAACACTTAACGCAAGCCAGTAACACTTAACCAAAGTCAGTAACACTCATTGCGAGGCCCCCAAACTACGTGGGGGGAGAGACTTGAGCGCCATGAGCGCCATGAGGCCATGAGCGCTGAAGGTGATCATTGCAAAGCAGGAAAGTTGCGGATTGCAAAAAACAGCAATGAGCTGCGAGGCCAGCAAATGTACATGGGGGAGTGGCTTGCAATGAGTGCCAATATACTCATTGCGAGCCTCGCAATGAGCGCAGACTGGGCCAAAGCCACGCATTTTGTGGCAAACAGCATTGACTGGCTTCAAATGTAATTTTTGATGGGCAAGTCGCTAGTATGTATATATTTAACATATGTTATTAGTATTAAGGAGCTTAAGATAGATTTAATTATGTGTCAATTATAATTTAGTGGTTTAGCATATACAAAATGTTTAGTATTATTGTATAACAAAAAAAAATTAATATGACGTAAAAATATTGGTTGTACATTTTTAGTTTCGTCATGTATAGTAAAAAAAATAAATGGATTCAGTTTAATATCAAAATAGTGTTCAATATTTGTTTGAAGATTAAAAAAATATTGAAATTAATAGAAATATTAGAACATCACATGTTAAAATAGTAGTTGTATATTGTTAAGAGATTCATGTATATTACATAAAATAAATGTTTGCATTTTCATAGACAGATATTGTTCATTATTGGTTTAAAAATGGATTTAATACAAAATAATGCTTTTTTAATGGTTGACTGACTTATTCCATATTTCGTAAAAAGTATCACCAGAAACAGCAGCTGTACAAAAAAGCGCAGATAGAACATAGAGAGATAGTACAAAAACAAATAGAAAACTAAATGTATAAAACTAAATCATGCAGTCATTTTTGAAAGGCAAGTCGCTAGTCATATAATATTATATATGATATATAATAAACATTAAGGGTTAATACACATACAAATATACAATTACTGATATTGTAGAGTATCAATATTCTTCTAAGAGCCTGCAAACAATATGACAGGTAATACTGAAGTGGGTTGCCAGTTGCTTCTCTAGTACACTGTGATTTGTCTTGTCTCTCTGCTATTACCTTCACACCTACAGTGGCCCTACATGGTATAGCTCAAAGCTTCATTCAGGTACACAAGGTGCTTCACACTGTCAATTAATGAATAGCAAATTATAATGGGAGATCATCAAATGTGAATCCCATTATGAATATTGATACTCTATCTAGGCATATGGCCACCAGCAATGGCTTGGGACTTTCCAGGATGGGCATAGCAGAGATTATCCCTGATGGAAGTGAGTTGGCTGTTGCTCCACGTGCCTCTGCACAGCCTCCATGTGTTTTACGTCCTTGCCTGATGGGTTAGAGTAGATTAGTGTGGTGTATGTTCCCCTGTTCCCCTTGTGGATTGCTAAGTGGTGGTAATGTAGGGGCTTGTGTACCTGAATGAAGCTGGGAGCTATACCATGTCGGGCCAGTGTAGATGGGCAGGTGCTAGCAGAGAGGTCAGACAAATCACAGTCCACATAGAGAAGGAACTGGCAACCCATTTCAGTATGGCATGTACACCTTGTGGATACGCACAGACATTAGTACGTGTGCTGCAGTCCATATGGTCACAGAAAGTAGAACACAACTGAGAGGCCAAAGAACCATATGTGAAATGTTCCCCTGGTACTTGATATATGCCATTTGGTTGGGTAATTTGGCACTATTTGTTATCCTAATGTAGATGGGATGTGTGATATGTATATAAGATGATCTTTGTATTTTTAGGGTCCACATTAGAGCCTCCCCTGTGTCTCTTCCCCCTCCCCTGTGTCTTTTCCCTCCTGCCCCCTGTGTCTCTTCCCCTTCCCTTGTGCCTCTTTCATCCATTACCCTCCCCTGTTTCTTTCCCCCCTACCCTATGTATCTTCCCCCTTCTCTCCCTCCCCTTTGTCTCTTCCCCCTCCTATCACTCCCTTGTGTCTCTCCCCCTTCTCTCCCTCTCCTGTGTCTCTTTACCTCCTGTGTCTCTTTCCCCCTACCCCCTGTGTCTTGTCCCCCTCCCCTATCTCTGTTCCCCACTCCCTTGTGTCTCTTCCCCATTCTCCCTCCCATGTGTCTATTTCCCCCTCTCCTGTGTCTATTCCCACTCCCCTGTGTCTCCTTCCCCCCTTTGTCTTTTCCCCCCTCCTCTGTGTTTCTTTCCCCCCTTTTCCTTGTGTCTTTTCCTCCCCCTCCCTTATGTCTTTCCCCTTATTTCCCTCCCCTTTTTCTTCACCCTTCCCTGTGTCTCTTAACCCCTCCTCTCTCTCCCCTGTGTTTCTTCCATTTCCTCTCACTCCCCTGTGTCTCTTCCCCCTCCTCTCACTCCCCTGTGTCTCCTCCCCATCCTCTGCCTCCTCTCCCTATCCTTTGTCTCTCCCCCTCCTACCCTGTGTCTCTCCCCCTCCTTCTCATTGTGTCTCCCCCTCCTCCCGTGTCTTTCCCACCCCTCCCTATATCTTTCTTCCCTCCTCCCCTGTGTGTCTTCCCCTCCTCCCCTGTGTATCTCTTTCCACCTCCCAAGTGTATCTCCCCTTCCTCCCCTGTGTCTCTCTTCCCTCCTTCCCTGTGTGTCTCCCCCGTCCTTCCCTATGTGTCTCCCCCCTCCTCCCCTGTGTCTATCTTCCCTCCTCCCCTGTATGTCTTCTCCTCCTCCCTTGTGTCTCTCTTCCCTCCTTCCCTGTGTGTCTTCCCCCTCCTCCCCTGTGTGTCTCCCCCTCCTCCCCTGTATGTCTTCCCCTCCTCTCAAGTGTCTCTTTTCCCTTCTTCCCTGTGTGTCTCCCCCCTCCTCCCCTATGTGTCTCCCATCTCCTCTCCTGTGTCTCTCTTCCCTACTCCCCTGTGTGTCTTCCCCTCCTACCCTATGTCTCTCTTTCCTTTCCCCCTGTATGTCTTCCCCTCCTCCCCTATGTCTCTCTTCCCTCCTTCCCTGTGTGTCTCTCCCCTCCTCCCGTGTCTTTCCCACCCCTCCCTATATCTATCTTCCCTCCTACCCTGTATGTCTTCCCCTCCTCCCCTGTTTGTCTCTCCCCTCCTCCCCAGTGTCTCTCTTCCCTCCTTCCCTGTGTGTCCCCCTCCTCCCCTGTGTGTCTCCCCCTCCTCCCCTGTATGTCTTCCCCTCCTCCCCTCTTTTGCTCTTCACTCCTTCCCTGTGTCTCTCTTCCCTCCTCCCCTGTGTATCTCTTTTCTCCGCCATTGTGTCTCTCCCCCTCCTCCCCTGTGTCTCTCTTCCCTCCTTCCCTGTGTATCTCCCCGGTCCTTCCCTGTGTGTCTCCCCCCTCCTCCCCTGTGTCTCTCTTCCCTCCTCCCCTGTGTCTCTCTTCCCTCCTTCCCTGTGTGTCTTCCCCCTCCTCCCCTGTGTGTCTCACCCTCCTCCCCTGTATGTCTTCCCCTCCTCTCAAGTGTCTCTTTTCACTTCTTCCCTATGTGTCTACCATCTCCTCCCCTGTATTTCTTCCCCTCCTCAACTCTTTTGCTCTTCACTCCTTCCCTGTGTCTCTCTTCCCTCCTCCCCTGTGTCTCTCTTTCCTCCTCCCCTGTGTCTCTCCTACCTCCTTCCCTGTGTGTCTCCCCCGTCCTTCCCTGTGTGTCTCCCCCCTCCTCCCCTGTGTCTCTCATCCCTCCTCTTCTGTATCTCGCTTCCCTCCTTCCCTGTGTGTCTTCCCCCTCCTCCCCTGTGTGTCTCCCCCTCCTCCCCTGTATGTCTTCCTCTCCTCTCAAGTGTCTCTTTTCCCTTCTTCCCTGTGTGTCTCCCCCTCCTCCCCTATGTGTCTCCCATCTCCTCCCCTGTGTCTCTCTTCCCTACTCCCCTGTGTGTCTTCCCCTCCTACCCTATGTCTCTCTTTCCTCTTCCCCTGTATGTCTTCTCCTCCTCCCCTATGTCTCTCTTCCCTCCTTCCCTGTGTGTCTCTCCCCTCCTCCCCTGTTTGTCTCCCCCCTCCTCCCCTGTGTCTCTCTTCCCTCCTCCCCTGTGTCTCTCTTCCCTTCTTCCCTGTGTGTCTTCCCCCTCCTCCCCTGTGTGTCTCTCCCTCCTCCCCTGTATGTCTTCCCCTCCTCTCAAGTGTCTCTTTTCACTTCTTCCCTGTGTGTCTCCCAACTCCTCCCCTATGTTTCTCCCGTCTCCTTCACTGTGTCTCTCTTCCCTCCTACCCTGTGTGTCTTTCCCCTCCTCCCCTGTGTCTCTCTTCCCTCCTCCCCTGTGTGTCTTCCCCTCCTCCCCTGTGTCTCTCTTTCTTCCTCCACTGTGTCTCTCCCCCTCCTCCCCTTGTGTCTCTCTTCCCTCCTCCCCTGTATGTCTTCCCCTCCTCCCCTGTGTCTCTCTTCCCTCCTTCCCTGTGTGTGTCTCCCCCCTCCTCCCCTTGTGTCTCCCCCTCCTCCCCTGTGTCTCTCTTCCCTCCTCCCCTGTATGTCTTCCCCTCCTCCCCTTTGTCTCTCTTCCCTCCTTCCCTCTTTGTCACTCACCTCCTCCCATGTGTGTTTCCCCACTCCTCCACTGTATCTATCTTCCCTCCTCCCCTGTATGTCTTCCCCTCCTCCCCTGTGTGTCTCTCCCCTCCTCCCCAGTGTCTCTCTTCCCTCCTTCCCTGTGTGTCCCCCCTCCTCCAACGGGTGTCTCCCCCTCCTCCCCTGTATGTCTTCCCCTCCTCCCCTCTGTTGCTCTTCACTCCTTCCATGTGTCTCTCTTCCCTCCTCCCCTGTGTCTCTCTTTCCTCCTCCCTTGTGTCTCTCCCCCTCCTCCCCTGTGTCTCTCTTCCCTCCTTCCCTGTGTGTCTCCCCCGTCCTTCCCTGTGTGTCTCCCCCTCCTCCCCTGTGTCTCTCTTCCTTCTCCCCTGTGTCTCTCTTCCCTCCTTCCCTGTGTGTCTTCCCCCTCCTCCCCTGTGTGTCTCCCCCTCCTCCCCTGTATGTCTTCCCCTCCTCTCAAGTGTCTCTTTTCACTTCTTCCCTGTGTGTCTCCCAACTCCTTCCCTATGTGTCTCCCGTCTCCTCCCCTGTGTCTCTCTTCCCTCCTCCCCTGTTTGTCTTCCCTTCCTACCCTATGTCTCTCTTTCCTCTTCCCCTGTATGTCTCCCCCTCCTCCCCTGTGTCTCTCTTCTCTCCTCCCCTGTGTGTCTTCCCCTCCTCCCCTGTGTCTCTCTTTCTTCCTCCACTATGTCTCTCCCCCTCCTCCCCTTGTGTCTCTCTTCCCTCCTCCCCTGTATGTCTTCCCCTCCTCCCCTATGTCTCTCTTCCCTCCTTCCCTGTGTGTGTCTCCCCCCTCCTCCCCTGTGTGTCTCCCCCTCCTCCCCTGTGTCTCTCTTCCCTCCTCCCCTGTATGTCTTCCCCTCCTCCCGTTTGTCTCTCTTCCCTCCTTCCCTCTTTGTCTCTCACCTCATCCCATGGGTGTTTTCCCCCTCCTCCACTGTATCTATCTTCCCTCCTCACCTGTATGTCTTCCCCTCCTCCCCTGTGTGTCTCTCCCCTCCTCCCCAGTGTCTCTCTTCCCTCCTTCCCTGTGTGTCCCCCCTCCTGCCCTGTGTGTCTCCCCTCCTCCCCTGTATGTCTTCCCCTCCTCCCCTCTGTTGCTCTTCACTCCTTCCATGTGTCTCTCTTCCCTCCTCCCCTGTGTCTCTCTTTCCTCCTCCCTTGTGTCTCTCCCCCTCCTCCCCTGTGTCTCTCTTTCCTCCTTCCCTGTGTGTCTCCCCCGTCCTTCCCTATGTGTCTCCCCCTCCTCCCCTGTGTCTCTCTTCCCTCCTCCCCTGTGTCTCTCTTCCCTCCTTCCCTGTGTGTCTTCCCCCTCCTCCCCTGTGTGTCTCCCCCTCCTCCCCTGTATGTCTTCCCCTCCTCTCAAGTGTCTCTTTTCACTTCTTCCCTGTGTGTCTCCCAACTCCTTCCCTATGTGTCTCCCGTCTCCTCCCCTGTGTCTCTCTTCCCTCCTCCCCTGTGTGTCTTCCCTTCCTACCCTATGTCTCTCTTTCCTCTTCCCCTGTATGTCTTCCCCTCCTCCCCTATGTCTCTCTTCCCTCCTTCCCTGTGTGTCTCTCCCCTCCTCCCCTTTTTGTCTCCCCCTCCTCCCCTGTGTCTCTCTTCTCTCCTCCCCTGTGTGTCTTCCCCTCCTCCCCTGTGTCTCTCTTTCTTCCTCCACTGTGTCTCTCCCCCTCCTCCCCTTGTGTCTCTCTTCCCTCCTCCCCTGTATGTCTTCCCCTCCTCCCCTATGTCTCTCTTCCCTCCTTCCCTGTGTGTGTCTCCCCCTCCTCCCCTGTGTCTCTCTTCCCTCCTCCCCTGTATGTCTTGCCCTACTCCCCTTTGTCTCTCTTCCCTCCTTCTCTCTTTGTCTCTCACCTCATCCCATGGGTGTTTTCCCCCTCCTCCACTGTATCTATCTTCCCTCCTCACCTTTATGTCTTCCCCTCCTCCCCTGTGTGTCTCTCCCCTCCTCCCCAGTGTCTCTCTTCCCTCCTTCCCTGTGTGTCCTACCTCCTCCCCTGTGTGTCTCCCCCTCCTCCCCTGTATGTCTTCCCCTCCTCCCCTGTGTCTCTCTTCCCTCCTTCCCTGTGTGTCCCCCCCTCCTGGCCTGTGTGTCTCCCCCCTCCTCCCCTGTATGCCTTTCCCTCCTCCCCTGTGTCTCTCTTCCCTCCTTCCCTGTGTGTCTCCTCCCTCCTCCCCTGTGTGTCTCCCCCCCCTCCCCTGTATGTCTTTCCCTCCTCTCAAGTGTCTCTCTATCCTCCTTACCTGTGTGTCTCCCCCTCCTCCACTGTGTGTCTCCCCCCTCCTCCTTCCCTCCTCCCCTGTGTGTCTCTCTTTCCTCCTCCCTTGTGTCTCTCCCCCTCCTCCCCTGTGTCTCTCTTTCCTCCTTCCCTGTGTGTCTCCCCCGTCCTTCCCTATGTGTCTCCCCCCTCCTCCCCTGTGACTCTCTACCCTCCTCCCCTGTGTCTCTCTTCCCTCCTTCCCTGTGTGTCTTCCCCCTCCTCCCTTGTGTGTCTCCCCCTCCTCCCCTGTATGTCTTCCCCTCCTCTCAAGTGTCTCTTTTCACTTCTTCCCTGTGTGTCTCCCAACTCCTTCCCTATGTGTCTCCGACTCCTCCCCTGTGTCTCTCTTCCCTCCTCCCCTGTGTGTCTTCCCTTCCTACCCTATGTCTCTCTTTCCTCTTCCCCTGTATGTTTTCCCCTCCTCCCCTATGTCTCTCTTCCCTCCTTCCCTGTGTGTCTCTCCCCTCCTCCCCTTTTTGTCTCCCCCTCCTCCCCTGTGTCTCTCTTCTCTCCTCCCCTGTGTGTCTTCCCCTCCTCCCCTGTGTCTCTCTTTCTTCCTCCACTGTGTCTCTCCCCCTCCTCCCCTTGTGTCTCTCTTCCCTCCTCCCCTGTATGTCTTCCCCTCCTCCCCTATGTCTCTCTTCCCTCCTTCCCTGTGTGTGTCTCCCCCTCCTCCCCTGTGTCTCTCTTCCCTCCTCCCCTGTATGTCTTGCCCTACTCCCCTTTGTCTCTCTTCCCTCCTTCTCTCTTTGTCTCTCACCTCATCCCATGGGTGTTTTCCCCCTCCTCCACTGTATCTATCTTCCCTCCTCAACTGTATGTCTTCCCCTCCTCCCCTGTGTGTCTCTCCCCTCCTCCCCAGTGTCTCTCTTCCCTCCTTCCCTGTGTGTCCTACCTCCTCCTCTGTGTGTCTCCCCCTCCTCCCCTGTATGTCTTCCCCTCCTCCCCTGTTTCTCTCTTCCCTCCTTCCCTGTGTGTCCCCCCCCTCCTGCCCTGTGTGTCTCCCCCCTCCTCCCCTGTATGCCTTTCCCTCCTCCCCTGTGTCTCTCTTCCCTCCTTCCCTGTGTGTCTCCTCCCTCCTCCCCTGTGTGTCTCCCCCTCCTCCCCTGTGTCTCTATTCCCTCCTCCCCTGTGTGTCTTCCCCTCTTCCCCTATGTCTCTCTTTCTTCCTCCACTGTGTCTCTCCCCCTCCTCCCCTTGTGTCTCTCTTCCCTCCTGCCCTGTATGTCTTCCCCTCCTCCCCTGTGTCTCTCTTCCCTCCTTCCCTGTGTGTGTCTCCCCCCTCCTCCCCTTGTGTCTCCCCCTCCTCCCCTGTGTATCGCTTCCCTCCTCCTCTGTATGTCTTCCCCTTCTCCCCTTTGTCTCTCTTTCCTCCTTCCCTCTTTGTCTCTCACCTCCTCCCATGTGTGTTTCCCCCCTCCTCCACTGTATCTATCTTCCATCCTACCCTGTATGTCTTCCCCTCCTCCCCTGTGTGTCTCTCCCCTCCTCCCCAGTGTCTCTCTTCCCTCCTTCCCTGTGTGTCCCCCCTTCTCCCCTGTGTGTCTCCCCCTCCTCCCCTGTATGTCTTCCCCTCCTCCCCTCTTTTGCTCTTCACTCCTTCCCTGTGTCTCTCTTCCCTCCTCCCCTGTGTATCTCTTTTCTCCGCCATTGTGTCTCTCCCCCTCCTCCCCTGTAACTCTCTTCCCTCCTTCCCTGTGTATCTCCCCGGTCCTTCCCTGTGTGTCTCCCCCCTCCTCCCCTGTGTCTCTCTTCCCTCCTCCCCTGTGTCTCTCTTCCCTCCTTCCCTGTGTGTCTTCCCCCTCCTCCCCTGTGTGTCTCACCCTCCTCCCCTGTATGTCTTCCCCTCCTCTCAAGTGTTTCTTTTCACTTCTTCCCTATGTGTCTACCATCTCCTCCCCTGTGTTTCTTCCCCTCCTCAACTCTTTTGCTCTTCACTCCTTCCCTGTGTCTCTCTTCCCTCCTCCCCTGTGTCTCTCATTCCTCCTCCCCTGTGTCTCTCTTACCTCCTTCCCTGTGTGTCTCCCCCGTCCTTCCCTGTGTGTCTCCCCCCTCCTCCCCTGTGTCTCTCATCTCTCCTCTTCTGTATCTCTCTTCCCTCCTTCCCTGTGTGTCTTCCCCCTCCTCCCCTGTGTGTCTCCCCCTCCTCCCCTGTATGTCTTCCTCTCCTCTCAAGTGTCTCTTTTCCCATCTTCCCTGTGTGTCTCCCCCTCCTCCCCTATGTGTCTCCCATCTCCTCCCCTGTGTCTCTCTTCCCTACTCCCCTGTGTGTCTTCCCCTCCTACCCTATGTCTCTCTTTCCTCTTCCCCTGTATGTCTTCCCCTCCTCACCTATGTCTCTCATCCCTCCTTCCCTGTGTGTCTCTCCCCTCCTCCCCTGTTTGTCTCCCCCCTCCTCCCCTGTGTCTCTCTTCCCTCCTCCCCTGTGTCTCTCTTCCCTTCTTCCCTGTGTGTCTTCCCCCTCCTCCCCTGTGTGTCTCTCCCTCCTCCCCTGTATGTCTTCCCCTCCTCTCAAGTGTCTCTTTTCACTTCTTCCCTGTGTGTCTCCCAACTCCTCCCCTATGTTTCTCCCGTCTCCTTCCCTGTGTCTCTCTTCCCTCCTACCCTGTGTGTCTCCCCCCTCCTCCCCTGTGTCTCTCTTCCCTCCTCCCCTGTGTGTCTTCCCCTCCTCCCCTGTGTCTCTCTTTCTTCCTCCACTGTGTCTCTCCCCCTCCTCCCCTTGTGTCTCTCTTCCCTCCTCCCCTGTATGTCTTCCCCTCCTCCCCTGTGTCTCTCTTCCCTCCTTCCCTGTGTGTGTCTCCCCCCTCCTCCCCTTGTGTCTCCCCCTCCTCCCCTGTGTCTCTCTTCCCTCCTCCCCTGTATGTCTTCCCCTCCTCCCCTTTGTCTCTCTTCCCTCCTTCCCTCTTTGTCTCTCACCTCCTCCCATGTGTGTTTCCCCCCTCCTCCACTGTATCTATCTTCCCTCCTCCCCTGTATGTCTTCCCCTCCTCCCCTGTGTGTCTCTCCCCTCCTCCCCAGTGTCTCTCTTCCCTCCTTCCCTGTGTGTCCCCCCTCCTCCAACGGGTGTCTCCCCCTCCTCCCCTGTATGTCTTCCCCTCCTCCCCTCTGTTGCTCTTCACTCCTTCCATGTGTCTCTCTTCCCTCCTCCCCTGTGTCTCTCTTTCCTCCTCCCTTGTGTCTCTCCCCCTCCTCCCCTGTGTCTCTCTTCCCTCCTTCCCTGTGTGTCTCCCCCGTCCTTCCCTGTGTGTTTTCCCCCTCCTCCCCTGTGTCTCTCTTCCTTCTCCCCTGTGTCTCTCTTCCCTCCTTCCCTGTGTGTCTTCCCCCTCCTCCCCTGTGTGTCTCCCCCTCCTCCCCTGTATGTCTTCCCCTCCTCTCAAGTGTCTCTTTTCACTTCTTCCCTGTGTGTCTCCCAACTCCTTCCCTATGTGTCTCCCGTCTCCTCCCCTGTGTCTCTCTTCCCTCCTCCCCTGTTTGTCTTCCCTTCCTACCCTATTTCTCTCTTTCCTCTTCCCCTGTATGTCTTCCCCTCCTCCCCTATGTCTCTCTTCCCTCCTTCCCTGTGTGTCTCTCCCCTCCTCCCCTTTTTGTCTCCCCCTCCTCCCCTGTGTCTCTCTTCTCTCCTCCCCTGTGTGTCTTCCCCTCCTCCCCTGTGTCTCTCTTTCTTCCTCCACTGTGTCTCTCCCCCTCCTCCCCTTGTGTCTCTCTTCCCTCCTCCCCTGTATGTCTTCCCCTCCTCCCCTATGTCTCTCTTCCCTCCTTCCCTGTGTGTGTCTCCCCCTCCTCCCCTGTGTCTCTCTTCCCTCCTCCCCTGTATGTCTTCCCCTCCTCCCCTTTGTCTCCCTTCCCTCCTTCCCTCTTTGTCTCTCACCTCATCCCATGGGTGTTTTCCCCCTCCTCCACTGTATCTATCTTCCCTCCTCACCTGTATGTCTTCCCCTCCTTCCCTGTGTGTCCCCCCTCCTCCCCTGTGTGTCTCCCCCTCCTCCCCTGTATGTCTTCCCCTCCTCCCCTCTGTTGCTCTTCACTCCTTCCATGTGTCTCTCTTCCCTCCTCCCCTGTGTCTCTCTTTCCTCCTCCCTTGTGTCTCTCCCCCTCCTCCCCTGTGTCTCTCTTTCCTCCTTCCCTGTGTGTCTCCCCCGTCCTTCCCTATGTGTCTCCCCCCTCCTCCCCTGTGTCTCTCTTCCCTCCTCCCCTGTGTCTCTCTTCCCTCCTTCCCTGTGTGTCTTCCCCCTCCTCCCCTGTGTGTCTCCCCCTCCTCCCCTGTATGTCTTCCCCTCCTCTCAAGTGTCTCTTTTCACTTCTTCCCTGTGTGTCTCCCAACTCCTTCCCTATGCGTCTCCCGTCTCCTCCCCTGTGTCTCTCTTCCCTCCTCCCCTGTGTGTCTTCCCTTCCTACCCTATGTCTCTCTTTCCTCTTCCCTTGTATGTCTTCCCCTCCTCCCCTATGTCTCTCTTCCCTCCTTCCCTGTGTGTCTCTCCCCTCCTCCCCTTTTTGTCTCCCCCTCCTCCCCTGTGTCTATCTTCTCTCCTCCCCTGTGTGTCTTCCCCTCCTCCCCTGTGTCTCTCTTTCTTCCTCCACTGTGTCTCTCCCCCTCCTCCCCTTGTGTCTCTCTTCCCTCCTCCCCTGTATGTCTTCCCCTCCTCCCCTATGTCTCTCTTCCCTCCTTCCCTGTGTGTGTCTCCCCCTCCTCCCCTGTGTCTCTCTTCCCTCCTCCCCTGTATGTCTTGCCCTACTCCCCTTTGTCTCTCTTCCCTCCTTCTCTCTTTGTCTCTCACCTTATCCCATGGGTGTTTTCCCCCTCCTCCACTGTATCTATCATCCCTCCTCACCTGTATGTCTTCCCCTCCTCCCCTGTGTGTCTCTCCCCTCCTCCCCAGTGTCTCTCTTCCCTCCTTCCCTGTGTGTCCTACCTCCTCCCCTGTGTGTCTCCCCCTCCTCCCCTGTATGTCTTCCCCTCCTCCCCTGTGCCTCTCTTCCCTCCTTCCCTGTGTGTCCCCCCCTCCTGCCCTGTGTGTCTCCCCCCTCCTCCCCTGTATGCCTTTCCCTCCTCCCCTGTGTCTCTCTTCCCTCCTTCCCTGTGTGTCTCCTCCCTCCTCCCCTGTGTGTCTCCCCCCTCCTCCCCTGTATGTCTTTCCCTCCTCTCAAGTGTCTCTCTATCCTCCTTACCTGTGTGTCTCCCCCTCCTCCACTGTGTGTCTCCCCCCTCCTCCACCTGTATGTCTTCCCCTCCTCCCCTATGTCTCTCTTCCCTCCTTCCCTGTGTGTCTCTCCCCTCCTCCCCTTTTTGTCTCCCCCTCCTCCCCTGTGTCTCTCTTCTCTCCTCCCCTGTGTCTCTCTTTCCTCCTCCCTTGTGTCTCTCCCCCTCCTCCCCTGTGTCTCTCTTCCCTCCTTCCCTGTGTGTCTCCCCCGTCCTTCCCTGTGTGTTTTCCCCTCCTCCCCTGTGTCTCTCTTCCTTCTCCCCTGTGTCTCTCTTCCCTCCTTCCCTGTGTGTCTTCCCCCTCCTCCCCTGTGTGTCTCCCCCCTCCTCCCCTGTGTCTCTCTTCCCTCCTCCCCTGTGTCTCTCTTCCCTTCTTCCCTGTGTGTCTCCCAACTCCTCCCCTGTGTGTCTCTCCCTCCTCCCCTGTATGTCTTCCCCTCCTCTCAAGTGTCTCTTTTCACTTCTTCCATGTGTGTCTCCCAACTCCTCCCCTATGTGTCTCCTGTCTCCTCCCCTGTGTCTCTCTTCCCTCCTCCCCTGTGTGTCTTCCCCTCCTCCCCTGTGTCTCTCTTTCTTCCTCCACTGTGTCTCTCCCCCTCCTCCCCTTGTGTCTCTCTTCCCTCCTCCCCTGTATGTCTTCCCCTCCTCCCCTGTGTCTCTCTTCCCTCCTTCCCTGTGTGTGTCTCCCCCCTCCTCCCCTTGTGTCTCCCCCTCCTCCCCTGTGTCTCTCTTCCCTCCTCCCCTGTATGTCTTCCCCTCCTCCCCTTTGTCTCTCTTCCCTCCTTCCCTCTTTGTCTCTCACCTCCTCCCATGTGTGTTTCCCCCCTCCTCCACTGTATCTATCTTCCCTCCTCCCCTGTATGTCTTCCCCTCCTCCCCTGTGTGTCTCTCCCCTCCTCCCCAGTGTCTCTCTTCCCTCCTTCCCTGTGTGTCCCCCCTCCTCCCCTGTGTGTCTCCCCCTCCTCCCCTGTATGTCTTCCCCTCCTCCCCTCTGTTGCTCTTCACTCCTTCCCTGTGTCTCTCTTCCCTCCTCCCCTGTGTCTCTCTTTCCTCCTCCCTTGTGTCTCTCCCCCTCCTCCCCTGTGTCTCTCTTCCCTCCTTCCGTGTCTCTCTTCCCTCCTTCCCTGTGTGTCTCCCCCGTCCTTCCCTGTGTGTCTCCCCCCTCCTCCCCTGTGTCTCTCTTCCCTCCTCCCCTTTGTCTCTCTTCCCTCCTTCCCTGTGTGTCTTCCCCCTCCTCCCCTGTGTGTCTCCCCCTCCTCCCCTGTATGTCTTCCCCTCCTCTCAAGTGTCTCTTTTCACTTCTTCCCTGTGTGTCTCCCAACTCCTTCCCTATGTGTCTCCCGTCTCCTCCCCTGTGTCTCTCTTCCCTCCTCCCCTGTATGTGTTCCCCTCTTCCCTGTGTGTCTCTCCCCTCCTCCCCAGTGTCTCTCTTCCCTCCTTCCCTGTGTGTCCCCCCTCCTCCCCTGTGTGTCTCCTCCTCTTCCCCTGTATGTCTTCCCCTCCTCCCCTATGTCTCTCTTCCCTCCTACCCTGTGTGTCTCTCCCCTCCTCCCCTGTTTGTCTCCCCCCTCCTCCCCTGTGTCTCTCTTCCCTCCTCCCCTGTGTCTCTCTTCCCTTCTTCCCTGTGTGTCTCCCAACTCCTCCCCTGTGTGTCTCTCCCTCCTCCCCTGTATGTCTTCCCCTCCTCTCAAGTGTCTCTTTTCACTTCTTCCATGTGTGTCTCCCAACTCCTCCCCTATGTGTCTTCTGTCTCCTCCCCTGTGTCTCTCTTCCCTCCTCCCCTGTGTGTCTTCCCCCCCTCCCCTGTGTCTCTCTTTCTTCCTCCACTGTGTCTCTCCCCCTCCTCCCCTTGTGTCTCTCTTCCCTCCTCCCCTGTATGTCTTCCCCTCCTCCCCTGTGTCTCTCTTCCCTCCTTCCCTGTGTGTGTCTCCCCCTCCTCCCCTTGTGTCTCCCCCTCCTCCCCTGTGTCTCTCTTCCCTCCTCCCCTGTATGTCTTCCCCTCCTCCCCTTTGTCTCTCTTCCCTCCTTCCCTCTTTGTCTCTCACTTCCTCCCATGTGTGTTTCCCCCCTCCTCCACTGTATCTATCTTCCCTCCTCCCGTGTATGTCTTCCCCTCCTCCCCTGTGTGTCTCTCCCCTCCTCCCCAGTGTCTCTCTTCCCTCCTTCCCTGTGTGTCCCCCCTCCTCCCCTGTGTGTCTCCCCCTCCTCCCCTGTATGTCTTCCCCTCCTCCCCTCTGTTGCTCTTCACTCCTTCCCTGTGTCTCTCTTCCCTCCTCCCCTGTGTCTCTCTTTCCTCCTCCCTTGTGTCTCTCCCCCTCCTCCCCTGTGTCTCTCTTCCCTCCTTCCCTGTGTGTCTCCCCCGTCCTTCCCTGTGTGTCTCCCCCCTCCTCCCCTGTGTCTCTCTTCCCTCCTCCCCTTTGTCTCTCTTCCCTCCTTCCCTGTGTGTCTTACCCCTCCTCCCCTGTGTGTCTCACCCTCCTCCCCTGTATGTCTTCCCCTCCTCTCAAGTGTCTCTTTTCACTTCTTCCCTGTGTGTCTCCCAACTCCTTCCCTATGTGTCTCCCGTCTCCTCCCCTGTGTCTCTCTTCCCTCCTCCCCTGTGTGTCTTCCCTTCCTACCCTATGTCTCTCTTTCCTCTTCCCCTGTATGTCTTCCCCTCCTCCCCTATGTCTCTCTTCCCTCCTTCCCTGTGTGTCTCTCCCCTCCTCCCCTTTTTGTCTCCCCCCTCCTCCCCTGTGTCTCTCTTCTCTCCTCCCCTGTGTGTCTTCCCCTCCTCCCCTGTGTCTCTCTTTCTTCCTCCACTGTGTCTCTCCCAACTCCTCCCCTATGTGTCTCCCGTATCTTTCCCTGTGTCTCTCTTCCCTCCTTCCCTGTGTGTCTCCCCCCTCCTCACCTGTGTCTCTCTTCCCTCCTCCCCTGTGTGTCTACCCATCCTCCCCTGTGTCTCTCTTTCTTCCTCCACTGTGTCTCTCCCCCTCCTCCCCTTGTGTCTCTCTTACCTCCTCCCCTGTATGTCTTCCCCTCCTCCCCTGTGTCTCTGTTCCCTCCTTCCCTGTGTGTGTCTCCCCCCTCCTCCCCTTGTGTCTCCCCCTCCTCCCCTGTATCTCTCTTCCCTCCACCCCTGTATGTTTTCCCCTCCTCCCCTTTGTCTCTCTTCCCTCCTTCCCTCTTTGTCTCTCACCTCCTCCCATGTGTGTTTTCCCCTCCTCCACTGTATCTATCTTCCCTCCTCCCCTGTATGTCTTCCCCTCCTCCCCTGTGTGTCTCTCCCCTCCTCCCCAGTGTCTCTCTTCCCTCCTTCCCTGTGTGTCCCCCTTCCTC
This sequence comes from Discoglossus pictus, assembly GCA_027410445.1. Lineage (NCBI taxonomy): Eukaryota > Metazoa > Chordata > Amphibia > Anura > Alytidae > Discoglossus > Discoglossus pictus. The sequence goes on along the minus strand of CM050163.1, from coordinate 17,318,878 downwards.
CCCTGTGTGTCTCTCCCCTCCTCCCCTGTGTCTCTCTTTCCTCCTCCCTTGTGTCTCCCCCCTCCTCCCCTGTGTCTCTCTTTCCTCCTCCCCTGTGTCTCTCTTCCCTCCTTCCCTGTGTGTCTTCCCCCTCCTCCCCTGTGTGTCTCCCCCTCCTCCCCTGTATGTCTTCCCCTCCTCTCAAGTGTCTCTTTTCACTTCTTCCCTGTGTGTCTCCCAACTCCTTCCCTATGTGTCTCCCGTCTCCTCCCCTGTGTCTCTCTTCCCTCCTCCCCTGTGTGTCTTCCCCTCCTACCCTATGTCTCTCTTTCCTCTTCCCCTGTATGTCTTCCCCTCCTCCCCTATGTCTCTCTTCCCTCCTCCCCTGTGTGTCTTCACCTCCTCCCCTGTGTCTCTCTTTCTTCCTCCACTGTGTCTCTCCCCCTCCTCCCCTTGTGTCTCTCTTACCTCCTCCCCTGTATGTCTTCCCCTCCTCCCCTGTGTCTCTGTTCCCTCCTTCCCTGTGTGTGTCTCCCCCCTCCTCCCCTTGTGTCTCCCCCTCCTCCCCTGTATCTCTCTTCCCTCCACCCCTGTATGTTTTCCCCTCCTCCCCTTTGTCTCTCTTCCCTCCTTCCCTCTTTGTCTCTCACCTCCTCCCATGTGTGTTTTCCCCTCCTCCACTGTATCTATCTTCCCTCCTCCCCTGTATGTCTTCCCCTCCTCCCCTGTGTGTCTCTCCCCTCCTCCCCAGTGTCTCTCTTCCCTCCTTCCCTGTGTGTCCCCCTTCCTCCCCTGTGTGTCTCTCCCCTCCTCCCCTGTGTCTCTCTTTCCTCCTCCCTTGTGTCTCCCCCCTCCTCCCCTGTGTCTCTCTTTCCTCCTCCCCTGTGTCTCTCTTCCCTCCTTCCCTGTGTGTCTTCCCCCTCCTCCCCTGTGTGTCTCCCCCTCCTCCCCTGTATGTCTTCCCCTCCTCTCAAGTGTCTCTTTTCACTTCTTCCCTGTGTGTCTCCCAACTCCTTCCCTATGTGTCTCCCGTCTCCTCCCCTGTGTCTCTCTTCCCTCCTCCCCTGTGTGTCTTCCCCTCCTACCCTATGTCTCTCTTTCCTCTTCCCCTGTATGTCTTCCCCTCCTCCCCTATGTCTCTCTTCCCTCCTCCCCTGTGTGTCTTCACCTCCTCCCCTGTGTCTCTCTTTCTTCCTCCACTGTGTCTCTCCCCTTCCTCCCCTTGTGTCTCTCTTCCCTCCTCCCCTGTATGTCTTCCCCTCCTCCCCTGTGTCTCTCTACCCTCCTTCCCTTTGTGTGTCTCCCCCCTCCTCCCCTGTGTTTCTCCCCCTCCTCCCCTGTTTCTCTCTTCCCTCCTCCCCTGTATGTCTTCCCCTCCTCCCCTTTGTCTCTCTTCCCTCCTTCCCTCTTTGTCTCTCACCTCATCCCATGTGTGTTTTCGCCCTCCTCCACTGTATCTATCTTCCCTCCTCACCTGTATGTCTTCCCCTCCTCCCCTGTGTGTCTCTCCCCTCCTCCCCAGTGTCTCTTTTCCCTCCTTCCCTGTGTGTCTCCCCCTCCTCCCCTGTATGTCTTCCCCTCCTCCCCTGTGATTCTCTTCCCTCCTTCCCTGTGTGTCTCCCCCTCCTCCCCTGTGTGTCTCCCCCCTCCTCCCCTGTACGCCTTTCCCTCCTCCCCTGTGTCTCTCTTCCCTCCTTCCCTGTGTGTCTCCTCCCTCCTCCCCTGTGTGTCTCTCCCCTCCTCCCGTGTATGTCTTTCCCTCCTCTCAAGTGTCTCTCTTCCCTCCTCCACTGTGTGTCTCCCCCCTCCTCCCCTGTATGTCTTCCCCTCCTCCCCTCTGTCGCTCTTCACTCCTTTCCTGTGTCTCTCTTCCCTCCTCCCCTGTGTGTCTTCCCGTCCTCCCCCGTGTCTCTCTTTCCTCCTCCCTTGTGTCTCTCCCCCTCCTCCCCTGTGTCTCTCTTCCCTCCTCCCCTGTATGTCTGCCCCTCCTCCCCTGTGTCTATCTTCCCTCCTTCCCTGTATGTCCCACCTCCTTCCCTGTGTGTCTCCCCCCTCCTCCCCTGTATGTCTTCCCCTCCTCCCCTCTGTCGCTCTTCACTCCTTCCCTGTGTCTCTCTTCCCTCCTCCCGTGTGTCTCTCTTTCCTACTCCCTTGTGTCTCTCCCCCTCCTCCCCTGTGTCTCTCTTCCCTCCTTCCCTGTGTGTCTCCCCCTCCTCCCCTGTGTGTCTCCCCCCTCCTCCCCTGTATGCCTTTCCCTCCTCCCCTGTGTCTCTCTTCCCTCCTTCCCTGTGTCTCCCCCCTCCTTCCCTGTGTGTCTCCCCCCTCCTCCCCTGTATGTCTTTCCCTCCTCTCAAGTGTCTCTCTTCCCTCCTTCCCTGTGTGTCTCCCTCCTCCTCCCCTGTTTGTCTCCCCCCTCCTCCCCTGTGTCTCTCTTCCCTCCTCCCCTGTGTGTCTTCCCGTCCTCCCCTGTGTCTCTCTTTCCTCCTTCCTTGTGTCTCTCCCCCTCCTCCCCTGTGTCTCTCTTCCCTCCTCCCTTGTATGCCTTCCCCTCCTCCCCTGTGTCTCTCTTCCCTCCTTCCCTGTGTGTCTTCCCCCTCCTCCCCTGTGTGTCTCCCCCTCATCCCCTGTATGTCTTTCCCTCCTCTCAAGTGTCTCTCTTCCCTCCTTCCCTGTGTGTCTCCCCCCTCTTCCCCTGTGTGTCTCCCCTCTCCTCTTCTGTGTCTTACTTCCCTCCTCCCCTGTGTGTCTTCCTTTCCTCCCCTGTGTCTCTCTTCCATCCTCCACTATATGTTTTCCCCTCATCCCATGTGTCTCTCTTCCCTCCTTCCCCATGTGTCTCCCCCCTCCTTCCCTGTGTGTCTCCCCCCTCCAACAACTTCATGCAGAAATACATCAATTACCAACCCCAAAGGTCAATATGGTGCTTAAAAGAGATAGACATACTGATAATTGCCATTATAACTTGCCAACATCAAATGATGTTGCAACAGTGTTTTAAAATGATGAAGGAGAACCACCATTTCAAAGAGACATTAGAATATATCCCAGAAATGAGGAGCAACTATTCATTAATATCTTAAGTCCAAAGTTAGATCCAATGACATATCCCATTTTTTTCTCGCACGGAGAAGCAGGTTGGCAACCAAAATTAACCCTTCCCAGTTACCCAAATGCTAAAGCCAGAAAACGAAATAATGTTTCCATGCTTGAATTTAAAGGAGCTCAAATTGCCATTCAAATACATTTAATCCAATTTTATGTGGTGGAAAACTAACACAACAATGGATTATTGATAACTATTTGCAAGTTGAGGCCAATAATTTAAACTTTATAAAATATCAACAAGATAAACTATGTGTAGAACAATATTGTGGATTAATGGACTATGTTGCTGAGGTGGCTACAAGTAGAGACATGACAGCTGGCAATGCCATCATTTTACCATCTTCTTTTCAGGGATCTCCTTGAAATATGAGAGAAAGATACAATGATGCCATGGCTATTGTCACCAAATTTGGAAAACGCGATTTATTTATTACATTTACATGTAATCCCCAATGGCCAGAAATTACACAAAATTTACTTCTTGCCCAAAGTCCTTCTGATAGACCAGATTTAGTAGCCAGAGTTTTCAAAATTAAATTAAATGAATTAATACGTGACATCACTTATTTGGCAAATGTCTTGCTTATGTATATACAATTGAATTAAAAAAGAGTCCTTCCACATGCACATCTTCTCATAATCTTTCAAGAAAAAGATAAATTATATACTGGTGACAAAGTGGATTCAGTCATTGTTGCTGAACTACCAGATCCAGAACTATATGGTAGACTATATGAGATTGTAACTTATCGCATGATTCATGAACCCTGTGGCGAGCTTAATCCACAATCACCATGTATTAAAAATAATAAATGTTCCAAAGATTTTCCAAAAGATTATAGAGACAAAATGTATGCCAATTGTGATGGCTATCCACTTTATAGAAGAAGAGAAGGAGATAGTGCCATTATTCGTGGCAAAAAGGTTGACAATAGATATGTGGTACCCTACAATCCACATTTACTCATGAAGTATAATTCACACATTAATGTAGAAGCCTGCACTTCCATCAAATCCATTAAATATATGTACAAACATATTTACAAAGGCTATGATGCAGCTACTGTAGTCATCAAAAGTGCAGAAAACCCTGAAAGCACTGAGTTACTACATGATGAACTTGCATCTCATGTAGATGCTCGCTATGTAAGTGCACCAGAAGCTATGTGGCGCCTTTTAAAATTTGAAATACATGATAGATCACATGCAGCATATAGAATAGCAGTACATTTGCCAGAAAGACATTTAGTGAATTTCCATGCTGGAAATGAATGTAATGCATTGGCCCAAAGTGAGCATCGTCACACTACACTAACTGCATGGTTTGAATTAAATTCTACAGATTCACAAGCAACACAATTCTTATATATTGAAATTCCATATCACTATGTTTTTGTGAATAGATTATGGAGACCAATAAAAAACAGAGGAAATAAAATAATCCCAAGAATTTACACAGTCAGTCCAAGAGACCTTGAACGTTTCTGCTTACGACTATTACTTTTAAATTTTCCTGGAGCACAAAGTTTTGAACACTTAAGAACTGTTAATGACATAGTATATGAATCATTCCATTTAGCTGCAAGACATAGAAACTTACTAGCTGATGATACAAAATGGGAAAGATGTCTAGCAGAATCAGCACTATGTCAAATGCCACGGCAGATGAGGGAACAATTTGCTTTCATTTGTATCTTCTCAAATGCTCCAAATGCATTAGCTTTGTGGGACACATTTAAAAGTAATATGGCTGAAGACTTTATACAATGATACAATGAATCTATTGCTCACTTAAAATCATTAATGGAAATCCAAAAAATATTTTTAACTCATGGATTAAGTTGTGCAAGTTTTAATCTGCCTGATCCATGTCTTATAGATGACATAAACTTTTATGACTATGACATTCAACTACAAGTACAAAGGACAGAAGAAAGACTTGCAACTTTAAATACGTTGCAATTGCAAGCATTTAATGCTATCAAAAATGCACTAGATGATGACATGGTCAAAGAACGTTATTTCTATCTTGATGGACCTGGTGGATCAGGAAAAACATATCTATATAATTTATTAATGAGTTTTGTACGAGAACAAGGTCAAATAGCACTGGCATTTGCCACAACTGGAATTGCTGCACTTTTGTTAGATGGTGGAAGAACTGTACATAGTGGGTTTAAACTGCCAGTGCCTATTTTAGAAACCTCAGTGTCAGATATTCGCATGACATCATTACAAGCAAAGAAATTGAAAAAAAGTAAATTAATTATAATAGATGAGACCACAATGATGTCATGCTATGCCCTCCAATGTATTGACCATTTGCTTCGTGAAGTCATGGATAATACTTTTCCATTTGTTGGAAAGATAATGTTGTTAGGTGGTGATTTTAGACAAACATTACCTGTCGTACATGGAAATCGAACTGACATTATCGAAACATGTATAAAGTCAAGCACACTATGGAAACATTTTACCCATCTTCAACTACAACAAAATATGAGATCAGAAGGCCAAAATGATTTCAATGATTGGCTTATTAAAATTGGAGAAGGCAGAACAGAAAAAATACCAAATTTACCTGACGACACTGTACACATCCCACCTCATATGATTTGTCACCAAGATCTTATATTGGCTATATAGCCTCACAAAAAACTTGCCTTGCATTATTTTCACAAATTGTGTTCAAATGTTAATTAACTATGTTACTGTTTCTAATGTTACAAGTTTGAAAAAAATATTTTGACGCATAACAAAGTTCAAGTTTTAAAAAATAGACTTTCAAGTTCCTTACTTAGACATATTACAAAGTTCATGTTAAGAGCACAACCATGTTTTCAGGCACAATGTAAATGTTGTCTTTTATGTTAAACATTAATCCAGGGAGTAATCTGATCGCCAGTTAATGGGGTCAGGAAGGAATTAATTTTTTTCTTACTTTCATACAACTTTCATACTACTTTTCAAAGATGATTTTTACTGTTTGCCTTCCTCTGGATTCAATGTATAGTTAAGTTAACAATTCTTGAGATAGAACTTGCATGTTAAAAAACATTACCTCAAGTTTACAATACTGATTAATTTAAAGTTCAACTGATCTTACATTCAAATGTTAATACTTTTACTACAAAACGCTTTAACAGTTTCTGTTGAACAAAAGGAAATTTAAAAAAAAAAAACATGTTTAATATCACAAGAGTACTGATTTCATCATAGCTAAAACCTTACAAGTGTCAAATACGTATATTGATAACTAAACAACTTTACAAACATACACATCTCATTGCCGTCATTTTATGACGGGCAAGTCGCTAGTATATATATATATATATATATATATATATATATATAAATATAAATAGTGGCCAAATAACACAACCACATCACATATATCACAAGTACCAGGGGAACATTTTATTATATTTTTTTCAGTCCTTCAGTCGTGACTGACTCTCTGTGACCTTATGGACTGCAGCATTTTTACCTAGGTATCTGTCTGTGCTGTCACACAAGGTTTGCATGCCAAAGATACTGGAAGGGTTGCCAGTTCCTTCTCTAGTATACTGTGATTTGCCTGACCTCTCTGCTATCACCTGCCCATCTACAGTGGCCCAACATGGTATAGCTTATAGCTTCTTTCCGGTACACACGCAGCTTCACTGGGAGGTCACCAAATGGGAATGGGTGTATATCTTGGCACATGGCCACCAGCAATGGCGTGGGACTATCCCAGATGGGTATAGTGGAGATTATTCCTGATGGCGGTGAATTGGCGGTTGTTTCATATGCCTATGCATATCCTCCATGGCCCTCATTCAATTGCACTTTGGCCAATTGAATAGGGCCCTAAATAAGCACATAACATATTTTTTTTAAAGAAGTTTTTAGTTAGTAAGAATCTATCCAAAAACAAGGTCTTCACTAACTAAAAACTTCTTTCAAAAAAATATGCTATGTGCTTATTTAGGGCCCTATTCAATCGGCCAAAGTGCAATTGAATGAGGGCCCATGTGTTTTGGGGGGCCCTCATGATGGATTAGAGTCAATTAGTGTGTTGTATGTTCCCTGGTCTCCTTCAAGATTGCTATGTGCTGGTGGTGAAGGGGCTTGTGTACTTCTATGATGCTGTGAGCTATACCATATAGGGTCACTCTAGGTGGGCAGGTCATAGCAGAGAGGTCAGACAAATCATAGTCTACAAGAGAAGGAACTGGCAACCCACTACAATATCATATGTCATATTGTTTTAAGGCCCTCAGGGGAATGGGGACACTCCACAGTATCACAAATTGGACTTTCCATGTGTATTGTCCTTTTATTTTAATCATATATGACTAGTGACTTGCCCATCAAAAATGACAGCATGGTGAAGTTTTATAAATTGTTTTTCTCCCCCCTCTCCTGTGTGTCTTTCTCTCCCCTGTGTCTCTGCCTCCTCTCCCTCTCCTGTGTCTCTTCCCCCTTTCCCTACCTTGTGTCTCTTTCCCCCTCTCTACCCTGTGTCTTTGCCTTCTCTCCCTCTCCTGTGTCTCTTCCCCCTTTCCCTCCCCTGTGTTTCTCCTCTCTTCCCTATCATATCTTCTCCCCTCTCCCTCCCCTGTGTCTTCCCCCCTCACAATCCCCTGTATCTCCTTCCCCCTCCTCTGTGTCTCCCCCTCTCCCTCCCCTGTGTCTCATCCTCTTTCCCCTGTTTCTCCTCTCCCCCTCTCCCTCCCCTTTGTCTCTTCCCCCTCCCCCTCTCCTGAGTCTCTTTTACCCCTCTCCCTTCTCCTGTGACTCTTCACCCTTTTTTTCCCCTCCCCTGTATCTGTTTGCCCCTCTCTCCTTCCCCTGTCTCTATTTGTCCCCTCTCTCCACCACTGTCTCTGTTTGCCCTTCTCTCTCCCCTGTCTCTCTTTGCCCCTTTTCTCCCTCCCTTGTCTCTCTTTGCCAACTCTCTCCCTCTCCTGTCTCTTTTTGCTTTATCTCTCCCTCCCTTGGCTCTCTTTGCCCCATCTTTCCCTCCCCTGATTCTCCTTTCTCCTTCCCTCCCTCCCCTGTCTCTCTTTGCCTCCTCCCTCCTCTCCCTTTTTCTCTTTGCCCCCTCTCTCCCTCCCCTGTCTATCTTTGCCCCTCTCTCCCTCCCCTGTCTCTCTTTGCCCCCTCTCCCCTCCCCAGTCTCTCTTTGCCCCCTCTCTCTTCCTCCCCTCTATCTCTTTTCCTCCTCTCTGTCCCTCCCCTGTCTCTTTCTTTTTGCCCCCTCTCTCTCTCTCCCCTGTCTCTCTCTCTTTGCCCCATCTCTCCCTCTCATGTCTCTCTTTCTCCCATCTCTCCCTCCCCGTCTCTCTTCCTCCGCCTCTTACTCCCCTGTCTCTCTTTCCTCCTCTCTCCCTTCCTGTCTCTCTTTCCCCTCTCTCCCTCCCCATCTCTCTTCCTCCCCCTCTCACCCTCCCCCATGGTGATCCCGCATGCTTTAATTAGTCATGATGATCATAATTGATTTTAGCACGACCGCACATCCAACTTGCGACCCTCTGGGTTACGATTTGGCTTCTCTTGCACGGTGCTTGCAGGCCCTTCCAATTTAATAGCAGCGTAACTCGGGAGAATTTCATGCGCGTAGGGCTTCTGATATACATGTAGGACTTACAAGGCTGGGATTTAATGAGGCCCTTTATGTTCATTAATATGAACCTATAGTTTCCAAAAGAGAATACTTTGTAACAATCTTTAGAAACAAATTATTCCTTTAAAGGTTAAACTTTGTGTCAGTTAGTATAAATCTGACGTCTGAAATATATTGCAAAATGAGAAACTTGAATAGAAGTAAATTAATTTGCCAAAATATTATTTATTGTTTAAGCAATTTGCTTATAGTTTTACACAATTACAACAGAACATAAAGTTTGGTTGATCACAATATTTGTTCCTAATCTTAATAATGAGTACAAAGACAAAGAATAGATTAAACATTGTAACTTCAAAAAGAAGAGCAATGTATCATAATCCGATGATTTCCTCCATTAGCATACCAGATTACTTTAAGGGCTGCCCCTGGGGGTGAGTAGTCCACCTGTTAACATATATCATGGGTTGCCACAAAGAAATTGATTTCAATAGGGAAAAAAAAGATTATTTTACTCAAAGATATGAACCATATGCTTGTACCGTTTTAAGCAATCAGAACACATGACCGATGCATTATAGTCATGAATACTTTAAGTTACAAAGCAAGGTTGTGATCATTGCCTAACATCTGGCTTAATATTACGTGTCATGACCCCTGGACTAAGATGAGATGGCAACTGGCTGTGATGGACACTATCCTTGTGGGGTTAGTACCACTTTGAGAGTTAAGAAGCTTTACCGCGATACCCAGTTTGCTCCCAGTTTCAGGGCTGGGCTTTGATCTTGGCTGGATTCCAACTTGCGTTAAGTTGTAGATTAGACTACATAGACTTCATAGGAAGGTTACAGGGTTTTTTAAGTAATACAGTAAGGCTGTCAAAATAGCAATTGCAATACCGTGATTCAAAAAAGAAGGGTCAAGTGGTGTCAAGTGTTTTGCAAGTGATGCCCCTTTGATCTTTTGCCTGAAACTTATTAATGACTTAAAAGTAGGACTGGCAAGTATTGTCTCCCTTTTTGCAGATGACACTATGTTGTGCAAGGTAATTACATCAGATAATGATGTACTTTCCCTTCAAAGGGATTTGCAGAAATTAGAGAAATTGGCATGTAAATGGCATACAAGATTTTATATAGTTATGCATTTGGGAAAGAAAAATATCCATGCAATTTACAATCTTAATGGAGAAGCATCTGCAAAGGCAAGTATAATAATATTACAGCCCCAGGCAGGTTCTGATAGAATACACCCAATGGTCAAGACTCACTCACTACAGGGTCGCTACCAGATGGCTGGGAAAAGCAGATGGGATACCTATATTTCAGAAGGGAACAAAAGCAAATCCAAATAAGTCATATTCTATTCCAAATAAAGTTTAATGAAAAGAACACTTTAATTGCTGGTTAATAAAGAATCCAGTATGTTTTTCATGACACTACAATTTACATATGCTGTAAAGCTCTAGTGTAATGCTATTAATTAACCATTTTCCATTATTTGATTACAACACAATTATTATTATGTCTATTGCATGTGAGAGACTTTTTTAATAATGAATAATACCACATAGATGAGAGATGCTAAATAAAGTTTGTGAATAATTGAATTATCTTTCATATCTTGACTTATTTACATGTTTTTTTTACAGATAGTGATAATTGCTGGACATGCCCAGACTATGAGTGGCCAAGTGAGAAAAAAGACCAATGTCATCCCAAAGTTATTGAATTTCTCTCTTACTCAAATGATCATGTGGTCATTATTTTTTTATTTATTTTAGTTTTATTTTCTTGTTTAACTTTGCTTATTTTGGGAATATTTATTTTCTACCTTGACACTCCTATTGTAAAAGCTAATAACCAGAATCTCAGCTTTCTTCTCCTTGTCTCCATCATCCTGAGTTATCTCTGCGTGTTCTTGTTCATTGGTCGTCCTGTGGATATAACCTGTCAGCTCCGACATATCTCTTTTGGGATAATTTTCTCTATAGCTGTGAGTTCCTTATTGGCCAAGACTATCATGGTTGGAATTGCTTTCCAGGCTGCTAAACCCGGCAGCAACTGGAGAAAATGGGTGGGCACAAAGGTATCCAATTACATAGTCGTTATTTCTTCATCCATCCAAGTGATTATTTGTGTGAGTTGGTTGGTGATCTCTCCTCCTTTCCAGGAGATGAACATGCACTCTGTACCTAGAAAGATCATTGTACAATGTAATGAGGGGTCTGCATTCGCTTTCTATTCTGTCCTGGGGTACATGGGACTGCTGGCAGCTGTGAGTTTTGTCATAGCTTTCTATACTAGGACTTTACCAGACAGCTTTAATGAGGCAAAGTTCATCACCTTCAGCATGTTGGTGTTCTGCAGTGTTTGGATTGCAATGATCCCGGCTTATCTGAGCACCAAAGGAAAACAGATAGTGGCTGTAGAGATATTCGCCATACTGGCTTCCAATACTGGACTTCTAGGATGTATATGTTTCCCAAAATGTTATATTATTTTGTTTAGACCTGAAATGAACACAAAAAAGAGACTGCTTGGGAGGGTTCAGAAACACTTTTAAAATATATTGTTTATTATTATCACTTTTGTGTAGAATTTCTACTCTCTAAGAGCAGTAAATATAATTTTTTTAACGTACCACTGTAATGTCCTAGCAAAGGGAGATAAGAATTTCAATTATTTATAAATTCTTAATAACATTAATATTTAATAATTTTAACATTAATGCTCAATATTAAATGAATTGTGTAATGTATCACAATGTATATAGCAACGTGTTTGCCTCCACCCTGATAAGATCATTAAGAGACTGGTCTAAAGTAAGACACAATCAGATCTGATAAGAAAATAAAATAGGTGTGAGTCTGCCACCACATCAAAAACTCTTTACCAAAGGAGACCTTTATAACACAAAAAGTCTCCAACTAATAGAGATTATTATGTTGGTACACTTTGTATCTGTCAATTTAGTAGCTGCTTCCTATAGAAAATCACCTCGCAATTACTTTATAGTGGGTGGGTAAAATAATCTAATGAATTTGTACTTTTGAAATAGGTTTAATATTCAATGTTATATTTTTTATTTATTGAATATGAATTTAATTTGTGGCCAAGGAATAATTAAAAAATCTAGCTCGTGGTCCATCAATAAAATATCAGATGCACAGAACGCATGTAATTAAGCTGTTATAATGTACAATGTTATGCTTTGCAAAGACTTTCTGACATTTACTAAAATTGAGAATTTTTTTGCCTACGTTTTGTGTAGATGTGAACTTTCTACAGTAGTTTCTCTCCAATATAATATTACAAATTAAACAACTTGTATTTACTATGAAAGATGATAGAGAAATTATTGAAACCTCACCTAATGAGTTCATTTAAAGGTATATGGAAGTTTAAGGGTTACAAATGCATCTGACAGAGGAGAATCAGTAGTGTATGTACAGTGGATATAAAAAGTCTACACACCCCTGTTAAAATGTCAGGTTTTTGTGCTGTAAAAAAATTAGACAAAGATAAATCATTTCAGGACTTTTTCCACCTTTAATGTGACTTATAAACTGTACAACTCAATTGAAAAACAAACTGTAATCTTTTAGGTAGAGGGAAGAAAAATATAACAATAAAATAATAAGTGTTTGACATGATTGGTTGGTGATGGGCCACGCCCCGGAAGGTGCTAGCAGCAGTAGCTAGCAGGGTAATGGCGCTTGTACCTGTGGCGTGCTCGATGTGACCGGGCAACGGGATATGCCCTATTAGAGACGCGCCTGGCAGGACGGATCTCCCGGTATGAGGAACAAAGTGTGCAGTGTATAGGAGAGGCGGAAGAAGCTTGGGCGGCCCTGCGAGACCGCACACAGGATCTGTGAGGCTGCACGTCGGAACTGGCGTTACACTGGAGGTTGCGGTAGGCGGGTGCTTAAGAGCCCGGTCAGAGAGAGGGGGTTTGGAGAGAGCCATGCTTCAGGTGTGAAGAGGGAGGAGAGGGTGAAGAGGCAGTAATTGTGTTTAGAAGCATTGTGCTTCTTATAATCAGCTATGTGTTAGCTCATATCGCCATAACATTAAGTCCCTCCAAGATCCCCAAAAGTTCACTGTATGGGTACCCCTGACACCTACAAATACACCATTGCTGCAGAATCAGCCTGAGAGACTGTAAAATTGAAAGAGGGAGGAGAGGGTGAAGAGGCAGTGAGTGTGTTTAGAAGCATTGTGCTTCTTATAATCAGCTATGTTTTAGCTCATATTGCCACAACATTAAGTCCCTCCAAGATCCCCAAAAGTTTACTGTATGGGCACCCCTGACACCTACCAACACACCACTTCAGCAGAATTAGCCTGAGAGACTGTAAAATTGGAAGAGGGAGGAGAGGGTGAAGAGGCAGTGAGTGTGTTTAGAAGCAGCTGGCTCCTAAAAAACAGCTATGTGGTAGGCCACAATGCCACTTTATTAAGTCCCTCTAAGACCCCTAAGAGTTCACTGTATGGGTACCCCTTGTCAACTACCAATATATCACGTCAGCAGAAACAGTCTGAGAGATTGCAAAACTGGAAGAGGGAGGAGAGGGTGAAGAGGCAGTGAGTTTGTTTAGAAGCAGTGTGCTTCTTATAATCAGCTATGGTTTTAGCCCACAAGGCCATTACAATAAGTCCCTCTCAGATCCCTAAGAGGCAACCGCATGGGTATACTGTGAAAACTACCAACACGTCACGCCTGGGAGTCTGGAAAATTTGATGCTGGCCCCGGGTGCTTATTGCTTATCCACCCTGGTAGCCGGTGATTCTCCTCACTGTGTCCTATGATCAAGAAGCTAACATAGGCTTTGAATAGCTGTGCACAGTCATAGCTAAGCCTTAAATACGCCATCTTGTTGTGCTGCAATAATTTGTTGAGGAACTCATCTGGACTCTTGACCTCATGTAGCATAAGTGTTACATAATCTACTGGCCTTGAAGGAATACAACCCTGCTTTCATTAAGTTTGCGGTGAAAGCTGCCTATTTTCAGGAAGAGTTAGGTCCTTTGCTTCCCCGCTTGCTTATTCCTCAAACCTTGATGGGAATTGGTAACTACTGGCCTGGAAGGGTTAAGAACAGTGGCTCACATAAGAACTGGCAATATCCACTCTAACAAAGCTGTCAGCAAATCCGTCAGCATCTGGGACAATTGTTTACTCTAAATTTTTTTGAAGGAATTGTGTGGACTCTCCAATTTCTTACTTTTTGTGTTTTTTTCTATTTTTGTGTTTTTTTTACCAGTGCTAACCCCTTAAAGGGACTAAGGTATAAAAAGGGAAACATGAATAAGAAACAAGGCCGAGTTTTAAAAAATAAATTGAAAGGGGACTCACTACATCAAAATCCTATTTCATCTAGCTCCTTTTTTTCACCACCTAATAAAGGGAAAGCTGCAGAGCTGAATCAGCCTGATATTAACTCTGAAGCTAATTTTTTAAGTATGGCTCAATCCTCCCCCAACGAGACATTGAGGTCAGAAGCTTCTAGTAAAGTCTCAGAACCAGAAGATAGTGGTGTAACATTGCCTGTCCTAAAAGGGCTTTTCCTCGAATTTAAAAATTCCATTATATCTGAATTAACAGGAAAAATTGCTGAAAATGCAAAAATAATAAGTATTGTCCAAGCTAAGACTGATAATTTAGGAAAAGATCTTAAATCGATTCGAGAGGAAATGCAAAACTTAAAATATAACTATCAACAACTTGAAACGGAAATAGGCCTCCTTAAAATTCGTAATACTAAATTAGATGACTACTCTAGAAGGAACAACATTAAAATTAGGGGGATTGGAGAAGAAGTTGGTAGCATGGATTTAAAGTACTATGTAAGCACATTCTTGTCCAGTATAGTTAAACCTAACTTTGAGTTATCTATTCTGATCGATAGAATACATCGCCTGCCTCTCCCCAAATCTGCCCCTAAGGATTGCCCTAGAGATGTAATCCTTAAAATCCATTTTGCTACTTATAAAGATTTAATTATGAGATACTCTTTTGAAAAAAGAACATTCCCGTCGCCCTACGAAAATTTACAGATTTTCCAGGATTTCTCAAGGGAAACCATTATGAAGCGAATGGAATTGAAAGGTATAGCCAAAAGCTTAAGAGCCAAAAATATTCAGTATAAATGGGGCTTCCCCACGAAATTAATAGCTCTTTTGGGTAATAAATCAGTAATAATAAACAACCACTATGAAGGTGTAGCAATCTTGAAAGATCTGTAATCAGGTCGACTAATGCTCCGTTCTATCCATCCTGGTTCCTGTAATTTTACTAAAACTTCCATCTCCACTTCCTATTATATCCCGGTTGCTCTTTTGTTAAGGTAATGAGTAATTGTACTTAAATGTCACTAGGCTCTAATATTAAAATATTGATAACACTGCACTATAAGATAAAGAGTGGGCAGTAGATGCTTTCACAAACATTTATTGTTTAATAGAGATTACCACTGAGAAATATATATTGTTAGTAAATAAGGTAGGGGTAAAAGCCCGAAAAGGTAAAGATGCTAATTTTTCACTTTACAAAGACTTATTAGTTTTTCACTTTGTTTTAAATAATGGTACACAAATAATATGACCACAAGAAGCTGTAAATTTTATCACTGATTATACTAACCTAGTTTGTCAGGACATGGGCTGTGAACTCACTGTTGCTTTTCTCTGTCCTTATGGAATAGCAATGTTATAGAATAAATTAGAAGATGAACTTGGGGGGATTGGAGAAGAAGGTGGTAGTACGGATTTCAAACACTATGTAAGCACATTTTTGTCTAGTATAGTCAAACCTAACTTTGAATTATTTATTCTGATCGACAGAATACATTGCCTGCCTCTCCTCAATTCTGCCCCTAAGGATTGCCCTAGAGATGTAACTCTTAAAATCCATTTTGCTACTTATAAAGACCTAATTATGAGACATTCTTTTGAAACAAAGAACATTCCCGTCGCCCTATGAAAATTTACAGATTTTCCAGGATTTCTTAAGGGAAACCATTATGAAGCGAATGGAATTGAAAGGTATAGACAAGCTTAAGAGCAAAAAAATATCCAGTATAAATGGGGTTTCCCCACGAAATTAATAGCTCTTTTGGGTAATAAATCAGTAATAATAAGCAATCACCATGAAGGTGTAGCAATCCTGAAAGATCTGTAATTAGGTCGACTAATTTTTCGTTCTATCCATCCTGGGTCCTGTAATTTTATCAAAACTTTCCTCCTCACTTCCTATTATATACCGGTGCTTTTTAGTTAAGGTAATGAGAAATTGTACTTAATTGTCACTGGGTTCTAATATTAAAATATTGATAACACTGCACTACAAGATAAACAGCGGGTAGTATCTGTTCACAAAAATTTCTTTTTAATAGAGATTACCATTGAGAAATATAATTTTGATAGTAAATAAGGAAGGGGTAAAAAGCCCCAAAAGGCAAGAGGGCTAAGTTTCACTTCATAAAGACTTATTAGTTTTCACTTTGTTTTAAATAATGGTATACAAACAATTAGATCACAAGAAGGTGTAAATTTTATCACTGTTTATACTAACCTAGTGTTACAGGACATGGGTTGTGAACTCACTGTTGGTTTTTCTCTGTTCTTATGGAATTGCAAGGTTATAGAATAAATTAGAATAAGAACTTTTAAATCATTATAAGGGCCACAGGCCTATACTAGGCCCCTTCCTAGTAATTGACAAACTATAAAGGATTTGAAGGGCTAAGGGGGGTTGATACACTGGACCTGAGGTAGAGGCCCTCAGAAAGGGAGCTTCCTTTTCTCCCTTTGGGTATTTAAGGGAAAGTTATTAATTCCTTTTCATAATTGTGGAATTAGGACACTAGAGTAGAGATTAAAATGAGTCTCTTATTGGAGTAATGCGAATTTTGTAAATTTTGGTTAGCAAGGGCTGTCCATCCTGCTCTGGTCACTACGGGTAGTCACAGGTGCAACTTAGCCAGTGGATTTCCAGTTTTTGAACTTATTGAAGTTCAACTTCTTCCTTACCCACGGTTAACCCTTTTTATATCTTGGTTTTCCGGCTGGGTGATGGAGATGGTTTCACCAGGTATGAGTGTATGGGTTATGAATGAGGAATGTGTGTGGGATGTGGCTGTAATTCGGGTTTCGGAGAGGGGGGGGAGGGGGCGAGTTGGGGGAGAGCATAGAGCCTTTGTGTTAAGGGTCCTAAACTATGATGACTAATGCTGATTTGGATAAAGGAAGCAGTCTGAGAATTTGTAGTCAGAATGTCCAGGGTTTAAACTTAGGGGTTAAAAGACAAATGGTTTATAGGTCGTTCGGTTCTGGGTCAGCCGACATAGTATGCCTTCAGGAGACTCATTGGCAGACAGGCAAGATCCCTTATTTCAAAATGAAAAACATAGGCTTGACTCTTAACTCTACTTATAAAAAAAAAAAAGCCCGGGGAGTCACTATGCTGTTTAACCATAAACTAAATGTGAAGGAAGAAATTTCTATTATAGACCCTAATGGTCGTTATATAATTTGGGGAGGCCTAATCAACAGTGAGAAATTCACGATAGTTAACATATATGCTCCGAACCAAAAGCAAATTAGATTCCTTAATCGAACATTTAACTTAATAAGGCGTTATAGCTCTGGGGCTCTGATTATATGTGGTGACTTCAACTTATGCCTGAATACGGATTTAGATAGGAAATCTCATAAAGGAACAGTATTAGATACCCATGCTATACAAAAATCTAATCTTTTTAATAACATTTTAATGAAGCACCAGGTATACGACTCATGGCGAACTTTTCATCCCCGGGAAAGGGACTATTCCTTTTATTCCCACCGTCATGAAACGCACGTGAGATTGGACTATATATTTGTTAACAGCGGAATCTTAAAAAGAGTGTTCAAAACCGAAATTGGCCCAATTTTGTGGTCGGATCACGGGATGGTCGGAATAAATATATCTATGAGACAGTGTGAAACAGTTAGACCTCCATGGAAAATAAACATTTCCCTATTACAGGACCCACAAATAAAAGATCTGCTAAAAGAAGAACTAAAGAATTTTTTTAAGGTAAACAATTTATCAGTTGCTTCTAAAATCACAATTTGGACCGCCCATAAAGCTGTTATTAGGGGTCAGCTCATTAGCTGGCAAGCTATGAAGAAAAAACTCAGAGGTCGACCGTTACGTGACTTATATATTGATCTGACAAACTTAGACAGGGCTAATAAAATTGGCTCTAATGATAAGATTTTAAAAAGCATGGAAGTAATAAGATCTCAGATTAAAAAAATAGAACAAGAACTGGTAGATAAATCCCTATGGTCACTACAGCAACGACTGTATCATATGGGGAATAGTTCAGGGCGACTTTTAGCAAATAAATTAAAGAGTAAAACATCTAGTAAAAGAATAGACTGTATAAAATATAAAAACGTGACCGTGACGAAGCCCAGTGATATAGGGAATGCTTTTGGCCTCTTCTACCAAGACCTTTATAATTTGAAGGACGATAAAAATTTTGTTAAACCATCTAGAGACGATATAGTGAAATTTTTGGATAAAATTGACCTTCCGAGGATATCGCATGCCGATCTTGACACTCTAAATAAAGAAATAACTGACACAGAAATTTTTGAAGCTATAGATGGTTTGAGAAATTTTTCCTCTCCTGGTCCAGACGGGTTTAGAAACTGTTACTTTAAACTCTGCAAGTCAGAAATCTTAATCCCTCTTAAAAACGCCTTAAATGAAATTAAGATTACGGGTAGGGCACCGAAAGAAATGCTAGAGGCTGCGGTTATAACAATCCCCAAGGAAGAGCGGACAGAACCATCATGCAAGGATTTTCGTCCAATCTCCCTCTTAAATACTGACATAAAAATTTATGCAAAAATTTTAGCCATTAGGCTAAATAAAATTTTGGGAGATCTTATCTCCTCAGACCAAAAAGGCTTCATTTCAGGGAGACAAGGATCCGACAATGTTAAGAGAATCATTAACTTAATCTCTTACTCCAAGCGAAAGGGTGCTCCCACCGTGCTTTTATCATTAGATGCAGAAAAGGCGTTTGATAGAGTGGGGTGGGAGTTCCTAGAATCTTTGTTTGTAAGATATGGGTTGGGGGACTTTGGCTTAAAAGCTATTCGGGCACTATACACCGCTCCTTCAGCAAAAGTAGTGGGCCTGGGATACAGTTCATTTAACTTCGATATTACGAATGGCACACGGCAAGGTTGCCCTCTTTCTCCGGCGATTTTTGCCTTGTTTATTGAACCTTTGATAATATCGATCAGAAAGGAAAACGAGGTGCAAGGGATAAAGGTGGGCTCCGTAGAACATAAACTATCAGCTTTTGCGGATGACTTACTTGTAACATTGGAAGACCCGATGGTCTCTCTTGATAGTTTGCTACAAGTGATTGACGAGTACAGCAAAATTTCTAATTTTAAGTTAAATATTAGCAAAACAGTAGCCATTTCGATTAACACTCCTAGGGAATTACTATTTAAATTAAAGCTTCAATTTCCTCTTTTATGGCAAAACTCTTTGAAACACCTGGGAATAACACTGGAAACAAACTTGAAGCAGACAATAATAACTAATTATAAAAAAGTGCTCAATAATGTTACAGCGAAAATCAATACCTGGTCAGGGTTGAACTTATCCTGGTCAGGCAGAATTATCGCCATAAAAATGGTAATTTTACCAAAAATAACTTATATTTTACGTAATATTCCCTGCCGTATCCCTATATATTTGTTAAATCAACTACAAAATAAAATCGATAACTTCATCCATAAAGGGAAAAAAATAAGAATAAAAAAATCAAGAATGGGATGGAAATTTAGACATGGGGGCATGGCCTACCCTTTACTTAAAGAGTATCAGGAAGCTATTATAGTAGCAAATATGCTGGACTGGTTAGAACCTACAACTGTTAAGAATTGGGTACAAATTGAACAAGAGCTAATGGGCTCAAACAATATAAAAATGCTGTTATTTCAAAAAAAGACTATTCTTAAATCTATAGAGAGTGGCGAAGCTATGGTTAGAGAAAAGGTAAAGATATGGAATAAATTGAATGCTAAATATGAACTGATCCCATTCCCCTCGCCTATCACGCCATTATTGGATCTAGCCTCACATATTGATTCTCTCATTCTAAGGAAGATAGCTAAAGCAGGGGTTAATCTGCTGTCTGACCTGTTTCGCGGAGAAATATTCTCGATGGAGAACATTAAAGTTAAAGCCCCCCATCTAAACATTTCTTGGTTAGATTTTCTTACGCTGGGAAAGGCTCTGAAGAAGTCAGAGTTTTATTTGACATCATTCAGAGACTTAACCCAATTTGAGAAATTGATTATGGTCAAACCTAAAACGCATCTCATCTCAAAATGTTATGAAATTATTAAAAAGCCACAAATGGAGTTAAAATCAAAATGTATGCATGACTGGGAAGGTGACTTGGATCGTAGTTGGACGATTGATGAGTGGTATACCTCATTTGCAATCACAGATAGATTTGTTAAAAACCCTGCTTTCAGAGAACTTCACTTTAAAATATGCAATAAGTGGCATTACACGCCGGTTAAGATAGCAATGTTCAGTGGATTAAACCAGGAGAAATTTTGTTGGCCCAATTGTAGTCATATAGGGTCTTCATTGCATATTTGGTGGCAATGCCCAATTATATATAAATTCTGGGGGGAAGTTTTTTCCCAGCTGACTAAAATATGTGAAGTGGAATTGACTCCACTCCCAGAAATAATCTTACTTCATATTTTTCCTCCATTGCCCCTAAAAGTTAAAGCCCTTTTACTGCAGGTTTTGATGGCAGCAAAATCACTGATAGCATTAAAGTGGAAGCAAAAAGATGTACCTTCCTGGAATGAGGTCAAAATGAAAGTGGATAAAAATTGTAGTTTAGAAACAAACTTCTCTGAATTGGGCGTTATAAAAAAAAACAACCTAGCCTGGGCATTATGGAATAAACATGGTCCTAACTAAGCAATTACTCAGGCCTTCGCTCTGACCTTGGACAGTTTGACCATGATTCTTGGGCCCACTCACTTGCTCCCCCCTCCTAACCTCCCAACTCCATTCTAGGAACCTGATTTATGAATGGTAGGAGTGTGATTGGTAGTGTGTTAAGCTTTAGTTTAAATCCCAGAATAGTAGTTGGCAATTTTGGTATGATGCCCTGGGGAACTTATTGTAGATCATAAGGGGTTGCTTTTTTGCTTTTCCTGTTGGAGCAACGGACCAAATTGAGATGGAAGCCCTCGCCTTCCTATCCTTATTATTGTGCTAGGGGGAAGCCTCCCAGGAGGTGTCTAGAAGGGAAGCCTAGATAGGAAGTATATGTAAACTAGTCTTCCCTCTCTTTGTTGCTTTTCTTTTGTAAAACGGTGGAAACAGCATGCAATAATTATATTAAGATATGGTGGAGGGCCATAATAGCCGGGCCCAAATTTTGATAGCGCCAACGCTGTTCTTGATATTATTTCACACGTGTGGAGTGTGAATTGTTTTGATTGTTATGTTAGTGTTTTTGTATGTACTTTTGTATCTGTATTTTGTTTATTTTACATGTAAAAAACAATAAAATATTTATTAAAAAAAATAAATAATAATAATATGGTTGCATAAGTATGCACACCCTTAAATTAATACTTTGTTGAAGCACCTTTTGATTTTATTACAGCACTCAGTCTTTTTAGGTATGAGTCTATCAGCATGGCACATTTTGACTTGGCAAGATTTGCCCACTCTTCTTTGCAAAAACTCTCCAAATCTGTCAGATTGCGAGGGCATCTCCTGTGCACAGCCCTCTTCAGATCACCCCAAAGATTTTCAATCGGATTTAGGTCTGGGCTCTGGCTGGGCCATTCCAAAACTTTAATCTTCTTCTGGTGAAGCCATTCCTTTGTTGATTTGGATGTATGCTTTGGGTCGTTGTCATGCTGAAAGATGAAGTTCCTCTTCATGTTCAGCTTTCTAGCAGAATCCTGAAGGTTTTGTGCCAATATTGACTGATATTTGGAACTGTTCATAATTCCCTCTATCTTAACTAAGGCACCAGTTCCAGCTGAAGAAAAACAGGCCCAAAGCATGATGCTGCCACCATCATGCTTTACTGTGGGTATGGTGTTCTTTTGGTGATGTGCAATGTTGTTTTTGCGCCAGACATATCTTTTGGAATTATGGCCAAAAAGTTCAACCTTGGTTCCATCAGACCATAACACCTTTTCCCACATACTTTTGGGAGACTTCAGATGTGTTTTTGCAAAATTCAGCCTGGCTTGGATGTTTTTCTTCGTAAGAAAAGGCTTTCGTCTTGCCACTCTACTCCATAGCCCAGACATATGAAGAATACAGGAGATTGTTATCACATGTACCACACAGCCAGTACTTGCCAGATATTCCTGCAGCTCCTTTAATGTTTCTGTAGGCCTCTTGGTAGCTTCCCAGACCAGTTTTCTTCTCGTCTTTTCATCAATTTTGGAGGGAGCTCCAGTTCTTGGTAATGTCACTGTTGTGCCATATTTTCTCCACTTGATGATGACTGTCTTCACTGTGTTCCATAGAATATCTAATGCCTTGGAAATTCTTTTGTACCCTTCTCCTGACTGATACCTTTTAACAATGAGTTCCCTCTGATGCTTTGGAAGCTATCTGTGGACCATGGCTTTTGCTGTGGGATGCGACTAAGACAATTTCAGGAAAGACCAACTAGAGCAGCTGAACTTTATTTGGGGTTAATCATAGGCACTTTAAATGATGGCAGGTGTATGCTGACTCCTATTTAACATTATTTGTAATGTGATTGCTTAATTCTGAACACAGCTACATCCCCAGTTATAAGAGGGTGTAGACTTATGCAACCAAATTATTTTTTATTTTTTTTCTTCCCTCTACCTAAAAGATTTCAGTTTGTTTTTCAATTGAGTTGTACAGTTTATAAGTCACATTAAAGGTGGAAAAAGTTCTGAAGTGATTTATCTTTGTCTCATTTTTTTAAATCACAGAAACCTGACATTTTAACAGGGGTGTGTAGACTTTTTATATCCACTGTATATTTTGCATGAAAAATATCAAATAGTATAGTATAGTATAGTATTTGAGGTTGAATAAAGACTGTTAATCCATCAAGTTCAACATTTTTAGATCTCTTTTGGTCTTTTTAATATGTAGATTATTTGTTAAGAATTGTTAATTGATACAGAGGAAGGCAAACAGAATTTTTTTTAAAACTTATAAGGGGAAAAAAAGCAAAATTCCTTCCTGACCCCAGAAACTTGCGATCAAATTTCTCCCTGCATCAATATTCCTATAAGAACCTTGAATGCCGTCTTTATTTAAAAATATATCTAACCCCTTTTTAAAAGTTATCTATCGAATTTGCTGTCACCACCTCCTTTGGTAGAGAATTCCACGGTTTAAATACCCTAACTGTGAAGAACCCTTTTCTTTCTTTAAGGTGAAATCTTTTTTCCTCTAACCTCAAGGGATGTCCTCTTTTGAAAATCTCTTGCTACAAAAAGTTCACTTGACAAAGCCTTATATTGACCCTGGATGTATTTATATAAGGTAATGATATCCCCTTGTAGACGCCTTTTTTCTAGCGAAAATAAGTTTAATTCGGTTAGCCTTTCTTCATAACTTAGCCCTCCATTCCCCTTATTAGTTTTGTTGTATTTCTCTGTACTTTTTCCAGCTCTAAAATGTCCTTTTTATGAAGTGGTGCCCAAAATTGTACTCCATATTCCAAATGAGGGCGTACTAGGGATTTGTATAGTGGTAGAATTATATTTGCTTCCCTTGCTTTTATACCCTTCTTAATACATGCTAATATTTTACTTGCCTTTGCAGCTGCTGCTTAGCATTGAGCACTTTTACATAGGTGGCTGTCCACTAGTACTCCCAAATCCCTTTCAATATCTGATACCCCTAGATTTGCTCCATTAAGATTATAAATTGCATGGCTATTTTTCCTTCCCAAATGCAAAACCTTACATTTATTTGTATTAAATCTCATCTGCCATTTAGCTGCCCATTTCTCTAATTTATGTAAATCCCTTTGTAGGGAAAGTACATCATTATCTGATCTAATTACCTTTCACAACTTAGTGTCATCAGCAAAAATAGAGACACTACTTTCGAGTCCTACTTCTACGTCATTAATAAACATGTTAAAAAGGAGAGGTCCTAATACTGAACCTTGAGGAACCCCACTTACCACATTAGTCCAATCGGAGTATGTTGCATTTACAACAACCCATTGCTTCCTGTCTTTTATCCAGCTCTCAATCCATGAGCAGATATTTACTGCAATTCCTGTATCTCTTAGTTTGCTCAAAAGTATCCCATGAGGCACTGTATCAAAAGCCTTTGCAAAATCCAAAAATACTACATCCACTGAGTTTTCCTGATCCAAGTTCCTACTAACCTCCTCATAGAAACTAATTAGTCTGACATGACCTATCCTTCATAAATCCTTGTTGGCTGCTACCTATGATCTTGTTCAAATAGACATATTCTTGTATTCTGTCCCTTACTAACCCTTCTAAAAGCTACCCAACTACAGATGTGAGGCTCACTGATCTATAATTCCCCCGGATTTGCTCTTGCTCCCTTTTTAAATATAGGTATCACCTCTGCTTTTCTCCAGTCATCTGGTAGAGACCCTGCAGTGAGTGAGTCTTGAAAGATTACATATAATGGTTTGGCTATTACAGAACCCAGTTTACTTAGTACCCGTGGATGTATTCCATCAGGACCTGGGGCTTTATTAACATTTATTTTCTCCAATCTCTTTTGGATTTCTTCCTGCGTTAACCAATTATTTGGTGATGGTAGTGTAGCCTCATTATGTTGCGGTGTTCCAACCACTGGTACCTCCCTCGTGGATACCGACGAAAATAACCTATTTAGCTCATATGCCTTTTCCTGGTCACTAATTATCAGATGGCCTGTGTCCCATTGTAATTTTCCTATAGCTTCCTTCCTCGACTTCTTCCCTATAATATCTTAAAAACAATATTTTAGGGTTAGTCTTACTTTCCTTTGCAACTGACTTCTCATTTTCTGTTTTAGCCAGTCTAATAGCCCTATTGCAAGCCTTGTTGATTTCCTTATAGTCACATAAATCTGCCTCTGTTCCCTCCTTCTTGTATAATTTAAATGCATGTTTCTTTTTCCTCATCATAAGTAATTGTTAAGCCACATGGGATGTGATTTACTCCTATTCATTTTATTTCCACATGGTACATGCCGATGAGTATGTTTATTTAGTAAGGATTTGAATGTTGTCCATTTATTTTCAGTATTTTTCCCTGTAAGTCTATATGTAGTATGGCTGCCCTTAGTCCATTAAAGTTAGCCCTTTTAAAATGTAGAGTTTTTGTTGGCCCCTTACAACTCTGATTTTTTGTATTCAATCTCAAATGAGACTGTGTTGTGATCACTGTTCCCCAAGGGTTGCCCTATTTTAACATTTGATATTATATCAATATTACTTGTGATGACTAAATCCAAGATGGCCCCATTTCTAGTAGGTTCTTGTATTACTTGGGCCAGATAATGATCCCTGAGTGTCCGCAAGAACCTGCTCCCCTTAGCTGAGCTGCTGGTCTCATTTATCCAGTTTATTTCAGGGTAGTTAAAGTCTCCCATTATTAGAACTTGCCCATGCTTAGCTGCATTTCCAATCTCTAACAATAATTGTATTTCCTCACTTTCAAATATATTTGGAGGTTTATAGCATACTCCCACCAATTTGCGTTTAGAATTAGCTCCTCCACTATTTAGCTCAACCCACAAAGATTCAATGTTGCTGTTAGTTCCAGCATACATATCTTCTCTGACTATAGGCTTAAAAGCAGGCTTAACATACAGATAGATCCCACCTCCTCTTTTACCATTTCCCCTATCTTTCCGAAATAGGTTATAACCATCTAGATTAACAATTCAGTCATGAGATTTATCCCACCATGTTTCAGTATTGCCTATTAAGACCCATTTTTCTTGTACTGCTAATATTTCTAGCTCGTCCATTTTCCCAGGCAAACTTCTTGCATTAGCAAGCATACACTTTATGTTGCAATGGCTCTGCCATTGTGAAGTGCTTGCCACTGTATTTGAGGCCCCTATTAATACTTGCCAACTGTCTATTGTAACCGTCCTTCCTTCTCCTCCCCCATGGTAACTAATTAATCCCTTTCCCTCTCTACCCTTTCTACTCCAATAGTTCTATATAGTCCCTTCCCCCACCTACAAGTTTAAAAAATCCCCCAGCCGTTCCTATCCCCTAGCACAAAATCTCATTAAGATGCAATCCATCCCATCTATAGAGATTGTACTCAAGTGAGAAGTCAGCCCAGTGCTCTAAAAACCCCAAACCCTCTGCACTGCACCACTTTTTTAGCCATCCATTAACCTCCCTAAGCTCCTTCTGCCTCCCTGGGCTAGCACGTGACACTGGTAGTATCTCAGAAAATACTACCTTGGAGGTCTTTGCTTTAAGCTTATTCCCTAGTTCTCTAAAATCATTCTTTAGGACGCTTCATCTTCCACTAACGTCATTGGTACCAATGTGTACCAAGACCGCCGGTTCATTACCAGCCCCTCCCAATAATTTATCCACCCGATCCACAACATGTCGAACCTGAGCACCAGGGAGACAGCAAACTGTTCGATTGCTGGGATCTGGGTGACAAAATTACCCTGTCTACCTTCCTAATAATAGAGTCCCCTACCCCCAAAAAATGTCTGTTGCTCTGCCTATTCTGCCCTCCCTCTCCTCCAGTAGAACTGTTCTCCCGGCTGTTAGAGGGAACAGCTCTATCTGGCATTGCCATTCCTGAATGGACATCCCCAACATTTTCACTCATTCTGGCAAATCTGTTGGTGTTTGCCAACTCAGAACTGGCCCACCTCCTCCTGTTCCCCCTGATTCCCCTTCTAACTGTAACCCAGCTACCTCCCTGGACATCCTCACTAGCCCTAGCTCCACCCTCCATACTAGTCCCAGCTAAACTGTGCTCCATGAGCACCACCTCCCTTTCCAGTGGAGCAGTATCAATAAGTGCTGCAACTCTTCTCTCCAGATCTTCAATTTGAGCTTCCAGAGAGGCAACATGCTCACACCTGTCACAGAGGTATGGACCCTGGATCATCTGTTCCATTAGTGCATACATTTGGCAGGATGTACACTGAGTGAGGTTGCCACTGGACTGACTCATGATTATAAGTTACAAAAATACAGTGAGAAAACAAATCAATGTATTTGTATAAAGATTGCTTTTCTACACCTTAACCCAAACAAAACAGAAAAAAAAAATATACGTTTGTTTTCTGTTTTTTCTTATAATACCACTTTCCTTTGGATTTCCTCCTTTTATTCAATCTCCTACACACTAACTACACTTACACTAGAAATGATTGCAAGCCCCGCCTACTCGCCTGTACAATGATAAATTAGCACAGGACAGAAAACACTGCACTGCCTCACAGAACTGATTCAGCAGAACATGACAAAATGCACACAGATATAACTTACACAGGCCAAGCCACACCCACTCTCAGCTGGACCCGGATTACAGCCCACAGGAAGAAAACACTGCACCGATTTACAGAACTGATTCAAACAAAACCTCACACAAATGCACACAGATATAACTTACACCGGCCAAGCCACACCCACTCTCCCTTATATCACTGATTACTGCAACAGACAGAAAACACTGCACTGATTTACAGAACTGATTCAAACAGAACCTCACACAAATGCACACAGATATAACTTACACAGGCCAAGCCACACCCACTCTCACCTTTACACTGATTGCTGCAACAGACAGAAAACACTGCACTGATTTACAGAACTGATTCAAACAGAACCTCACACAAATGCACACAGATATAACTTACACAGGCCAAGCCACACCCACTCTCACCTGTACACTGATTGCTGCAACAGGACAGAAAACACTGCACTGATTTACAGAACTGATTCAAACAGAACCTCACAAAAATGCACACAGATATAACTTACAGAGGCCAAGCCGTACCCACTCTCACCTGCACACTGATTACTGCAACAGGACAGAAAACACTGCACTGATTTACAGAACTGATTCAAACAGAACCTCACACAAATGCACACAGATATAACTTACACAGATCAAGCCACACCCACTCTCACCTGTACACTGATTACTGCAACAGGACAGAAAACACTGCACTGATTTACAGAACTGATTCAAACAGAACCTCACACAAATGCACACAGATATAACTTACTGCGGCCAAGCCGTACCCACTCTCACCTGCACACTGATTACTGCAACAGGACAGAAAACACTGCACTGATTTACAGAACTGATTCAAACAGAACCTCACACAAATGCACACAGATATAACCTACACAGGCCAAGCCATACCCACTCTCACCTGCACACTGATTGCTGCAACAGACAGAAAACACTGAACTGATTTACAGAACTTATTCAAACAGAACATCCAAAAGCTTGCACTTATGTTCTATATTCTCATGCTAGGGCACCATAAAGTCTACCTGAAAGTTGTTTGTATTCACAATTGAATAGACATGTTCCAAAAATTTTAATATATACCTTTCCTGTTTGTTTTCTAAAGTTCTATTCATACTCCTACTCAATAACAGACTATTTGTTCTTGTACTCTTGAAAAAGGTTCTTGTTTGGATGTTAAAGTTTTCATCCACTGTGGTTTCCAAATCTAAGAACAAAAGCTTCCTGGAATCAATGAAAGATATCAATTTCAGTCCTATACTGCTCTGATTTAACAATGTAACAATGTTTGCCAAATCGTTATCTTTGCCCCAGTTTCCCGAAATTCCAGCGCAGGACAAAAGCGCCACGTTAAAAGCGTACCAACAAACTAACAACACGACTAATGCATGCAGGGTTAAACCGTGCACATGACAGATGTGCACAAGCGCGAGCCAGACTATATCGTGCATGGGAAATACTCCTGTGCCCATTCTCAGTCTACCTATACCGCCTGAGCCCATCTTCAGTCTCACTATACCCCCTGTGCTCATCCTCCTCCTCACTGTGCCCATCCTACTTCTACCTATACCCCTATGTCCCCCTCCTGCTATGGCCACCCTGAACCCCTTACCCTCTGTAGTTTCCTTTTTCCTATACATCACACAGCCCCCACACCTGTACTCACCACTGGTGTCCCTGGGCTCTGGTTAAACACTGACGGTCTCATCCTGGTGTAGGACCAGTGAGGAGGTTTCCGTGATCCTTGCCTCCAATGCCCAGTGGTCCCCTGCCAGTCCCAGGAGCACTGGTAAAACACAGGCTGTGCCTGCTCCTCATTGATGGGTTGTTTTTTTACCTCTTCCAGGGACAGCTCGCCACTCTGCCCACACTGCTGGGTATGGGCAGTCCGGGGCTAGGGCACCACCTCCTCCTCCGGGTCTAAGCCCTCATTACTGGGAGGAGAGAGAGAGAGACCTGGGGTGGAACTGGGCTAGGGATGGGCATAGGGGTATAGAAAGAAGGAGGATGGGCACAGGGACTACAGAGGGTAAGGGTGCATGATGGCAATAGCAGGAGGGGTGGCATGGGTATCAAAATGGGCAAATGGGGCAGAGCAAAGAGAAGAAGGGGACATAGGGATGGGCATATGTACTGTATGTACAATATGTACTTTACATGCAGTGCATTTGGCGTGCCCCATCAGAACAACAGAATCTCATTAATGTTTCTCAGCAAGAGGGACACTTTCAGCCCAATTCAATTGCTCCATTTTCAAGAACCCAGGTCGCAAGTGGAAATCACAGGCAATGTTGCTATTCAATTGCCTCCATTTTGCGAGCTTGGATCGTGTTCCGAGTGATGGCCCTGTGAAAATGGCCAACCTGCAACTCAGAGCTTTCACCACTCCAAGCCTTTGATCTGTCAATTTCGTAGCCCAGAAATGCAATCCCTCCCACTCTGAAAAAGAATCCCAGTCCGGCGTGTGCTGAGGAGTACACGCAAGGGCTTTAGAAACCTTTATGTATGGTCCCTGATAAGTTCCCAGTGCACGTAACAACCCCACATACTCCTACATGAGACCCCAATGATGCAGGGGCTCGATTGGGACCAATGCATGGTCCCCACATAAACCCCTTTCTGTATTGGTCCCGATCAGACCCCCGCAGTGTGTCCACCTTAACCACATGCTGGGGTCCCCAGCAGGATCCCCAGAGGGTCTCCACATTAACCCTTGCAGTGGGGGTCACTACTGGACCCCCACCACATTTAAAATGTTTGAATTACCCACCATGGGTCCTTAAAGGCGCACAGCACACAATTAGGTAAGGCCAGCAGCGGGGGTACTGTAAGTACTCCCACCGCCAACTTAACATTTTTACCAAATGCTGGGGGTCCCCATCGGGACCTCTGCAATGTCCCCACAATAAACCGTGCAGTGGGGGTCACGATCTGGAACCCCCACTGCATTTACAATACAAATTTCCCACCTTGCGGGTCCTTAAAGGATCCGCGCTAAATAAAAATTAACCCTACTACTCATGGGACTCTATACAGAGCCCAATGAGCCACTAATTTACCCTGTCACTCATGGGGCTTCATACAGTGCCCCATGAGCCCCTAATTAACCCTGTCATTCATGGGGGTTTATACTAACCCCCAGAAGCCTCTAATTAACCCTATCACTCATGGGGCTCTATACAGACCCCCATAAGCCTTTATTTAACCTCATCAGTCCAATATGGGTCTATATAGACCCCTATAGGACACTAATTAGCCCCTATAATAACATTATAAGTGCAATGAGGGTCCTCCTGGACCCTCATGACACAAAGTCTAAGCATTACACTATTAACCCTAACTATACTACATTAACCCATACTAAGCCCTGTTAACCCTATCTGGACCCAATAACCCTATTTAACCATAACAGTACCTATTTAACCCTAACTGGGACTATCTAAACCTAACTGGGCCTTTCTAACTCTAAATGGGACTATATAACCCTAACTGGGCCTATTTAACCCCAATGTACCCAGTAAACCCCTATCATATAAACCCCCCCCAACCCTACCCTATTAACACCTACACTACCTACCCAACACTAATTACAAAAAAAAAAAAAATCTAATTTCTGAAAATAAAAACCCACCTAATTGCTGAAAATATAAAAATACATTGCTAAAAATAAAAAAAAACAGAACACTATAGAAAATATGAAAGAACACTATAGAAAATAAAAAAGAACACTACATAAAATAAAAAAACACATTACTGAAAGTAATAAAACCTAGTTTAACAACACCCCACCACTACAGAAAAAAAAATTCTCCCCTAAAAAGAAAATACATGCAGAAAGACACATAACATTACAGTACATCAATAAGAACAGTTCAAATATCCCCCTATCTACATTCAGTATTAACGTAACTTCATAAATGAACCCCTATCTAAATACAGTATTAACCTAACTACATACATTAAATCCTATCTACATACATTACACCCTATCTAAATACATTAAACCCTATCTACACACATTACACCCTATCAAAATACATTACAAACCCTAAATCTAACCTAAAATAGAACAAATAAACCACTTACCTTGCCCCAATATCCCTTCAGCAACGACGGTGTTCCTGCCACAGGTCGCACCCCTAGGAAAAAAAGAAACATAAAATAAGTCTAAAATAAACACAACATAAGAAAATAAACATTCTAAATATTAAGCTTACCTATCCGCCATGTCCCCGTCCTTCCTTTAGTCTCCTCCGGAGGGGCCCCTGGAACAAAATACTTTACAATTGCAAGCATTTAATGCCATCACAAATGCTACAGATGATGAAATTCTCAAAGACATTTATTTCTATCTAGATGGCCCTGGTGGATCAGGAAAACTTATCTGCACAATTGTTTGATGAGTTACATTTGAGCATAGGGTAAAATAGCAATGTCATTTGCAACAACTGGAATTGCCTCACTTTTGTTAGAAGGTGGCATAGCTGTGCATAGTGGATTTAATCTGCAAGTTCCCATTTTAGAAACATCAGTGTCAGATATTCGACTGAATTCTTTACAAGAAAAAAAAAAAGTAAATTAATTATCATAGATGAGGCAACAATGATGTCATGTCATGCCTTGTGCCTTGCAATGTATTGATAGATTATTTAAAGAAGTGATGGATAATAATTTGCCATTTGGTGGAAAGATGATGTTGTTAGGAGGAGATTTTAGGCAAGCATTACCTTTTGTGCCACATGGAAATAGGACTGGCATCATTGAAACATGTATCAAGACAAGTAAACTGTAGAAAATAGTTATACACCTCAAATTAGAATTAAATATAAGATCTGAAGGTCAAAACAAATTCAATGATTGGCTCATTCAAATTGGATAAATAATTTACCCAATGATCATGGCATTTGCCATGACCATAAATAAATACCAAGGATCCCTAAAAATCTGTTGTTATTTTTTTACAGGAACCTGATTTTGCACATGGACAAATCTATGCTGCTTTTTCAAGGTGCACAAATCCAGATGATATTAACGTTTCAGTTGAAGACAACCTATGTCAGGGTGATCTATTACACAATGGATGCATTTTTACAAAAAACATTGTGTACTATGAGGTTTTGTAAACATAGAGAATAGTGGTTTCATTTTTAGGAAGACATTTTATGTCACTTGGGCTCTTTTTAGAGGACCATTATTTCACATACAAAACTCTATGTTCAATTTTACAAAACTACAACAAAAAGAAAAGGGAAAAAAAACAACAACAACAATAAACCGTGGTTATATACCACAGACAAAATTACAAGTCTGCTGGGCTCTTTTTAAGGGAACCATTTGGACATGCACAAACAAAAAGTATTGAAATGTCTTGGAAGTGGCCTTTTGACAGGATTGGCCCCTCAAAACAGTTACTTTGCTTTTTATTACTATTATAGTGTTTAAAGTTTAATACATTAACTTCATGTTTGTAATGTTAAAATTGTTTTTGCGAAGGTCACAAAAGTTTTGCGAAGTTCAGTGTATATAATTAATGATTCACGTTAGTAGGAGGATGATCCTTTGTTGTAAAAATTAAATGTTTAATTAAATAAAGAGTATTGATTGAGTAATCCGATCACCAGTTAATGGGGTTAGGAAGGAATTATTTTTTCCCTTCTTTGATACAATTGGCTAAGTTTTCTTGTTTTTTTTTTACTATTTGCCTTCCTCTGGATTCAATACTTATGTGGATTAACAGTGTTTTAAATAAAAGTTGCATGTTAAAAAGCATTATGTAATGGTTTCATATACTCATTCATATAAAGTTGACCTAATGTTATGTTACTCATCCATACCTCAGATTTAAAAATGTTAGTGTTGTTATTAAAAATGGTTCATTAAGTTTTCAAATCTAAGTTGCATGTTGCAAAGCATTTATTTAATGGTTTACAACTATTTATTCATACAAACTTTAGCCATTGTTACATTATTCCTGCATAAATGACATTTAAACCTTGTAATATATTTAAAAAATTATTGCTTGCCAGTTGTTGGAAGACAAGTTGACTGTTAACAAAATAAATAAAAAATATTATAAGTTAGGAGTAGTGATGTCCCGAACAGTTCGCCGGAGAATTATTTGCGGCGATTTTCGCATGTTCGCGTTCGCATCGAACGTCGAACACATGCGCTTTTCGGTCTGCCCCCTATTCTTTATCATTGAGGAAACTTTGACCCTGCACCTTACAGTCAGCAGACACATTCCAGCCAATCAGCAGCATACACTTCCTTCCATCTGAAGGACAGCCTCCATTTTAGAATCATTCGGAAGCTACATTCGTTGAGAGAGGACATATAATCTACCCGCTGCTGATTTAATAGGGAAATAGATAGCCAGGCTGTGTATTTAGCTTTCACTACACACCTGAAGGACTCATTTGATGTCTGCTGCAAGGACAGCAACCCAAAAAGCCCTTTTTAGGGCTAGAACATAATTTATATTATTTTATTATTTTTTTCTGTGTAATCTAATTGCATATGCCTGCCTGCTAGCGTGTGTGTGAGGCCTATTGCATCTACTCTGCCAACTTTTGCCAGTGCACAGTGACACTCATATCTAGTGCAACTGTAGTGTACAGTGACATAAAGAAAAACACTTTTTTGACTGTAATCGATTGAATATCAGTTGCCTGCCTACAGGCGTGTGTGTGAGGCCTATTGCATCTACTCTGCCAACTTTTGCCAGTGCACAGTGACACTTATATCTAGTGCAATCGTAGAGTACAGTGAAATAAAATATCTCTTTTTTTTTTCTGTAATCGATTGAATATCAGTTGCCTGCCTACATGTGTGTGTGTGAGGCCTATTGCATCTACTCTGCCAACTTTTGCCAGTGCACAGTGGCACTCATATCTAGTGCAACCGTAGTGTACAGTGACATAAAACAACCCTTTTTTGACTGTAATCGATTGAATATCAGTTGCCTGCCTACAGGCGTGTGTGTGAAGCCTATTGCATCTACTCTGCCAACTTTTGCCAGTGCACAGTGACACTCATATCTAGTGCAATCGTAGTGTACAGTGACATAAAACAACCCTTTTTTTACTGTAATCGATTGAATATCAGTTGCCTGCCTACAGGCGTGTGTGTGAGGCCTATTGCATCTACTCTGCCAACTTTTGCCAGTGCACAGTGACACTCATATCTAGTGCAACTGTAGTGTACAGTGACATAAAAAAACAACACTTTTTTGACTGTAATAGATTGAATATCAGTTGCCTGCCTACAGGCGTGTGTGTGAGGCCTATTGCATCTACTCTGCCAACTTTTGCCAGTGCACAGTGACACTTATATCTAGTGCAATCGTAGAGTACAGTGAAATAAAATATCTCTTTTTTTCTGTAATCGATTGAATATCAGTTGCCTGCCTACATGTGTGTGTGTGAGGCCTATTGCATCTACTCTGCAAACTTTTGCCAGTGCACAGTGGCACTCATATCTAGTGCAACCGTAGTGTACAGTCACATAAAACAACCCTTTTTTGACTGTAATCGATTGAATATCAGTTGCCTGCCTACAGGCGTGTGTGTGAAGCCTATTGCATCTACTCTGCCAACTTTTGCCAGTGCACAGTGACACTCATATCTAGTGCAATCGTAGTGTACAGTGACATAAAACAACCCTTTTTTTACTGTAATCGATTGAATATCAGTTGCCTGCCTACAGGCGTGTGTGTGAGGCCTATTGCATCTACTCTGCCAACTTTTGCCAGTGGACAGTGACACTCATATCTGGTGCAACCGTAGTGTACAGTGAAATAAAACAACCCTTTTTTTTCTGTAATCGACTGAATATCAGTTGCCTGCCTACAGGTGTGTGTGAGGCCTATTGCATCTACTCTGCCAACTTTTGCCAGTGCACAGTGACACTCATATCTAGTGCAACTGTAGTGTACAGTGACATAAAACAACTCTTTTTTGACTGTAATCGATTGAATATCAGTTGCCTGCCTACTGGCGTGTGTGTGAAGCCTATTGCATCTACTCTGCCAACTTTTGCCAGTGCACAGTGACACTCATATCTGGTGGCACCTTAGTTTGCATGCGCAGTGCCCCAAATTTAAAGTGGGAGGACCGGCCAAGCATCTTTTTCCATCTCCCTGTTCCAAAAATCCATGCCATATACACGTCCCCTAATATTGGACGTAACAGGGATTAAACTGATAGGAATAGTACTACTTAACAGTACACACCTTATAATAACACAGAGACAACGCAGAGAGAGGAGTCTGAAGAAGAGGAGTCAGAGGAGGAAGGTGGCTTTGAGGAGGTGGAAGACCAAACACAGCAGGCGTCCCAGGGGGCTTGTGGTTACCTTTCAGCGACCCTTGGTGGCTGGGTGGAGGAAGAGACCTTCAATGACATCAGTGAGGACAAGGAACGGGACATGGCTAGCTTGGTATCCAACCTTGTGCAAATGGGGAGTTTGCGGTTGTGCAAAGGGACTGTCTGCGGTTGTTTGCGGTGCATTAAACAGGGATATTGGTCTGTTACTGTGAAGCGGGTGTAACCCTTACACTACCTGATCGATACAACATCATACCTGATGTTTTAAAGCATGTTATTCCAAACAATTTTGGAATGTTAGGTGATTTATGCCCTTTATGGCTTAAAACCAGACTCTACATCAACTATGTAATTTTCCGTGGGAGTTTTGCCAAGGATCCCCATCCGGCATGCCACAGTCCAGATGTTAGTCCCCTTGAAACAACTTTCCCATCACTATTGTGGCCAGTAGGAGTCCCTGTGGGTTTTGAAATTCGCCTGCCCATTGAAGTCTATGGCGGATAGCCAATGTTCGTCCGTTCGCAAAAATTTGATGGAATCGCGTCTGCGATTCGCGAACCGAAAATTTGATGTTCGCGACATCACTAGTTAGGAGCGTCACAGACACATTTGTGTGGTAAACATCGTTCCCAGTATTAACATTTTATTGACCGTCATTTTTGAGGCGCAAGTCGCTAGTTAAATATAATGGCTAAATGGCATGTTTGATAAAAGTACTGTCATTTCGCTATACCGTTTAGCACGATTTAACAAATGTATAGTCAGAGACTAAATTACTATAGCGCTGGGTTAAATTGCTAAATTGTGCATAGTTTTTTTTAGTCTCGTCATCATGTATTGTCTGCTCTGTACAAACATTCTCAATTTCTGATTTGCAGCCACAATTAAACAGTATGGCTGGAGGAGGTACATTGCAACAGATATTTATCCCACACCACAAATAAGTGCTGCTGATAAACATTATAAACATTAAATAAATAATAAAATCACTCATACCATATGGTGTTAGTGTTTTCATAACAGAGTGAGTCCTTGACAGTAATGAGTGACTGGTTCAGACCATCATTTAGTATGTGCATTTAACCCTTTTAATAAAAAATATTAAATAAGAAGGAATTTCTAGCATAAATATCGGTTATATTGGTGGATTAGGAGTCTGACATCTGTGTCATACTTTAGTAGACTTTATTTGATATCTTATTAAATCTTTGTGTTTGGAATTTATTTCTCAATAAATTTAGATACTCAGTGCCTTATTTTTATTTTATTTGGTCAATTGAATAGGGCTCTATATAAGCACATAACACCACCTCCTTTGGTAGAGAATTCCACAGATTAACTACCCTTACTGCGAAGAACCCTTAAGGTGGAATCTTTTTACTTCTAACCTAATAGCATGTAATCTTGTCAGTTGAAACCCTATTGGCACAAAAAGTTCACTTGACAAAGTGTTATTTCATTTACAATAATGCTTTGCTTCCTGTCTTTTGTACATGTAAATGGATTTCATTCAGCTGTGCCTGAGTCTTGGTGACCTCATGGACAACACACCATACTGATCTACTTGGTCTTCATGGCAGAGATACTGGAGTGGGTTGTCAGTTCCTTTGCCAGTGGGCCACAGCATACAGCTCTTGGTTTTCCCAGGTGGTCTCCCATCCAAGTACTGACCAGTGTGACCTCTTGGTTCCCTGGTTGAATTTGAACGGAGGATGCTGTGGTGAAATCACCTGCATGCTAACTGCTTGGCCACCAGGGAATCCCACCTGTCTTTTAGCTAGTTCTAAATCCATCACAAGATATTACAGCAATTCTTGCATGCCTTAGTTTGCACAATAGTCTTCCATGTGGCACTGTATCAAAATAATTAGCAAAATCCAAAAGGACTAAATCCACTGAGTTGCCTTGACCCAAGTTCCTACTAACCTGCTCAAATAAACTAATTGCTGATTATACTTGAGTATTAGCCGAGTTTTTCAGCCCTTTTTTTAAGGCTGAAAAGGGCCCCTGTGGCTTATACTCAAGTCACTCTCCCCACGTGTCTCTCTAACCCCCGTGTCTCTCTAACCCCACGTGTCTCTGTAGCCCCACCGTGTCTCTTTCCCTCCCCCCCCTCATCCTCAACCGCCTCCTCATTCTAAACCCCCCTGTGACGTCACGCGCATTTGACATCACGTCATTAGC
Organism: Discoglossus pictus; assembly: GCA_027410445.1. Taxonomy (NCBI): domain Eukaryota; kingdom Metazoa; phylum Chordata; class Amphibia; order Anura; family Alytidae; genus Discoglossus; species Discoglossus pictus. The sequence continues at coordinate 17,281,109 of CM050163.1, read as the reverse complement.
ATATGCCGGGTCCCGACGTAGTAGGGAGCGTGGAGGAGCGGAGGATCAGCTGCGGATGGAGGTAGGATGAGGATGGGGGTTAGGATGAGGAATGGTAGTTTAGAATGAGGAGGGTGGTTTAGGATGAGGATGGTGGGTTTTGGATGAGGATGGGGAGGGTTTAGGATTCGGATTGGTGGGGTTTGGGATGAGGACGGGAGGGTTTAGGATTCGTATATGGGGTTGAGGATGAGGATGGGGGTTGAGGAGGGGGGGTTGAGGTTGAGGAGGAGGGTTGAGGTTGAGAAGGGAGGTTGAAGTTGAGGAGGTGGGCTTAGAAGAGAGGTTTTGGAGGGGGCTGAGGAGAGAGTTTGAGGATGGGGAGGTTAAGGAGGGGGGATTGAGGATGGAGGGTTGAGGAGGGGGGACTGATGATGGCGGGTTGAGGATGAGGATGGGAGATAAAGGATGGGTGGTTGAGGTTGAGAATGGGGGTTGAGGTTGAGGAAGGGGGATGAGGAGGGAGGTTGAGTACGGGTTTAGAATGAGGAGGGGGTTAAGGATGGGGGTTTAGAATTCGGGTTGAGGATGAGGATGGGGGGTTGAGGTTGAGAAGGAGGATTGAGGTTGAGGAGGGGGTGGGGTTTAGGTTGAGTAGGGGAATTGAGGAGGGAGGTTGAGGAGGGAGGTTGAGGATGAGGAGGGAGGATAAGGAGGGGGTTTAAGAGGGGCTGAGGAAGATGGCTTAGGATGAGGAGGGTGGTTTAGGATGAGGATGGGGGTTGAGGATGGGGGGTTGAGGATGGGGGTTTGAGATTGAGGAGGGAGGTTGAGGTTGAGGAGGGAGGTTGAGGTTGAGGAGGGGGTTTAGGTTGATGAGGGGGGTTGAGGAGGGGGTTGAGGATGAGGAGGGGGTTTGAGGAGGGAGGTTGAGAATGAGGAGGGAGGATGAGGAGGGTGGTTGAGGAGGGGGTTTTAGGAGGGTGATAAGGGGGGAGACACAGGGGAGGGAGAGGAGGTACACAGGGGGCAGCACATTTCCCACCCTCGGCTTATACGGTACATTTTTTTGACATGACCTATCCCTCATAAATCCATAAATATGTTTAAATAGACATATGCGTGTATACTATCCCTTATTAACCCTTCTAAAAGCTTTCCCATTACAGAAGTTAGGCTTACAGGTCTAGATTTTTTCTTGCTCCCTTATTAAATACTAGAGACTCATCGTGAGCCTCTCCTCTGTGTAATTTGCAGGCCTCGTAATGTACACTCAATTGCCAAAATTCAAATTGAATGAGGACCTATATATGTTTAATGCCCGCCAATATAACAAATGCAGCAAGCAAAGGCCCTCATTCAATTGCTATTTTGGACAATTGAATAGGGGTCTAAATAAGCACATAACATATGTTTTTCAAAAAAGTTTTTGGAGCCTCATTCAATTGCGAGTTGCACAATTGAATAGGGCCCTATATAAGCACATACAATATTTTTTGACAGAACTTTTTAGTTAATGAACTTCATTCCAAAAGCAAGGTCTTCACTAACTAAAAACTTCTGTCAAAAAAATATGTTAGGTGCTTATATCGAGCCCTATTCAATTGGAAAAATTGCAATTGAATGACGACCTTAGTTAGTGAAAACCCTGCTTTTGGATTGATGCTTACTAACTAGAAACCTATTTAAAAAAACATATGTCATGTGCTAATTTACACCCCTATTCAATTGGCCAAATCGCTATTGAATGAGGGCCTAATTAAGTAAATCAAGGGCCTCATTCAATTGCAATTTGCCCAATTGAATAGGGCCCTAAATAAGCACATAACATATATTTTTTAAAGAAGTTTTTTGTTAGCAAGCATCTATCCAAAAGAAAGGTTTTCACTAACTAAAAACTTCTTTAATAAAAATATGCTTTGTGCTTCTTTAGGGCCCTATTCAATTGCCGACATATGGTACAAACAAAACAGGATTGTACACAAAAAACACTAACAAATAACAAACTAAATTAATATTCTTCTTTAATGTTTAACAACCTATAAGCCTTACAAAGAAGCCTAAATAACGATACCAAAAGTGGTACACACAAAACAGGATTGTACAAAAAAATCACACAAACACATAGCAAACTAAATTAATATTCTTCGTTAATGTTTAACAACCTATAAGCCTTACAAAGAAGCCTAAATAAGCATACCAAAAGTGGTGCGCACAAATAGGATTGTAGAAAAACTCACACAAACACATAGCAAACTAAATTAATATTCTTCGTTAATGTTTAACAACCTATAAGCCTTACAAAGAAGCCTAAATAAGTATCCCACAAGTGGTGCGCACAAATAGGATTGTAGAAAAAATCACGCAAACACATAGCAAACTAAATTCATATTCTTCTTTAATGTTTAACAACGTATAAGCTTTACAAACAAGCCTAAATAACGATACCAAAAGTGGTACACACAAAACAGGATTGTACACAAAAATCACACAAACACATAGCAAACTAAATTAATATTCTTCTTTAATGTTTAACAACCTAGAAGCCTTACAAAGAAGCCTAAATAAGCATAACAAAAGTGGTGCGCACAAAACAGGATTGTAGAAAAAGTCAGACAAACACATAGAAAAAATTCACCATAACAGATACAATACAACAAAATTAAGACATTTTTGCTTTATTTCAAAGACATTTAACTCAAAGAACATTTTAATTTATATTTTACAACAGATACTGAGTGAAGACAATCGGACGAGGACTTTAAACACAGGACCAGACCATCGGACAAGGACTTTCAACAGAGGACCACAACATCGGACGAGGACTATCACCAGAGGACCAGACCATCAGACCAGGACTTTCAGCACAGGACCAGACCATCGGACGAGGACTTTCAACAGAGGACCACACCATCGGACGAGGACTTTCAACAGAGGACCAGACCATCAGACAAAGATTTTCAACTGAGGAACAACAAACATTCAGATTAAAATCACACTTCAACCAAGGTACAGTATAATAAGTACAAAAGGAGAAAACTAAAAAAACATATTTCATCTGCATCCGTGTCAACAGAAAAAAAAAAAAAAAAATAACTATGTCCCTTATTCAATTCCAATTTGCACTATTCAATACATGTGTAAATAACCACATCACTGTTTTTTTTTGCAAATAAGTTTTTACTTGGTAAACATCTATCCACAAACAAGTTTTTCAATAACTAAAAACTTCTTTCAAAAAAATATATTACCTGCTTATTTACAGCAGTATTGAATTGGCCAAATTGCTATTCAATGAGGCCAGGCCCTATAACTTTTAACAAAATAGAACTGATACATTAATGATTTACCTCTTATTTCTCTATTATGGACAATAATGTTTAACAGTAATTACAAATTTCAATATACCCAATTACATTTCTTTTTTTGCCTTTACAGATTAACATGGCTACTAACGAGAGCAAACAAGAGAAGAAAAGACGTCAAACTAGAGAAAGACAAGAGAGATGGGTCGACCAGCAGACACCAGAGGAGAAAGAAATTCGACGAGAAAAAGAACGCAAAAGACTTGCAAACAAAAGACTATCAGCTGCAAAAATGAAAGATACGCCAAAAAAAGCTACCAAGCAAATAAAGCATTTACACATTGACTTCACTATAAATCACTTATTTGGCAAATGTCTTGCTTATGTATATACCATTGAATTTCAAAAAAGAGGCCTTCCACATGCACATCTTCTCATAATACTTCAAGAGAAAAATAAATTAGATACTTTGGACAAAGTGGATGCAGTCATTGTTGCTGAACTACCAGATCCAGAACTATATGGTAGACTATATGAGATTGTTACTCATCGCATGATTCATGGACCCTGTGGTGACCTTAATCCACAATCACCATGTATGGAAAATAATAAATGTTCCAAGGAATTTCCAAAAGATTATAGAGACAAAACCTATGCAAATTGTGATGGCTATCCACTTTATAAAAGAAGAGAAGGAGATAGTGCCATTATTCGTGGAAAAAAAGTGGACAATAGATATGTAGTACCCTACAATACACATTTACTCATGAAGTACAATGCCCACATCAATGTAGAAGCCTGCACTTCCATCAAAAACATTAAATAGGTCTACAAATATATTTACAAAGGCTACGATGCAGCTACTGTAGTCGTCAAAAGTGGAGACAACCCTGAATGTAGCGAGTTAGTACATGATGAACTTGCATCTCATGTAGATGCTCACTATGTCAGTGCGCCAGAAGCTATGTGGCGGCTTTTAAAATTTGAAATCCATGATAGATCACATGCAGTATATAGATTAGCAGTACATTTACCACAACGCCATTTAGTCTATTTCCATGCTGCAAATGAAATGAATGCATTGGCCCAAAGTGAAGATCGTCAAACTACACTAACTGCATAGTTTGAATTAAATTCCACTGATTCAGAAGCAACACAATACTTATATATTGAAATTCCATATCACTATGTTTTTGTTAATGGATTATGGAGACCAAGAAAAAGCAGAGGAAATAAAATCATCCCAAGAATTTACACGGTCAGTCCAAGAGATGTTGAACATTTTTGCTTACGGATATTACTTTTAAATGTTCCTGGAGCACAAAGTTTTGAACACTTAAGAACTGTTAATGACATTGTATATGAATCCTTCCATTTAGCTGCAAGACATAGAAACTTACTAGCTGATGATACAGAGTGGGAAAGATGTTTAGAAGAAGCAGCACAATGTCAAATGCCACGGCAGATGAGAGAACAAGTTGCATTTATTTGTATCTTCTCAAATGCTCCAAATGCATCAGCTTTGTGGGAGAGATTTAAAAGTAATATGGCTGAAGACTTTATGCAATGATACAATGAACCTATTGCACAAATAAAAGTGTTAATGGAAATCCAAGAAGTATTTTTAACTCATGGATTAAGTTGTGCAAGTTTTAATTTGCCTGATCCAGGTCTTATAGATGACACAAACTTTGAAGACTATGACATTCAACTACAGGCAGAAAGAACAGAAGAAAGACTTGCAACTTTAA